>CM074725.1:254339053-254686553 GCA_037306005.1 Rhinophrynus dorsalis
TGGGACTGTTATACTGTGTGTCAGTGTGGGACTGTTATACTGTGTGTCAGTGTGGGACTGTTATACTGTGTGTCAGTGTGGGACTGTTATACTGTGTGTCAGTGTGGGACTGTTATACTGTGTGTCAGTGTGGGACTGTTATACTGTGTGTCAGTGTGGGACTGTTATACTGTGTGTCAGTGTGGGACTGTTATACTGTGTGTCAGTGTGGACTGTTATACTGTGTGTCAGTGTGGGACTGTTATACTGTGTGTCAGTGTGGGACTGTTATACTGTGTGTCAGTGTGGGACTGTTATACTGTGTGTCAGTGTGGACTGTTATACTGTGTGTCAGTGTGGGACTGTTATACTGTGTGTCAGTGTGGGACTGTTATACTGTGTGTCAGTGTGGGACTGTTATACTGTGTGTCAGTGTGGGACTGTTATACTGTGTGTCAGTGTGGGACTGTTATACTGTGTGTCAGTGTGGGACTGTTATACTGTGTGTCAGTGTGGGACTGTTATACTGTGTGTCAGTGTGGGACTGTTATACTGTGTGTCAGTGTGGGACTGTTATACTGTGTGTCAGTGTGGGACTGTTATACTGTGTGTCAGTGTGGGACTGTTATACTGTGTGTCAGTGTGGGACTGTTATACTGTGTGTCAGTGTGGACTGTTATACTGTGTGTCAGTGTGGGACTGTTATACTGTGTGTCAGTGTGGGACTGTTATACTGTGTGTCAGTGTGGGACTGTTATACTGTGTGTCAGTGTGGGACTGTTATACTGTGTGTCAGTGTGGGACTGTTATACTGTGTGTCAGTGTGGGACTGTTATACTGTGTGTCAGTGTGGGACTGTTATACTGTGTGTCAGTGTGGGACTGTTATACTGTGTGTCAGTGTGGGACTGTTATACTGTGTGTCAGTGTGGGACTGTTATACTGTGTGTCAGTGTGGGACTGTTATACTGTGTGTCAGTGTGGGACTGTTATACTGTGTGTCAGTGTGGGACTGTTATACTGTGTGTCAGTGTGGGACTGTTATACTGTGTGTCAGTGTGGGACTGTTATACTGTGTGTCAGTGTGGGACTGTTATACTGTGTGTCAGTGTGGGACTGTTATACTGTGTGTCAGTGTGGGACTGTTATACTGTGTGTCAGTGTGGGACTGTTATACTGTGTGTCAGTGTGGGACTGTTATACTGTGTGTCAGTGTGGGACTGTTATACTGTGTGTCAGTGTGGGACTGTTATACTGTGTGTCAGTGTGGGACTGTTATACTGTGTGTCAGTGTGGACTGTTATACTGTGTGTCAGTGTGGGACTGTTATACTGTGTGTCAGTGTGGGACTGTTATACTGTGTGTCAGTGTGGGACTGTTATACTGTGTGTCAGTGTGGGACTGTTATACTGTGTGTCAGTGTGGGACTGTTATACTGTGTGTCAGTGTGGGACTGTTATACTGTGTGTCAGTGTGGGACTGTTATACTGTGTGTCAGTGTGGGACTGTTATACTGTGTGTCAGTGTGGGACTGTTATACTGTGTGTCAGTGTGGGACTGTTATACTGTGTGTCAGTGTGGGACTGTTATACTGTGTGTCAGTGTGGGACTGTTATACTGTGTGTCAGTGTGGGACTGTTATACTGTGTGTCAGTGTGGGACTGTTATACTGTGTGTCAGTGTGGGACTGTTATACTGTGTGTCAGTGTGGGACTGTTATACTGTGTGTCAGTGTGGGACTGTTATACTGTGTGTCAGTGTGGGACTGTTATACTGTGTGTCAGTGTGGGACTGTTATACTGTGTGTCAGTGTGGGACTGTTATACTGTGTGTCAGTGTGGGACTGTTATACTGTGTGTCAGTGTGGGACTGTTATACTGTGTGTCAGTGTGGGACTGTTATACTGTGTGTCAGTGTGGACTGTTATACTGTGTGTCAGTGTGGGACTGTTATACTGTGTGTCAGTGTGGGACTGTTATACTGTGTGTCAGTGTGGGACTGTTATACTGTGTGTCAGTGTGGGACTGTTATACTGTGTGTCAGTGTGGGACTGTTATACTGTGTGTCAGTGTGGACTGTTATACTGTGTGTCAGTGTGGGACTGTTATACTGTGTGTCAGTGTGGGACTGTTATACTGTGTGTCAGTGTGGGACTGTTATACTGTGTGTCAGTGTGGGACTGTTATACTGTGTGTCAGTGTGGGACTGTTATACTGTGTGTCAGTGTGGGACTGTTATACTGTGTGTCAGTGTGGGACTGTTATACTGTGTGTCAGTGTGGGACTGTTATACTGTGTGTCAGTGTGGGACTGTTATACTGTGTGTCAGTGTGGGACTGTTATACTGTGTGTCAGTGTGGGACTGTTATACTGTGTGTCAGTGTAGGACTGTTATACTGTGTGTCAGTGTAGGACTGTTATACTGTGTGTCAGTGTGGGACTGTTATACTGTGTGTCAGTGTGGGACTGTTATACTGTGTGTCAGTGTGGGACTGTTATACTGTGTGTCAGTGTGGGACTGTTATACTGTGTGTCAGTGTGGACTGTTATACTGTGTGTCAGTGTGGGACTGTTATACTGTGTGTCAGTGTGGGACTGTTATACTGTGTGTCAGTGTGGGACTGTTATACTGTGTGTCAGTGTGGGACTGTTATACTGTGTGTCAGTGTGGGACTGTTATACTGTGTGTCAGTGTGGGACTGTTATACTGTGTGTCAGTGTGGGACTGTTATACTGTGTGTCAGTGTGGGACTGTTATACTGTGTGTCAGTGTGGACTGTTATACTGTGTGTCAGTGTGGGACTGGTTATACTGTGTGTCAGTGTGGGACTGTTATACTGTGTGTCAGTGTGGGACTGTTATACTGTGTGTCAGTGTGGACTGTTATACTGTGTGTCAGTGTGGGACTGTTATACTGTGTGTCAGTGTAGGACTGTTATACTGTGTGTCAGTGTGGGACTGTTATACTGTGTGTCAGTGTGGGACTGTTATACTGTGTGTCAGTGTGGGACTGTTATACTGTGTGTCAGTGTGGACTGTTATACTGTGTGTCAGTGTGGGACTGTTATACTGTGTGTCAGTGTGGGACTGTTATACTGTGTGTCAGTGTGGACTGTTATACTGTGTGTCAGTGTGGGACTGTTATACTGTGTGTCAGTGTGGGACTGTTATACTGTGTGTCAGTGTGGGACTGTTATACTGTGTGTCAGTGTGGGACTGTTATACTGTGTGTCAGTGTGGGACTGTTATACTGTGTGTCAGTGTGGGACTGTTATACTGTGTGTCAGTGTGGGACTGTTATACTGTGTGTCAGTGTGGACTGTTATACTGTGTGTCAGTGTGGACTGTTATACTGTGTGTCAGTGTGGACTGTTATACTGTGTGTCAGTGTGGGACTGTTATACTGTGTGTCAGTGTGGGACTGTTATACTGTGTGTCAGTGTGGGACTGTTATACTGTGTGTCAGTGTGGGACTGTTATACTGTGTGTCAGTGTGGGACTGTTATACTGTGTGTCAGTGTGGGACTGTTATACTGTGTGTCAGTGTGGGACTGTTATACTGTGTGTCAGTGTGGGACTGTTATACTGTGTGTCAGTGTGGGACTGGTTATACTGTGTGTCAGTGTGGGACTGTTATACTGTGTGTCAGTGTGGGACTGTTATACTGTGTGTCAGTGTGGGACTGTTATACTGTGTGTCAGTGTGGGACTGTTATACTGTGTGTCAGTGTGGGACTGTTATACTGTGTGTCAGTGTGGGACTGTTATACTGTGTGTCAGTGTGGGACTGTTATACTGTGTGTCAGTGTGGGACTGTTATACTGTGTGTCAGTGTGGGACTGTTATACTGTGTGTCAGTGTGGGACTGTTATACTGTGTGTCAGTGTGGGACTGTTATACTGTGTGTCAGTGTGGACTGTTATACTGTGTGTCAGTGTGGGACTGTTATACTGTGTGTCAGTGTGGGACTGTTATACTGTGTGTCAGTGTAGGACTGTTATACTGTGTGTCAGTGTGGGACTGTTATACTGTGTGTCAGTGTGGACTGTTATACTGTGTGTCAGTGTGGGACTGTTATACTGTGTGTCAGTGTGGGACTGTTATACTGTGTGTCAGTGTAGGACTGTTATACTGTGTGTCAGTGTGGGACTGTTATACTGTGTGTCAGTGTGGGACTGTTATACTGTGTGTCAGTGTAGGACTGTTATACTGTGTGTCAGTGTGGGACTGTTATACTGTGTGTCAGTGTGGGACTGTTATACTGTGTGTCAGTGTGGGACTGTTATACTGTGTGTCAGTGTAGGACTGTTATACTGTGTGTCAGTGTGGGACTGTTATACTGTGTGTCAGTGTAGGACTGTTATACTGTGTGTCAGTGTGGGACTGTTATACTGTGTGTCAGTGTGGGACTGTTATACTGTGTGTCAGTGTGGGACTGTTATACTGTGTGTCAGTGTGGGACTGTTATACTGTGTGTCAGTGTGGGACTGTTATACTGTGTGTCAGTGTAGGACTGTTATACTGTGTGTCAGTGTGGGACTGTTATACTGTGTGTCAGTGTGGGACTGTTATACTGTGTGTCAGTGTGGACTGTTATACTGTGTGTCAGTGTGGGACTGTTATACTGTGTGTCAGTGTAGGACTGTTATACTGTGTGTCAGTGTGGGACTGTTATACTGTGTGTCAGTGTGGGACTGTTATACTGTGTGTCAGTGTAGGACTGTTATACTGTGTGTCAGTGTGGGACTGTTATACTGTGTGTCAGTGTGGACTGTTATACTGTGTGTCAGTGTGGACTGTTATACTGTGTGTCAGTGTGGGACTGTTATACTGTGTGTCAGTGTGGGACTGTTATACTGTGTGTCAGTGTAGGACTGTTATACTGTGTGTCAGTGTGGGACTGTTATACTGTGTGTCAGTGTGGGACTGTTATACTGTGTGTCAGTGTGGGACTGTTATACTGTGTGTCAGTGTGGGACTGTTATACTGTGTGTCAGTGTGGACTGTTATACTGTGTGTCAGTGTGGGACTGTTATACTGTGTGTCAGTGTGGGACTGTTATACTGTGTGTCAGTGTGGGACTGTTATACTGTGTGTCAGTGTGGGACTGTTATACTGTGTGTCAGTGTGGGACTGTTATACTGTGTGTCAGTGTGGGACTGTTATACTGTGTGTCAGTGTGGGACTGTTATACTGTGTGTCAGTGTGGGACTGTTATACTGTGTGTCAGTGTGGGACTGTTATACTGTGTGTCAGTGTGGGACTGTTATACTGTGTGTCAGTGTGGGACTGTTATACTGTGTGTCAGTGTGGGACTGTTATACTGTGTGTCAGTGTGGGACTGTTATACTGTGTGTCAGTGTGGGACTGTTATACTGTGTGTCAGTGTGGGACTGTTATACTGTGTGTCAGTGTGGGACTGTTATACTGTGTGTCAGTGTAGGACTGTTATACTGTGTGTCAGTGTGGGACTGTTATACTGTGTGTCAGTGTGGGACTGTTATACTGTGTGTCAGTGTGGGACTGTTATACTGTGTGTCAGTGTGGACTGTTATACTGTGTGTCAGTGTGGGACTGTTATACTGTGTGTCAGTGTGGGACTGTTATACTGTGTGTCAGTGTGGGACTGTTATACTGTGTGTCAGTGTGGGACTGTTATACTGTGTGTCAGTGTGGGACTGTTATACTGTGTGTCAGTGTGGACTGTTATACTGTGTGTCAGTGTGGGACTGTTATACTGTGTGTCAGTGTAGGACTGTTATACTGTGTGTCAGTGTGGGACTGTTATACTGTGTGTCAGTGTGGGACTGTTATACTGTGTGTCAGTGTGGGACTGTTATACTGTGTGTCAGTGTGGGACTGTTATACTGTGTGTCAGTGTGGACTGTTATACTGTGTGTCAGTGTGGGACTGTTATACTGTGTGTCAGTGTGGGACTGTTATACTGTGTGTCAGTGTGGGACTGTTATACTGTGTGTCAGTGTGGGACTGTTATACTGTGTGTCAGTGTGGGACTGTTATACTGTGTGTCAGTGTAGGACTGTTATACTGTGTGTCAGTGTGGGACTGTTATACTGTGTGTCAGTGTGGGACTGTTATACTGTGTGTCAGTGTGGGACTGTTATACTGTGTGTCAGTGTGGGACTGTTATACTGTGTGTCAGTGTGGACTGTTATACTGTGTGTCAGTGTGGGACTGTTATACTGTGTGTCAGTGTGGGACTGTTATACTGTGTGTCAGTGTGGGACTGTTATACTGTGTGTCAGTGTGGGACTGTTATACTGTGTGTCAGTGTGGGACTGTTATACTGTGTGTCAGTGTGGGACTGTTATACTGTGTGTCAGTGTGGGACTGTTATACTGTGTGTCAGTGTGGACTGTTATACTGTGTGTCAGTGTGGGACTGTTATACTGTGTGTCAGTGTGGGACTGTTATACTGTGTGTCAGTGTAGGACTGTTATACTGTGTGTCAGTGTGGGACTGTTATACTGTGTGTCAGTGTGGACTGGTTATACTGTGTGTCAGTGTGGGACTGTTATACTGTGTGTCAGTGTGGGACTGTTATACTGTGTGTCAGTGTGGGACTGTTATACTGTGTGTCAGTGTGGGACTGTTATACTGTGTGTCAGTGTGGGACTGTTATACTGTGTGTCAGTGTGGGACTGTTATACTGTGTGTCAGTGTGGGACTGTTATACTGTGTGTCAGTGTGGGACTGTTATACTGTGTGTCAGTGTGGGACTGTTATACTGTGTGTCAGTGTGGGACTGTTATACTGTGTGTCAGTGTGGGACTGTTATACTGTGTGTCAGTGTGGGACTGTTATACTGTGTGTCAGTGTGGGACTGTTATACTGTGTGTCAGTGTGGGACTGTTATACTGTGTGTCAGTGTGGGACTGTTATACTGTGTGTCAGTGTGGGACTGTTATACTGTGTGTCAGTGTGGGACTGTTATACTGTGTGTCAGTGTGGGACTGTTATACTGTGTGTCAGTGTGGGACTGTTATACTGTGTGTCAGTGTGGGACTGTTATACTGTGTGTCAGTGTGGGACTGTTATACTGTGTGTCAGTGTGGGACTGTTATACTGTGTGTCAGTGTGGGACTGTTATACTGTGTGTCAGTGTGGGACTGTTATACTGTGTGTCAGTGTGGGACTGTTATACTGTGTGTCAGTGTGGGACTGTTATACTGTGTGTCAGTGTGGGACTGTTATACTGTGTGTCAGTGTGGGACTGTTATACTGTGTGTCAGTGTGGGACTGTTATACTGTGTGTCAGTGTGGGACTGTTATACTGTGTGTCAGTGTGGGACTGTTATACTGTGTGTCAGTGTGGGACTGTTATACTGTGTGTCAGTGTGGGACTGTTATACTGTGTGTCAGTGTGGGACTGTTATACTGTGTGTCAGTGTGGGACTGTTATACTGTGTGTCAGTGTGGGACTGTTATACTGTGTGTCAGTGTAGGACTGTTATACTGTCAGTGTGGGACTGTTATACTGTGTGTCTGTGTGGGACAGTTATACTGTGTGTCAGTGTGGGACTGTTATACTGTGTGTCAGTGTGGGACTGTTATACTGTGTGTCAGTGTAGGACTGTTATACTGTGTGTCAGTGTGGGACAGTTATACTGTGTGTCAGTGTGGGACTGTTATACTGTGTGTCAGTGTGGGACTGTTATACTGTGTGTCAGTGTGGGACTGTTATACTGTGTGTCAGTGTGGGACTGTTATACTGTGTGTCAGTGTGGGACTGTTATACTGTGTGTCAGTGTGGGACTGTTATACTGTGTGTCAGTGTAGGACTGTTATACTGTGTGTCAGTGTGGGACAGTTATACTGTGTGTCGGTGTAGGACTGTTATACTGTGTGTCAGTGTGGGACTGTTATACTGTGTGTCAGTGTGGGACTGTTATACTGTGTGTCAGTGTGGGACTGGTTATACTGTGTGTCAGTGTGGGACTGTTATACTGTGTGTCAGTGTGGGACTGTTATACTGTGTGTCAGTGTGGGACTGTTATACTGTGTGTCAGTGTGGGACTGTTATACTGTGTGTCAGTGTGGGACTGGTTATACTGTGTGTCAGTGTGGGACAGTTATACTGTGTGTCAGTGTGGGACTGGTTATACTGTGTGTCAGTGTGGGACTGTTATACTGTGTGTCAGTGTGGGACAGTTATACTGTGTGTCAGTGTGGGACTGTTATACTGTGTGTCAGTGTGGGACTGTTATACTGTGTGTCTGTGTGGGACTGGTTATACTGTGTCTCGGTGTGGGACTGTTATACTGTGTGTCAGTGTGGGACTGTTATACTGTGTGTCAGTGTGGGACTGTTATACTGTGTGTCAGTGTGGGACTGTTATACTGTGTGTCAGTGTGGGACTGTTATACTGTGTGTCAGTGTGGGACTGTTATACTGTGTGTCAGTGTGGGACTGTTATACTGTGTGTCAGTGTAGGACTGTTATACTGTGTGTCAGTGTGGGACTGTTATACTGTGTGTCAGTGTGGGACTGTTATACTGTGTGTCAGTGTGGGACTGTTATACTGTGTGTCAGTGTGGGACTGTTATACTGTGTGTCAGTGTGGGACTGTTATACTGTGTGTCAGTGTGGGACTGTTATACTGTGTGTCTGTGTGGGACTGTTATACTGTGTGTCGGTGTGGGACTGGTTATACTGTGTGTCAGTGTGGGACAGTTATACTGTGTGTCAGTGTGGGACTGTTATACTGTGTGTCAGTGTGGGACTGTTATACTGTGTGTCAGTGTGGGACTGTTATACTGTGTGTCAGTGTGGGACTGTTATACTGTGTGTCAGTGTGGGACTGTTATACTGTGTGTCAGTGTGGGACTGTTATACTGTGTGTCAGTGTGGGACTGTTATACTGTGTGTCAGTGTGGGACTGTTATACTGTGTGTCAGTGTGGGACTGTTATACTGTGTGTCGGTGTGGGACTGGTTATACTGTGTGTCAGTGTGGGACAGTTATACTGTGTGTCAGTGTGGGACTGTTATACTGTGTGTCAGTGTGGGACTGTTATACTGTGTGTCAGTGTAGGACTGTTATACTGTGTGTCAGTGTGGGACTGTTATACTGTGTGTCAGTGTAGGACTGTTATACTGTGTGTCAGTGTGGGACTGTTATACTGTGTGTCAGTGTGGGACTGTTATACTGTGTGTCAGTGTGGGACTGTTTATACTGTGTGTCAGTGTGGGACTGTTATACTGTGTGTCGGTGTGGGACTGTTATACTGTGTGTCAGTGTGGGACTGTTATACTGTGTGTCAGTGTAGGACAGTTATACTGTGTGTCAGTGTGGGACTGTTATACTGTGTGTCGGTGTGGGACTGTTATACTGTGTGTCAGTGTGGGACTGTTATACTGTGTGTCAGTGTGGGACTGTTATACTGTGTGTCAGTGTGGGACAGTTATACTGTGTGTCAGTGTGGGACTGTTATACTGTGTGTCAGTGTGGGACTGTTATACTGTGTGTCAGTGTGGGACTGTTATACTGTGTGTCAGTGTGGGACTGTTATACTGTGTGTCAGTGTGGGACAGTTATACTGTGTGTCAGTGTGGGACTGTTATACTGTGTGTCAGTGTGGGACTGTTATACTGTGTGTCGGTGTAGGACTGTTATACTGTGTGTCAGTGTAGGACTGTTATACTGTGTGTCAGTGTGGGACTGTTATACTGTGTGTCAGTGTGGGACAGTTATACTGTGTGTCAGTGTGGGACTGGTTATACTGTGTGTCGGTGTAGGACTGTTATACTGTGTGTCAGTGTGGGACTGTTATACTGTGTGTCAGTGTAGGACTGTTATACTGTGTGTCAGTGTGGGACTGTTATACTGTGTGTCGGTGTGGGACTGGTTATACTGTGTGTCAGTGTGGGACAGTTATACTGTGTGTCAGTGTGGGACTGTTATACTGTGTGTCAGTGTGGGACTGTTATACTGTGTGTCAGTGTAGGACTGTTATACTGTGTGTCAGTGTAGGACAGTTATACTGTGTGTCAGTGTGGGACTGTTATACTGTGTGTCAGTGTAGGACTGTTATACTGTGTGTCAGTGTGGGACTGTTATACTGTGTGTCAGTGTGGGACTGTTATACTGTGTGTCAGTGTGGGACTGTTATACTGTGTGTCTGTGTGGGACTGTTATACTGTGTGTCAGTGTGGGACTGTTATACTGTGTGTCAGTGTGGGACAGTTATACTGTGTGTCAGTGTGGGACTGTTATACTGTGTGTCAGTGTGGGACTGGTTATACTGTGTGTCTGTGTGGGACTGGTTATACTGTGTCTCGGTGTGGGACTGGTTATACTGTGTGTCAGTGTGGGACTGTTATACTGTGTGTCAGTGTGGGACTGTTATACTGTGTGTCAGTGTGGGACTGTTATACTGTGTGTCAGTGTGGGACTGTTATACTGTGTGTCTGTGTGGGACTGTTATACTGTGTGTCAGTGTGGGACTGTTATACTGTGTGTCAGTGTGGGACTGTTATACTGTGTGTCTGTGTGGGACTGTTATACTGTGTGTCAGTGTGGGACTGTTATACTGTGTGTCAGTGTGGGACTGTTATACTGTGTGTCAGTGTAGGACTGGTTATACTGTGTGTCGGTGTGGGACTGTTATACTGTGTGTCAGTGTGGGACTGTTATACTGTGTGTCAGTGTAGGACAGTTATACTGTGTGTCAGTGTAGGACTGTTATACTGTGTGTCAGTGTAGGACTGTTATACTGTGTGTCAGTGTGGGACTGTTATACTGTGTGTCAGTGTAGGACAGTTATACTGTGTGTCAGTGTAGGACTGTTATACTGTGTGTCAGTGTGGGACTGTTATACTGTGTGTCAGTGTGGGACTGTTATACTGTGTGTCAGTGTAGGACTGTTATACTGTGTGTCGGTGTGGGACTGTTATACTGTGTGTCAGTGTGGGACTGTTATACTGTGTGTCAGTGTGGGACTGGTTATACTGTGTGTCGGTGTGGGACTGTTATACTGTGTGTCAGTGTGGGACTGTTATACTGTGTGTCAGTGTGGGACTGTTATACTGTGTGTCAGTGTGGGACAGTTATACTGTGTGTCAGTGTGGGACTGTTATACTGTGTGTCAGTGTGGGACTGTTATACTGTGTGTCAGTGTGGGACTGTTATACTGTGTGTCAGTGTGGGACAGTTATACTGTGTGTCAGTGTGGGACTGTTATACTGTGTGTCAGTGTGGGACTGTTATACTGTGTGTCAGTGTGGGACTGTTATACTGTGTGTCAGTGTAGGACTGTTATACTGTGTGTCAGTGTGGGACTGTTATACTGTGTGTCAGTGTGGGACTGTTATACTGTGTGTCAGTGTGGGACTGGTTATACTGTGTGTCAGTGTGGGACAGTTATACTGTGTGTCAGTGTGGGACTGTTATACTGTGTGTCGGTGTGGGACTGTTATACTGTGTGTCAGTGTAGGACTGTTATACTGTGTGTCAGTGTGGGACTGTTATACTGTGTGTCAGTGTGGGACTGTTATACTGTGTGTCAGTGTAGGACTGTTATACTGTGTGTCAGTGTGGGACTGTTATACTGTGTGTCATTGTGGGACTGTTATACTGTGTGTCAGTGTGGGACTGTTATACTGTGTGTCAGTGTGGGACTGTTATACTGTGTGTCAGTGTGGGACTGGTTATACTGTGTGTCAGTGTAGGACTGTTATACTGTGTGTCAGTGTAGGACTGTTATACTGTGTGTCAGTGTGGGACTGTTATACTGTGTGTCAGTGTGGGACTGTTATACTGTGTGTCAGTGTGGGACTGTTATACTGTGTGTCAGTGTGGGACTGTTATACTGTGTGTCAGTGTGGGACTGTTATACTGTGTGTCAGTGTGGGACTGGTTATACTGTGTGTCGGTGTGGGACTGTTATACTGTGTGTCGGTGTGGGACTGTTATACTGTGTGTCAGTGTGGGACAGTTATACTGTGTGTCAGTGTGGGACTGTTATACTGTGTGTCAGTGTGGGACTGTTATACTGTGTGTCAGTGTAGGACTGTTATACTGTGTGTCAGTGTAGGACTGTTATACTGTGTGTCAGTGTGGGACTGTTATACTGTGTGTCAGTGTGGGACTGTTATACTGTGTGTCAGTGTGGGACTGTTATACTGTGTGTCAGTGTGGGACTGGTTATACTGTGTGTCAGTGTGGGACTGTTATACTGTGTGTCGGTGTGGGACTGGTTATACTGTGTGTCGGTGTGGGACTGTTATACTGTGTGTCAGTGTGGGACAGTTATACTGTGTGTCAGTGTGGGACTGTTATACTGTGTGTCAGTGTGGGACAGTTATACTGTGTGTCAGTGTAGGACTGTTATACTGTGTGTCAGTGTGGGACTGTTATACTGTGTGTCAGTGTGGGACTGTTATACTGTGTGTCGGTGTGGGACTGTTATACTGTGTGTCAGTGTGGGACAGTTATACTGTGTGTCAGTGTGGGACTGGTTATACTGTGTGTCTGTGTGGGACTGTTATACTGTGTGTCAGTGTGGGACTGTTATACTGTGTGTCAGTGTGGGACTGGTTATACTGTGTGTCAGTGTGGGACAGTTATACTGTGTGTCGGTGTGGGACTGTTATACTGTGTGTCAGTGTGGGACTGTTATACTGTGTGTCAGTGTGGGACTGGTTATACTGTGTGTCGGTGTGGGACTGTTATACTGTGTGTCAGTGTAGGACTGTTATACTGTGTGTCAGTGTGGGACAGTTATACTGTGTGTCAGTGTGGGACTGTTATACTGTGTGTCAGTGTGGGACTGTTATACTGTGTGTCAGTGTGGGACAGTTATACTGTGTGTCAGTGTGGGACTGTTATACTGTGTGTCGGTGTGGGACTGTTATACTGTGTGTCAGTGTGGGACTGTTATACTGTGTGTCGGTGTGGGACTGTTATACTGTGTGTCAGTGTAGGACTGTTATACTGTGTGTCAGTGTGGGACAGTTATACTGTGTGTCAGTGTGGGACAGTTATACTGTGTGTCAGTGTAGGACTGTTATACTGTGTGTCAGTGTGGGACTGTTATACTGTGTGTCAGTGTGGGACTGTTATACTGTGTGTCAGTGTGGGACTGTTATACTGTGTGTCAGTGTGGGACAGTTATACTGTGTGTCAGTGTGGGACAGTTATACTGTGTGTCAGTGTAGGACTGTTATACTGTGTGTCAGTGTAGGACTGTTATACTGTGTGTCAGTGTAGGACTGTTATACTGTGTGTCTGTGTGGGACTGTTATACTGTGTGTCGGTGTGGGACTGTTATACTGTGTGTCAGTGTGGGACTGTTATACTGTGTGTCAGTGTGGGACTGTTATACTGTGTGTCAGTGTGGGACTGTTATACTGTGTGTCAGTGTGGGACTGTTATACTGTGTGTCTGTGTGGGACTGTTATACTGTGTGTCGGTGTGGGACTGTTATACTGTGTGTCTGTGTGGGACTGTTATACTGTGTGTCGGTGTGGGACTGTTATACTGTGTGTCAGTGTGGGACTGTTATACTGTGTGTCAGTGTGGGACTGTTATACTGTGTGTCAGTGTGGGACTGTTATACTGTGTGTCAGTGTGGGACTGTTATACTGTGTGTCAGTGTGGGACTGTTATACTGTGTGTCAGTGTGGGACTGTTATACTGTGTGTCAGTGTGGGACTGTTATACTGTGTGTCAGTGTGGGACTGTTATACTGTGTGTCAGTGTGGGACTGTTATACTGTGTGTCAGTGTGGGACAGTTATACTGTGTGTCAGTGTGGGACTGTTATACTGTGTGTCAGTGTGGGACTGTTATACTGTGTGTCAGTGTAGGACTGTTATACTGTGTGTCAGTGTAGGACTGTTATACTGTGTGTCAGTGTAGGACTGTTATACTGTGTGTCAGTGTGGGACTGTTATACTGTGTGTCAGTGTGGGACAGTTATACTGTGTGTCAGTGTGGGACTGTTATACTGTGTGTCAGTGTGGGACTGTTATACTGTGTGTCAGTGTAGGACTGTTATACTGTGTGTCAGTGTAGGACTGTTATACTGTGTGTCAGTGTAGGACTGTTATACTGTGTGTCAGTGTGGGACTGTTATACTGTGTGTCGGTGTGGGGACTGGTTATACTGTGTGTCAGTGTGGGACTGTTATACTGTGTGTCAGTGTGGGACTGTTATACTGTGTGTCAGTGTGGGACTGTTATACTGTGTGTCAGTGTGGGACTGGTTATACTGTGTGTCAGTGTGGGACAGTTATACTGTGTGTCAGTGTGGGACTGTTATACTGTGTGTCAGTGTGGGACTGTTATACTGTGTGTCAGTGTGGGACTGTTATACTGTGTGTCAGTGTGGGACAGTTATACTGTGTGTCAGTGTGGGACTGTTATACTGTGTGTCAGTGTGGGACTGGTTATACTGTGTGTCAGTGTGGGACTGTTATACTGTGTGTCAGTGTGGGACTGTTATACTGTGTGTCAGTGTGGGACTGTTATACTGTGTGTCAGTGTAGGACAGTTATACTGTGTGTCAGTGTGGGACTGTTATACTGTGTGTCAGTGTAGGACTGTTATACTGTGTGTCAGTGTAGGACTGTTATACTGTGTGTCAGTGTGGGACTGTTATACTGTGTGTCAGTGTGGGACTGTTATACTGTGTGTCAGTGTGGGACTGTTATACTGTGTGTCAGTGTAGGACAGTTATACTGTGTGTCAGTGTGGGACTGTTATACTGTGTGTCAGTGTAGGACTGTTATACTGTGTGTCAGTGTAGGACTGTTATACTGTGTGTCAGTGTGGGACAGTTATACTGTGTGTCAGTGTAGGACTGTTATACTGTGTGTCAGTGTGGGACTGTTATACTGTGTGTCAGTGTGGGACTGTTATACTGTGTGTCAGTGTAGGACTGTTATACTGTGTGTCAGTGTGGGACTGTTATACTGTGTGTCAGTGTGGGACTGTTATACTGTGTGTCAGTGTAGGACTGTTATACTGTGTGTCAGTGTAGGACTGTTATACTGTGTGTCGGTGTAGGACTGTTATACTGTGTGTCAGTGTAGGACAGTTATACTGTGTGTCAGTGTGGGACTGTTATACTGTGTGTCAGTGTGGGACTGTTATACTGTGTGTCAGTGTGGGACTGTTATACTGTGTGTCAGTGTGGGACTGGTTATACTGTGTGTCAGTGTGGGACTGTTATACTGTGTGTCAGTGTAGGACTGTTATACTGTGTGTCAGTGTGGGACTGTTATACTGTGTGTCAGTGTAGGACTGTTATACTGTGTGTCAGTGTGGGACAGTTATACTGTGTGTCAGTGTGGGACTGTTATACTGTGTGTCAGTGTGGGACTGTTATACTGTGTGTCAGTGTGGGACTGTTATACTGTGTGTCAGTGTGGGACTGTTATACTGTGTGTCAGTGTGGGACTGTTATACTGTGTGTCAGTGTGGGACTGTTATACTGTGTGTCGGTGAGGGACTGGTTATACTGTGTGTCTGTGTGGGACAGTTATACTGTGTGTCGGTGTGGGACTGGTTATACTGTGTGTCAGTGTGGGACAGTTATACTGTGTGTCAGTGTGGGACTGTTATACTGTGTGTCAGTGTGGGACTGTTATACTGTGTGTCGGTGAGGGACTGGTTATACTGTGTGTCTGTGTGGGACAGTTATACTGTGTGTCGGTGTGGGACTGGTTATACTGTGTGTCTGTGTGGGACTGGTTATACTGTGTGTCGGTGTGGGACTGGTTATACTGTGTGTCTGTGTGGGACTGGTTATACTGTGTCTCGGTGTGGGACTGGTTATACTGTGTGTCGGTGTGGGACTGGTTATACTGTGTGTCGGTGTGGGACTGGTTATACTGTGTGTCGGTGTGGGACTGTTATACTGTGTGTCGGTGTGGGACTGGTTATACTGTGTGTCAGTGTGGGACTGTTATACTGTGTGTCTGTGTGGGACTGTTATACTGTGTGTCTGTGTGGGACTGGTTATACTGTGTGTCGGTGAGGGACTGGTTATACTGTGTGTCGGTGTGGGACTGGTTATACTGTGTGTCAGTGTGGGACTGGTTATACTGTGTGTCGGTGTGGGACTGTTATACTGTGTGTCTGTGTGGGACTGTTATACTGTGTGTCTGTGTGGGACTGGTTATACTGTGTGTCGGTGAGGGACTGGTTATACTGTGTGTCGGTGTGGGACTGGTTATACTGTGTCTCGGTGTGGGACTGGTTATACTGTGTGTCGGTGTGGGACTGGTTACACTGTGTGTTATATTTCAGTCTGTCTGATAGCATTAATGTTCTCTTAACACTTTAGATACTACAGATGAACACTATGTAACGCATTTTTTTGTAAAGTGCTGTACAGTGTTCTAGCATTCACAGGGTTAAAGGTAAATCTTTTTGCAAACTCCATTCTAACAGAGAGCATTAACAGTTTTGCTACCAGGGAGCTTATATTGCATTACTCAGAAGAAGCTCCCCCTTCCCAATTCTGCTCAGAAAATCATCTCAGAGAATTGAGGCTTCTCCGTCTCCCAAGCTATGCCTGGCGCGTTTCATTGGCTTTTCTCCCTCGTTGAGTTCTTCTGTTCTGAGCTTTTGATTTCAGTACAAGAGAAGAGGAAAATCACTGCAGACAGCGCAGGCAGACGTTTTTTATTCAGCGAGCCCTTCCTCCAAGTCAGTGTTGCACATCTGATTCGCTCCACCTGTTCTGGACTACATGTCCCATGATCCCATGGAGGTTGATAGGACTTGTAATCCACAACAGCAGAAGGAACTCAGGTTATGCACCCCTGCTCTGAGTGATGTGACCCTAGAACTGGGCTGGACAACCGGAGGGCCTTCAGCTATTAGGCACTACAATTCCCATCATCCCCAGCAATCACTGGCTAGCCAGACATAATGGGAACTGCAGTCCTCAACAGCTGGGGGGCCTTCTGTTGCCGAGTCCCGTCCGAGTATATAATTATATGAACTCTGCTTCAACTCATCACTGCCCGTGTCCTGCACGTGTGCTGCGGGCCGTGATACCTTTTAGAGGACCAGCAGGAGCGCTGTATATTTACATAATTATTCACATTATTTCCTTTGTGTAAACACCTGCTCACAATCTACTGCTCGGTAAGAGCCTGCGCAGACTTAACCCTTTCACTGCCAAAGAGGTGTGCACCACATTGATACTGAAAATCTGCTGTAAACAGAAAGAAATATGTGGGGGTGAGGGGTGAGAGCCACATTGAGTTCATGTTAAGTACCCGGGGGTCAACAATCTGAGGGCGAGTCAGTGAGAGTAACTGTGAGAGAAGAGGAACAATGAGTGGGGGATGTAGGAGAAGCTTCATTGAGAGTCAAGAGTGAGAACAGAGAAACAATGAGTGGGGGATGTAGGAGAAGCTCCAGTGAGAGTCAATGTGAGAGAAGTCACAATGAGTGGGGGATGTAGGAGAAGCTCCAGTGAGAGTCAATGTGAGAGAAGAGTCACAATGAGTGAGGGATGTAGGAGAAGCTCCAGTGAGAGTCAATGTGAGAGCAGAGTCACAATGAGTGTGGGATGTAGGAGAAGCTCCAATGAAAGTCAATGTGAGAGAACAGTCACAATGAGTGAGGGATGTAGGAGAAGCTCCAGTGACAGTCAATGTGAGAGAAGTCACAATGAGTGTGGGATGTAGGAGAAGCTCCAGTGAGAGTCAATGTGAGAGCAGAGTCACAATGAGTGTGGGATGTAGGAGAAGCTCCAATGAAAGTCAATGTGAGAGAACAGTCACAATGAGTGAGGGATGTAGGAGAAGCTCCAGTGAGAGTCAATGTGAGAGAAGAGTCACAATGAGTGTGGGATGTAGGAGAAGCTTCACAGAGTTAAGAGTGAGAGCAGTCTCAATGAGTGTGGGATGTAGAAGAAGCTCCAGTGAGAGTCAATGTGAGAGCAGTGTCACAATGAGTGAGGGATGTAGGAGAAGCTCCAGTGAGAGAAGAGTCACAATGAGTGTGGGATGTAGGAGAAGCTTCACTGAGAGTCAATGTGAGAACAGTCTCAATGAGTGAGGGATGTAGAAGAAGCTCCAGTGAGAGTCAATGTGAGAGCAGTGTCACAATGAGTGAGGGATGTAGGAGAAGCTCCAGTGAGAGAAGGAGTCACAATGAGTGTGGGATGTAGGAGAAGCTCCAGTGAGAGTCAATGTGAGAGAAGAGTCACAATGAGTGAGGGATGTAGGAGAAGCTCCAATGAAAGTCAATGTGAGAGCAGTGTCACAATGAGTGTGGGATGTAGGAGAAGCTCCAGTGACAGTCAATGCGAGAGAAGAGTCACAATGAGTGAGGGATGTAGGAGAAGCTACAATGAGAGTCAATGTGAGAGCAGAGTCACAATGAGTGTGGGATGTAGGAGAAGATTCACTGAGAGTCAATGTGAGAGCAGTGTCACAATGAGTGAGGGATGTAGGAGAAGCTCCAGTGAGAGTCAATGTGAGAGAAGAGTCACAATGAGTGAGGGATGTAGAAGAAGATTCACTGAGAGTCAATGTGAGAGAAGAGTCACAATGAGTGTGGGATGTAGGAGAAGATTCACTGAGAGTCAATGTGAGAGAAGAGTCACAATGAGTGTGGGATGTAGGAGAAGCTCCAATGAGAGTCAATGTGAGAGAAGAGTCACAATGAGTGAGGGATGTAGGAGAAGCTCCAATGAAAGTCAATGTGAGAGAAGAGTCACAATGAGTGAGGGATGTAGGAGAAGCTCCAATGAAAGTCAATGTGAGAGCAGAGTCACAATGAGTGAGGGATGTAGGAGAAGCTCCAGTGAGAGTCAATGTGATAGAAGAGTCACAATGAGTGAGGGATGTAGGAGAAGCTCCAGTGAGAGTCAATGTGAGAGAAGAGTCACAATGAGTGATGGATGTAGGAGAAGCTCCAATGAAAGTCAATGTGAGAGAACAGTCACAATGAGTGTGGGATGTAGGAGAAGCTCCAGTGAGAGTCAATGTGAGAACAGTCACAATGAGTGAGGGATGTAGGAGAAGCTCCAGTGAGAGTCAATGTGAGAGAAGAGTCACAATGAGTGAGGGATGTAGGAGAAGCTCCAGTGAGAGTCAATGTGAGAACAGTCACAATGAGTGAGGGATGTAGGAGAAGCTCCAGTGAGAGTCAATGTGAGAACAGTCACAATGAGTGAGGGATGTAGGAGAAGCTCCAGTGAGAGTCAATGTGAGAACAGTCACAATGAGTGAGGGATGTAGGAGAAGCTCCAGTGAGAGTCAATGAGAGAGAAGAGTCACAATGAGTGTGGGATGTAGGAGAAGCTCCAATGAAAGTCAATGTGAGAGAAGAGTCACAATGATTGAGGGATGTAGGAGAAGCTCCAATGAGAGTCAATGTGAGAGCAGTGTCACAATGAGTGAGGGATGTAGGAGAAGCTCCAATGAGAGTCAATGTGAGAGAAGAGTCACAATGAGTGTGGGATGTAGGAGAAGCTCCAATGAAAGTCAATGTGAGAGAACAGTCACAATGAGTGTGGGATGTAGGAGAAGCTCCAATGAGAGTCAATGTGAGAGAAGAGTCACAATGAGTGAGGGATGTAGGAGAAGCTCCAGTGAGAGTCAATGTGAGAGAAGAGTCACAATGAGTGAGGGATGTAGGAGAAGCTCCAGTGAGAGTCAATGTGAGAGAAGAGTCACAATGAGTGAGGGATGTAGGAGAAGCTCCAGTGAGAGTCAATGTGAGAACAGTCACAATGAGTGAGGGATGTAGGAGAAGCTCCAGTGAGAGTCAATGTGAGAACAGTCACAATGAGTGTGGGATGTAGGAGAAGCTCCAGTGAGAGTCAATGTGAGAACAGTCACAATGAGTGTGGGATGTAGGAGAAGCTCCAGTGAGAGTCAATGTGAGAGAAGTGTCACAATGAGTGAGGGATGTAGGAGAAGCTCCAGTGAGAGTCAATGTGAGAGCAGAGTCACAATGAGTGTGGGATGTAGGAGAAGCTCCAGTGAGAGTCAATGTGAGAGAAGAGTCACAATGAGTGTGGGATGTCGGAGAAGCTCTAGTGAGAGTCAATGTGAGAGAAGAGTCACAATGAGTGAGGGATGTAGGAGAAGCTCCAATGAAAGCCAATGTGAGAGAAGAGTCACAATGAGTGAGGGATGTACGAGAAGATTCACTGAGAGTCAAGAGTGAGAGAAGAGTCACAATGAGTGTGGGATGTAGGAGAAGCTCCAATGAAAGTCAATGTGTGAGAACAGTCACAATGAGTGTGGGATGTAGGAGAAGCTCCAATGAAAGTCAATGTGTGAGAACAGTCACAATGAGTGTGGGATGTAGGAGAAGCTCCAGTGAGAGTCAATGTGAGAGAAGAGTCACAATGAGTGTGGGATGTAGGAGAAGCTCCAATGAAAGTCAATGTGAGAGCAGTGTCACAATGAGTGTGGGATGTAGAAGAAGCTCCAGTGAGAGTCAATGTGAGAGAAGTCACAATGAGTGAGGGATGTAGGAGAAGCTCCAGTGAGAGTCAATGTGAGAGAACAGTCACAATGAGTGTGGGATGTAGGAGAAGCTCCAGTGAGAGTCAATGTGAGAGAAGAGTCACAATGAGTGAGGGATGTACGAGAAGATTCACTGAGAGTCAAGAGTGAGAGAAGAGTCACAATGAGTGAGGGATGTAGGAGAAGCTTCACTGAGAGTCAATGTGAGAGAAGAGTCACAATGAGTGAGGGATGTAGGAGAAGCTCCAATGAAAGTCAATGTGAGAGAAGAGTCACAATGAGTGTGGGATGTAGGAGAAGCTCCAATGAAAGTCAATGTGAGAGAAGAGTCACAATGAGTGAGGGATGTAGGAGAAGCTCCAATGAAAGTCAATGTGAGAGCAGTGTCACAATGAGTGAGGGATGTAGGAGAAGCTCCAATGAGAGTCAATGTGAGAGCAGAGTCACAATGAGTGAGGGATGTAGGAGAAGCTCCAATGAAAGTCAATGTGAGAGAACAGTCACAATGAGTGTGGGATGTAGGAGAAGCTCCAATGAAAGTCAATGTGAGAGAAGAGTCACAATGAGTGTGGGATGTAGGAGAAGCTCCAGTGAGAGTCAATGTGAGAGCAGAGTCACAATGAGTGTGGGATGTAGGAGAAGCTCCAGTGAGAGTCAATGTGAGAGCAGAGTCACAATGAGTGTGGGATGTAGGAGAAGCTCCAGTGAGAGTCAATGTGAGAGAAGAGTCACAATGAGTGTGGGATGTCGGAGAAGCTCTAGTGAGAGTCAATGTGAGAGAAGAGTCACAATGAGTGAGGGATGTAGGAGAAGCTCCAATGAAAGCCAATGTGAGAGAAGAGTCACAATGAGTGAGGGATGTACGAGAAGATTCACTGAGAGTCAAGAGTGAGAGAAGAGTCACAATGAGTGTGGGATGTAGGAGAAGCTCCAATGAAAGTCAATGTGTGAGAACAGTCACAATGAGTGTGGGATGTAGGAGAAGCTCCAATGAAAGTCAATGTGTGAGAACAGTCACAATGAGTGTGGGATGTAGGAGAAGCTCCAGTGAGAGTCAATGTGAGAGAAGAGTCACAATGAGTGTGGGATGTAGGAGAAGCTCCAATGAAAGTCAATGTGAGAGCAGTGTCACAATGAGTGTGGGATGTAGAAGAAGCTCCAGTGAGAGTCAATGTGAGAGAAGTCACAATGAGTGAGGGATGTAGGAGAAGCTCCAGTGAGAGTCAATGTGAGAGAACAGTCACAATGAGTGTGGGATGTAGGAGAAGCTCCAGTGAGAGTCAATGTGAGAACAGTCACAATGAGTGAGGGATGTAGGAGAAGCTTCACTGGTCAGCGATACAGGATCAAAGAGGGTCAGTGATACAAGGTCCAGTCACAATGTAAGAAATGCAGGGAGTTAATGGAACACGTCTCAAAAAAAAAAATGGTGCAATTCTGGATCCTCGCAGCAGCACCACGGGGAACACGTAATCATTCTTGAAACCCCAGTCATTTAATTGGGGACTTAACCCCTGGAACGCTAGTGGTCTTCAACTCACTGCTTTGCAATGCGCTGGAGACCTCTGTAGCATTCAAGAGGTTAAATCCCCCATTTCAGTTGATCAGAATTGTGATAATGATTAGTTGTTCCCCACATGGTGAAGGAGTGCGGCTCCAGAATTGCACCAGTTTTTCTTGGTGTAAGAGCCCTGATGCGCGTAGAGTTCCAGATTTGTGGCCTTTTACCTCCACACTCCGCGTTCTCATCGATGCTGGAAGCCGGGAGGATGACTGCAAAGTAAAAGGACAAGAAATCAATTTCTGCATTTCAGGGGTGAAGTGAAATGCGTTGGTTACTACAGATTTCTATGTGCTTTTTTCCAATTTTTTATTACATTGGTGATATATCAGGGCCATGTTCCCTTAGCCAAAAGGTGTGACATGGCAGGGAATTATTATCCAGTGTAATGTCTTCCTTGGTATCTATAGGGTTTATTTCTCTGACCTGTTTTGGTAGTTATGGGATTGCCTGCATACCTGGAATCTCATTGTATATGCAGTCTCTGTACTGGGTGCTGTTCCCCACGCACTGGGAGGGTCCGGGGTTGTGTATCTCGCAGTAGCGGTTGCGGTATTGTGATCCATCTTCGTGGCACATACTCCATTCTGACCACTCCGCCCAGCCACCTGGGAATATAACGCAGGGTTCAGAGATCTGGCAGGGAAACGTACACTGCACTGGTATGTCCACTATGTGACGTACAGATACATCTCACTGCTCAGACATGTTTAACCCTTTAACTCAAAGGGTTAAAATCATAGCTCAGACTTGCATTTTGCAAGAATTTGAGGGCAACATTTTGTTTTTGCCATTCTATTCTAAGGTGATGTTGCTGGTAATGCTGTCTATGATGTGCTCTTATTAGTGAACAGTAATAAGAACAGTGCCCCTTTAAATGGAACGACCACACAGACATCGTAGTCAAGGATTCAAGTTTGTGCTTTACTCACTTTTGAACGAAGCACCTCATGGCAGAGAGAACAGTTTTGTTTAACGTAGCGAGTAAAGCACAAATATTATATAATAATTCGCTAGGATGTTTGTCAGAAGCCATCATGCGCAGTAGAGACTGCCTGAACACATAGAATGCTGGGAGCATGGAATGCTGGGAGTTCTGCGCTGGGAGCACGGAATGCTGGGAGTTCTGTGCTGGGAGTATGGAATGCTGGGAGCAGGGAATGCTGGGAGTATGGAATGCTGGGAGCAGGGAATGCTGGGAGTTCTGTGCTGGGAGGTGTAGGAATGCTGGGAGTATGGAATGCTGGGAGCACGGAGTGCTGGGAGGTGTAAGAATACTGGGAGTTCTGTGCTTGGAACATTCTGTGCTTTCAGGCAGTTTCTACAGTGCATGACTGCATCGGCAGCAGGACCGGCCTCTTAACCCTATGAATGCCAGAGGGATATGCAACGCATTGCAAAGCAATGTGTTGCGTACTCCTCTGGCACTCAAAGGGTTAACATCACCCGGACCTTTGCCCGTGTACACGGCTTTTACACTAGTATTATATAAAAACATAAATATATTTTACTTTTAACCATCAGAGAGTTTAAACTCCACTCTGAAACCAAAAAAGTCATATATAAGATTGTATCATATGTACAAACAAAGTGGACCAATTCTACAGCAAACAAACAGTGCCATACCAAATAAAAATGCCCATTCATTTAAATGGAGTCATTAACCTCTTCACTTCCATAAAGGTCACCAACACATCGTGTTGTACACCACTCCAGCAGTGAATGTCGTTAAAAGCATTCTATAGATAAACTGGATTTTTTTGTTTCAATGTTTAGCCGGTTAGTGCCATAACTGCACCCCTTTTTCCTTGTACATATGTCCCTTGCTCGGTGTACCTGTCAGTTCTGCCTGTCATACAGCTTTACACCAGGCAGACAGCGCTCATCTCTCCATAAGAGAACTGGCACCTACAGACCTGCTCTTGTCTACTCGTGCTTAAATATACATGTACCAGCATTACCTGTGGCTGCTCTTTCTATGGGTTCGGCAGGTTAGGATGTATTTAAAATGATCCCACCACAACAGATTTCCAGCACAGACTAAATAATTCACCTAGATCTAGTCCTGGGGTGCTGGCTCGGGAATTGTGCAAGGAGCTTGTTCAGCTGCTAAGTGATTGTACTTTCTTCTACACAGAGAATTTTTATTTCTCAACTTATAAGATGAATATCTACAGATTTTTCTAAGTACAAATAAACACACATATCAGACATTTAAGGTTACTTAGACACCTTAAAGATTCCATCAACCCTCTGCAGGGGCATATTTAGGTGCCTTAATGAATTATTAGCGCACTGTGCAGCCAGGGTCCGCATACAACAACCTGCTCTCTGATAAAACTTGCCTGTGGTGCCTCACGAGAAATAAAAACATTTTTCACAGTTAAAAAGTTCCAAAATAACAGTGCGTTATCCCATTACATAGAGATCTGCAATGTATTATGACAAAACATGAACCCAACAAAGCATTATCCATTAGGATTCAATATGCATTATAAGAGTCCAGTTAAGCATTACCCCATTACATGAGACCATCCAAGAACTGCCCCACAACATGAGGCATGAAATGCATTATATTACAGAACACTCACCTGACGATAACCCATTCTAAATTCATCCTAGAGGAGCCAGGGCCGGATTTTCCATAAGGCAGAGTAGGAATCTGCCTACAGGCGCACCCTACAGAGGGGCGTCTGCCATAGAAATCAATTTATTTATTTATTTATTTTTAAGTGCCGCGCTGCACCGCGCCGACCGCTGCATGTAAGGCTTGTGCCTTCTTCGGCACAGACCTGTATCTGCTGGGCTCCCCAGCTCTTTAGTAATACAGAGCGCTGGGAGATGACATCATCTCCATGACATCATCTCCCAGCGCTCTGCATTACTAAAGAGAAGACCGCGCGGGAGCTCCAGGTCTGTGCAGAAGCACAGATCTCTCCTGCCGCTGGACCACCAGGGAGGTAGGAAATGTGAGGCTTAATGTGGAGATGATAGGGGCAATGTGAGGGCAATATGGGGATGATGGGGGGCAAGCAATGTGGAACTGATGGGGGGCAATTTTGAGATGATGGGGCAATATGGGGGCAATGTGGAGCTGATGGGGGGCAATGTGGAGTTGATGGGGCAATGTGGAGCTGATGGGGGGTAATGTGGAGATTTAGAGCATTGTGGAAATTGCCAGTGTGGGGGGGCACTTCAGATTTCTGTGCCTACAGGCTCCTGAGATGTAAATCCGACCCTGAGAGGAGTGGAGGCAGGTAGGAATAGCAGTTGGATGAATACTCACCACTAAGTTACCAGACAATGGGAGCTGCTGGTCTCTTCTGTTAAGTGGGAGATTTTGTGAATCTCCCCTAAGTCCACTAAGTGTTCAGCCCACCCGATCAGTGGTAAGTTAGTTCTGCTGCTGCCTGGCAGGCGATATTAATCTCCCCTGAAGATAGATATGCCAATGGTGGCACTCCCTTCCCCTAGGAAGCATAATGTCCATCTGCACAGCCACATAGGCCAGCGATGTCTGATGCCCATTGCTAGTAGGGACAATAGCACCATTACATGCCCCAAGCTGGGAACAAGACCCAGGGATTCAGTTATAAGACCTTGGGTGTTAGTTCCCTCAGCCAGTACTTAACAACATCTCTGACCCTTTCAGTATTGGGGGGGGGTCCATTGTAATGCAAAACAGTGTCAGACCCCCATTCCACTCAAAGAATTAAATTGACAAAAAGCCCAAAATCCTATTTTATATAATATATCAGGTTGAAATATTCGAAACAGAAATGTCTACATATTTTTTTTTAAAAGTTACATTTTTTTATTTAAAAAAACTTTTATAGAATTTCCATAGTAGAAGCAGCAAACACAGAGCAGGTTGCCTGTGCAGCGCAGAACAATACAGACTATTAGGACTGTTGGTTTGAACGCAGATTGGATGTTCACACAGGGAAATATCCAGCTGCGCTTTCGAGTCAGGAAGGAGTTTTTTCCACTTGAGGCATAATTAGAAATAGCTTCAGTGGGGTTTTGTTTGCTTTACCCTGGATCAACAAAGGATGAGCTTGATGGATTGTGGGGTTTTAGTTAGGGTTACGTGGGGTTAGGGTTGTTAATGTTAATACAGTTAGTGATGTTAGGGTTATGAGGGTTACGGAAGTTAATGTTAACTAAGCTAATGTTAATCCAGTTAGGGACGTTAGGGTTAGGGTAATTAAAGTTGATGTTAATCCAGTTAAGGATGTTAGGGTTATGAGGGGTAAGGGTGTTAACCCTTTGAGTGCCAGAGGGGTACAGAATCCATTGCTTTGCAATGCATTCTGTACCCCTCTGGCACTCTAAGGGTTAATGTTAATCTAGTTGGGGAATGTTCAAATCGGGGATGCCAAGATTAGGGATGTTTGGTTTATGAGGTTTAGGCTTGTTAGGGGTTTTAAGGCTAGGGATGCAAGGGTTAGGTTTAGGGTTGCTGGGAATGTTAGTGTTAGGTTTGTAAGGCTTAGGGTTGTGTTTGCTGGGGATATTAAGGTTATGCTGGTTAGGTTTGTTAGGGTTGAGGTTGTTGGGGATTTTAGGGATATGAAGGTTAGATTTGTTAGGAATGGGGATATTAGGTTTATGCTGTTTAGGTTTATTAAGTTTAGGGTTATGAAGGTTAGGGTTGTTAGGTTTATGAAGGTTAGGGTTGTTAGAGTTAAGTGGCTGGTGTAAGCAAGTGTGTAAGGGATAGGGGTTGTTGGGGATATTGGGGTTATGAGGGATAGAGGTTGCAGGGAATGTTAGGGTTATGAAAGTTAGGTGTTTAGGGTTGGTGTTGTTGGAGATGGAAGAGATGGGGGTTGCTGAGAATGTTAAGGTTATAAAGGTTAGGTGTTATGTTTGGGGTTACTGGGGATGTTAGGGTTAAAGGGATAGTAATACTTCGTTTTAACTTTATTTTATTTTGTAGGCATTAAAAAACATGAAGAATGATATAAGTCTTATCTCTCAAACCTTTATGGTTTAAGAGATATTCACAAGCAAAGTATCCCCCCTCCTGTTCAGCCAGATCAGAAGGGAGGTGCCCAGGTAGACTGCAGAGAGGGACAATCTTCAATTAAGATAAGGGAAAAACCTGAAAAGCTTGTCAAGGGGGGCAGGGCTTTCATTGTTCTCATAGGAAGAAGATTGTCCACTGCTGTTATCTGTCTGGTCTATGGACTGGATTCCACATCTGAGAAGAGATGGCTTACACTAGGTAAAAGGGGCGAGAGGGGAACTTTGCTTGTGAATATCTCATAAACCATAAAGGTCTGAGAGATAAGACTTATATCGTTCTTCATGTTTTTTTCATGCCTACAAAATAAAATAAAGTTAAAACTAAGTATTACTATCCCTTTAAGAGTGATATTGGTTGCTGGGAATGTTAGGGTTATGTAGGTTAGGGTTACTGGGGATGTTAGGGTTATGAGTGATAAGGGTTTGCTGGGAATGTTAGGGTTATGTACGTTAGGAGCGTTAGGGTTGGGATTATTGGGGAAGGTAAGGTTAGGTTTGTTAGGGTTATGAGTGATAGGGGTTGCTGGGGATGTTAGGGTTATGAAGGTTAAACGTGTAAGAGTTGGGTTTGCTGAGGACGTTAGGGATGTTACAGTTTTGAGGGTTAGGGCTGTTACGTTTGAGTTTGCTACATTTAGTGTTAATATACTTAGGGATGGATTGAAATGTTAGTATCCAAAGGGTTAAGATATTCTTTTCAGGACAGACGCGGTGGCGAACTGTAGTACTTGTGCATTAAATCCTCCCATAATAACCTGTTTCTCTCATATGCAGATCTCTGATGCAGTTTATTCAGAGTGGTATTTGATAAGCAGGATTAGATGTTGAGACTTTATACCAAAGAGCTAACACAATAGATCGTATTAGTTCCTTACACTTGTGCTCGAAGCCTTCCATACAGCTTAGAAGGGTCTCGTAAAAGTCCAACCCATCCCCTTCCGTCTCTTTGTCTCTTAGCTGTATAGGTTAAAATCAAGTAGGGTGTAATTTAATTTTCTCTCCTACGTGAACTGCAGCTTAATTTCATGTAGTTAAAACATAACACATTTTGAGGCACCAGTCAAACGTTCTTATTTCAGAACTGACATAAACCCGTACTATTAGGACGTTCCGCACCGCACGAGTCAGCACAAAGACCCCCGTTCTCTGAATTATCTGCACAACTTCACTCAGCATCCAGAACTGATATGAATAATGTATTGGAGGATCTGTCTGACTTCCCCAGCGATGTATCCTTGTTTACCTACAAACAAACAATCTCCGATAGGATATTATAATACTGCTTCAAATCCACACGCACCGAGGCTCATGTACTAAGTAAATCTGGAGCAATTCTGCACCATATGAATGGAATACAAAAATAAATGAGCTTTTAACCATTTGGTTGCTAGGGAGGTCTTCAACGCATATTTCAACCGAAAAAAAATAGTATAGAAAGGGAAAATGACAGTAAAATATAAACTGGTAAATAAATGGGAGGAATATATATATTGGACGTTACTGAAAGAGATAGTAATGACTTAGATAAATAAAAAGTTATATTGTAGAGAATCCTATAATATAAAGTGGTAGAATGCATCGCTCACTGTGAGCCGTAACCGCACATGAGAGTCTCTACTGTGCATGTGTGGTTTTGCACACAGGGAGCTTCGCTGTGAGCCGCCTGGAGCTCCCCACTAAGGATCAGCGCGTTTGGCGAGTCTCTCCTGCGCATGACTACAGTCGTGCGCAGTAGAGACTCACCGAACGCGGTGCCCCGCTCCGGGCGGCTCACATCATTTCTCTGCTACCGGGTCCGAAGCACAACCGAAGCAGCTGGGTGCACTTTAGCCTGTGCATCCGGGCTTCCATACCAGTAATAAAATAAATCCATTGATGCCATTCCTATCGCTCAGACCTTTATGGTTTGGGAGATATAACGTTTTAAAGTTCCCCCCTCCCTCCCTTTTACCTGACGTCAGCTGTAAGCTGATAGCAGGAGATCCTGGTGCTGGGACCGCAATCTAAAAATAAATACGTCATTGGAATGGTCTACAAAGTGTGCCTGGTTTGCAAGAACACTTTGTAGACCGTTTGGCACACTTTGTAGACCGTTCCAATTAAGTATTTATTTTTAGACTGCAGTTTTTCGGCTCTGCTGACCTCGAGTCGGCCAGCACAGATCTCCTTCTGTCAGTTTTATAGCTGACATCAGGGAGGGGGGAACTTTGAACCCTTTTAACCCCTTAACGACCGGCAGATCGGTGTGGCACGGTCAGTTAAGGACCACTGAGCATTTTTTTTTATTGCTACTTCCGGTTCCGGACTCCCCGAACGGCGTCCAGCCGCGGGGGGGAGCCCGGAATTCCATGACGGTCATAATACGTCATGGGTCATTAAGTCAGATCTACCCATGATGTACTATGACCGTCAAGGGGCGTTAAGGGGTTAACATATGAATGGAATTGATGGAGTTCTTTTTTATGCTCTGAAAATATTACTTTTTATTTATTGAAGACATTACTATCCCGTGAAATATATAAACTGGTACATAAACTGGCCAAATTAGTGTATAAACTAGACATTACAGTAAGAATTTTGTTCCACAAATTGGCCAATCCATGTGTAAGCTTATGTAATCACTTTATTAATAGAGGCCCACATGGGTTCTGCACCAGGTAAGTCTTTCATCTATATTTTTCATTTTTATGTTTTTCATTGTTTGTCTGTTGTTTTTAATTGCACTAAACTGGGACCCACAAATGACAATAAAAATATCAGAATATTATTTAAAGGGGTCCCTTTCTGACGCGTTTCAAAATAACAGTTTTAATTTTTAATTTTATTTAGATAGTATTTGCAAATATATTATTAGAGTAGGACTTACCATAAAGTGAGATACCTTGGCGTGGTTGGTAAGCTTACACATGGATTGGGACTAAATTCTCACTTATTTCCATACCTCCCAACATTTCAAACTACCGAAGAGGGACACACGTGTTTTACGGTGTGTGGCTGGTGGGCGGGGCATTACCGAGAATTTTTAGGCTATTTCATGACCTATTGACACCTCCTTGTGTAACCTAACAAATTACTTATAACAAGGTCAAAGTATTTTATTTACACAGACTAATTTATAAACACATCTACTGATATTTAAACAATCAATAATGTGAGTTTTATTGCTGTAAAGCAATAGGATACACTTATATATACACACCACAGTCCGATTTCCTAAAAAGAGGGACATCAGGGTAGGAAAGAGGGACAGAGAGATTTGGGTCTAAAAGAGGGACTGTCCCTCATAAAGAGGGACACTTGGGATGTATGTATTTCACTAAGATTTATCACAAATTATTATATATGCCCATTACAGGGCACACATTATTTACTGCATATAGAGGAGAGCAGGTCTGTTTGTTATGTGTTTTTCACTTTGGGTCTAGGCCTAATGTCAGGGGGACTGGAGAACCCTCTCATTCTCTGCTGCTATTTATATTTTTCATTTATATATTCACATTTAAATTATATTTAATATTTGGATATTTTATAATGAGTTTAGCACTGTGAGATTTCTTTTCCTTTTTCTGTTAGTAATATATACATTTTTTAAATAAACCAAATTAGTATATGAACTGGACATTATGGTAATAAATTGGCCAAGTTTGTATCTAAACTGGAAATTATTATATCAGTATATACCAGTAGAATTAACTAGCCAAATTAGTAAATAAAAAAAAATCTAAAACCAGACAAACTGGTAAATCAGTGTTTCTCAACTCCTGTCCTCAGGACCAACTAACAAGCCAGGTGTGGTGATCAGAGGCTCATTCACATTGATTAACTCACCTGTGCTCTAACAAGGAAATCATCAATTCCTGGCCTGTTAGTGGGTCCTGAGGACAGGAGTTGAGAACCACTGACCTATACAGTATAGAATAAACCAGTGGTTCTCAACCCGTGCCCTCAGGGCCCACTAACAGGCCAGGACTTAGAAATTTCCCTGCTAAGGCACAGGCCTGTTGATCAGAGGCTCATTAACCCTGTGCTCTAACAAGGAAATCATCAAATCCGGGCCTGTTAGTGGGTCCTGAGGACTGGAGTTGAGAACCACAGTGGTAAATAAACCAGACACATTGCTTTACAAATGGAAGATCTTGGGCTGGATTCTATTGCAGGTGCTAATTTTATCACTGTGTTTATCACCAGTTTTCCCCATTGACTTCAGTAGGAAAATGTTTGATAATACTGGTGTTAACATTTATCTCCTGCAATAAAATCTAGCCCTAGATCAGTATGTAAACTGGTAATGGAAATAGCCAATCTAGGGCTAGATTCTATTGCAGGTGATAAATGTTAATACCCGTTTTATCAAACATTTTCCTACTGAAGTCTACGAGGAAACCTGGAGATAAAATAACTGATAAAATCAGCACCTGTGATAGAATCCAGCCCCTGGTATCTAAACTCGGTTTCCATGAATCAGACGCCAGTGTTTGGTGCACGGGCAGAAGCAGGTGTTCTGGCCCCAACTACAACATAGCGCAGTGTGATTGGTTCCTCCTCTCACATCTGGGTAGTCACGGTCAGTGGTGGCAAAAAGGTGGCCCTGGGGGCCCTTGTCCTCCCCTCAGAGGCTTCCACTGCGATATAGTAGGAAGAGGAGATACTTTTCCTCTCACACACACCCTATTATCACCCCGAAAAGCATACAGCCTCTATCTACTTCTTCACAGAATAAAATCCACCACACATTAACCCCTTCTGTGCAAGAGAGGCCGCGAGTGAATTGCAGAGCAACCAGTATGAGGCATGTCTAGTATCTAAGGGGTTAATTTACTTTTAAAAAAATGTTTAACCACAATGTGCTGTCTTTCAGAGGACATGAGCACCATATATGCGTCCTTTGCGGGTGAATCTAGTTGCTTGTCGCTGCTGTTAACAGTGGGCATAAATTAAAGGGATAGTAATGTTTCATAATAAAAGCAGCTCTAATTAATCATCATAGTATTTGGACTTTGGAGAGTGTTATTTCAATTCTGTCAGAGTTGTAGCTCAGGAGTAATTCAATGATAAAGTTTCCCCCTCCTGCCCCTTTTACTGATGTAACACTGCTCAGCCAGATCAGAAGGGAGGTGCCCAGGTAGACTGCAGAGAGGGACAATCTTCAATTAAGATAAGGGAAAAATCTGAAAAACTTGTCAAGGGGGGGAAGGGCTTTCATTGTTCTCATAGGAAGAAGATTGTCCCCTGCTGTTATCTGTCTAGGGTGACCACGGGTCCCGGAACGTCCGGGACTGTCCCTTATTTCAGGGCTATGTCCCGCGTCCCGGGTCCCCTTCAACCGGGACAATGAAGTGTCCCGGAATGAAGCCAAGCCGCCCTGGATGTCAGCCTGCAAGCGGTGTGTCACATCATGGACGCCGCTTGCAGGCTGACATCCAGGGCGGCAATGCAACTTACCTGATCTCCTGGAGGCAAGCGCTCTAGTAATACAGAGCGCTGGGAGATGACATCATCTCCCAGCGCTCTGCATTACTGAGCACAGCGCGCGGGAGCTTCAGCTCTGTGCCGGAGGAGGCACAGAGCACTTTCCACGCCGCTAGACCACCAGGGACTCAAGGTAAGGCAATAGGGTGACCACGTCCCGGAATGGCAGAAGGGAAATGTGGTCACCCTATATCTGTCTGGTCTATGGACTGCATTCCACATCTGAGAAGAGATGGCTTACACTAGGTAAAAGGGGCGGGAGGGGAAACTTTGCTTGTGAATATCTCTCAAACCATAAAGGTTTGAGAGATAAGACTTATATCGTTCTTCATGTTTTTTTTAATGCCTACAAAATAAAATAAAGATAAAACGAAGTATTACTATCCCTTTAAAGTCCCATCATGTTCAACCAGACGATGACAAGCTGAGGATGATGGGAATAGTACAGAGACTGTAGGCCTTGTTCACCTTCTCCTAGTGAATTCGATCATGGCGCTTAGTCTAAGCTTTGACGTGTCTGATGGTGTCGGTAACCGTATCCTGAAGGCTGCCGTTTCATTCTGTGAACTTATTTTAAACATCTGAAGTCAAACCTGGTATTTTTACATGTTCTGAATGTGGCTTGTTCAATTTATAACACAAGTGTCAGGCAATAACACAAGTATATTTCCAAATGTATTCACTGTGAAACGGAAAATCCAAATGACAGAAGGAAACACACAGATGTCTCTTCACATTCCCTAAAAGACCTAAATGTTTAATGTGTAATGATTGCTAATCTTCTCTTCCTACCTACAGGCCAAAAGCTGCCAACTCTATACGGATATTAGGTAATTTAGGTCTAAAATAAAGTCCTGCTTTCGGCGGAGCCCCAGGAGCCCTTTTTGTTTAACCCTTTAACAACCGATGAAGTGCCAGGACTGTCATGGTGGATGTGCGTTAAGGACCGGTGACGGTCCTGGAACGTCTTGGAATTCTGGGATGGGATGGCCACCTCCGGACCATGCGGTGCTTAAAGGGTTAAAAAAACGTGATGGGAGTCTCAGAATTGATTGTGAAGTCATTTTTTTAAAAGGATCAGTGATAACAGCCACCCCGGACAGAAAAGCCCTGGGTCTGAGTCACAACATATTAACTGCTGTAGATCATGTCACTCATTACAAGCTGCAGTTAATCAATCAGTGGCCGCACAGCTTTCTGCAGACATATCAGAAAAGAAAATGAAGGATCGGATTTTAGGGATAAGGGGCCATATTCACCAAGGTAAAGAGGTGCAATTCTATGACAAATTAACTGACCCAAGGGTAAAAATGGAAATTTCCCAAACCCCTCATTGATATAAATGGTCAGTTTCACCCTTTCAGTGCCAAAGCAATGCGTACCCCTCTGGCACTGAAAGGGTTTAATCCTCCACTGTTAGAAGCAATGCACTGGAACACCATTCTAGCATTCGAGGGGTTAAAAGCCCAATTTAAGTCAATGGGATTTTACGTTTGCTCCTTACGGTGGATCGTACTGGACTGCCTAAGATAGATTAACCCTTTGACTGCCATAGAGGTATCCAACGCAATGCAACTCTGGCAATCAAAGGGTTAAGGTGTAGTTGATTTGCCCTTTGCTTTCCGAATACAGACATTTGCATTGACTTAAAGCGGAACTTTTAGATAATAGCCAGTCGCCAAGCATTTAATTTAATGACTAGCTTGAATATAGATGTCTTACCGTAAAAAAATACATGTGTCTAAAGGAGTCCGTCCAGTTTCGGGACTGATGGGCAGGTTAGTGCGGTCTGTGAACCTGCGCCGTCAGTCCCTTCTGGTGACCATATGGTGCAAAGCAGTCTACTCTATGGAGATCGGGACTGACAGCGCAGGCACACGGACGTCACTATGACGAGATGTCCGTGTTTCCTGCTACTGTCAGCCTCCGAAAAACTGGAAAATCTCTGAAACCAGGTAATATTTCTGGCGACTAGCGCTACTAAGCAGCTAGTCGCCAGATGAAGACTTAATTAATGTAAAGTTATTGCGGGGTGGTAGTTCCCCTTTAAATACTTAAGGACCTATGACGGTCATAGTACGTCACGTACTTTTTACTTACAGCGCTCAACCGGGAGAGCTGTAAGTAAAAACGGGGCCTAAAATTGACCGCTCCAAGACTGGAGCGATCTGTTTTAGGCCCCAGAGTGGCATGCCACATTTACTGGCACGTTGGCAAGTATAAAAGCAATCCTTATGGGACATAAACGTACTAGGACCGCTGGTCGTTAAGGGGTTAATTTCATCCCTATTACACATTTTGGTTTGCACCAGAATTGCTCCTATTTTCATATGGACAAAGAGAGGCTTATTCTGGGGTAAACCAAATTCTCTGTAGGGAAAAAAATAAAATTCCCAGTGATCCCAAGTAAAATTTAACCACCAGAGACATCACCAGTGCATTGTCTTGAAATGATCTGGATACTTCCTATTTCAAGGGGTTAAACCCCCATTTAAATCTGAATTTGTATATGTCTCCTATAGAGAAGCTGGTTTGCTTCAGAATGATGGCTCTTTACTGAACACGGTGCCTGGACCCAGAGAATTGTTCCGGGAGCTGACATGGACTATAGGATCTCACTAGTGAATGACCCACTGATGGTTTAAATTAACATAAAATCTTGTGTATAATATGCACCATTTTGCAGTGGGGGTGTATTATACATGAGGGAAAAAATAATAATAAAAAAAATGCCACTGCCACACTGCTTCCCTCCCTCCCCGCTTACCCATGGCCTTCTCTACCCCTCCGCAGTCCAATTGTGTTATCCTGACAGGGTCCCAGCGGGTGGCATGCTTGCATCTGCTGCCCACTTCCAGCATGGCTCTGTCAGGACCTCTTCTGCCTCACAAATGTCTTGGGAGGGCTACAAGGTCCTCGCAGGGCAATACCATAGATCCAATGTGTATAGCTACCACTGGTGATGCAGAAGAGGTCCTGACAGGGCAATACTGGAAACGTGCGGCAGATGCAAGCATGCCGCCCGCTGGGTCCCTGTCAGGATAACAAAATAGGACTACGGGGGGGGGGGGGGAGAGGAGGCCATGGGTAAGCGGGGAAGGAACCAGTGCGGTAGTGGCATTTTTTTGTGTGTGACAGGGGAAAACAAGGCTGCGTATTATACACGGGCACTCTTGTCTGTCCCTAAAATCTTGGGTATTTTGTACACCTCCTTATTATACACAGCTGCATATTATACCTGATATTTTTTGGTAGTTTTCCTTCAACCATTTGAGTGCCAAAGAGGTAGCCAAAGCATTGCATTGCACTGCACTGCATTGGATACCTCTCTGGCACTCAAAGGGTTAAAGCAGTGGTTTCCCCCACCCAACAGTTTTCACAAAACCCTAAGCTGAGTACAGGTGGCTGTAACACTGGAATAGGGGCAGGGCCGGATTTACATACTAGGTGCACATAGGCCAGGTACTGCATGCTCCTTTAGTTCCACCCATAACCACACCTCCATTCCTCACATAACCCCGCCTCCAGTCTCATCTTGGAACAGAAAATATCCTTGGCCTATAACAAGCAAGGACAAAAAGAGAAAAAAAGCATTAACCCCTTGGATGCCAGAAAGATCTCCAATGCCTTGTGAAGCAAGCAACAGTTTAAAGGAGCAGTAAACTTTTGTTATGAAAAAATATATATTGTTGGGATTTTCCGATAGAGTAAAATAAGGGTACTCCAACTGCCAAGAGATTTATATTTCCAGAGTTATTACAGTTTAAACCCATGTTTTTTTTACATTAGCAGTGCCCTCTAGTGGTCAAATTCTAATTAGATTTCCTGTTAGATTCTAATGGAGAGGAAAGTCAGAAAAGTCAGAGACATACAGTTCTCCATAGAATGTGATAGAAACTGTCTGTCACTTCCTGTCAGTTAGAACTATCAGGAAATAATAACACAGTAAATTCACTTCCTGTCAGTTAGAACTATCAGGAAGTAAACACACAGTAAATTAATTTCCTGTCAGTTAGATCTATCAGGAAGTAAACACAGTAAATTCACTTCCTGACAGAACTATCAGGAAGTAAACACAGTAAATTCACTTCCTGTCAGTTAGAACTATCAGGAAGTAATCACACAGTAAATTCACTTCCTGTCAGTTAGAACTATCTGGAAGTAAACACAGTAAATTCACTTCCTGGTTATTTAAACTGCTATAATCTCTGAATAAAACATCTGACAGCGATGGGAGTACCCTTGTTTTAATTAGCAGGAAATGCTCTATAAAATATATGTTTTCATTAAAAAAAGTTTACTGCTCCTTTAAATGACAGCCTGTAAAGGGATATAAAACAGGTGCAGGGGCATTAAGATTGCTCTGGCCACACCCACAAGTCAAAATGTGGGTGTGGCCAGCACAGATAAAGCACTGCCCCTCAAAATTTGGAGTTACTCTGCTATTGAGAAATTCGGCCCTGAATAGGGCAATCCGTGAGAATGACTGAGGAACTGATCGATCCTCCTGGGATCATGAGAGAAGATTCGGTAAACCTGCACTGTTAGGGGCTCCTGGGGACAGGTCTGGGAACCACTAATTTAAAGGGGAACGGGCATGCTTTAACATCCTCAGTCCCATGTGTTGTTCACTTCAAAACATACTGAAAAAAGCATTATAATTATATTCCATTAAAATAAAATAAAAAAATTACTTATTTATTGTCCGATAGTGTGAGGGAGTGTTTTGCGCCATCTTCATGACATTTCCAATGATTGGCAGCGTGAGGGAGAGTTGCGCCATCTTCATGACGTTTCCAATGACTGGCAGTGTGAGGGAGAGTTGCGCCATCTTCATGACGTTTCCAATGACTGGCAGTGTGAGGGAGAGTTGCGCCATCTTCATGACGTTTCCAATGACTGGCAGTGTGAGGGAGAGTTGCGCCATCTTCATGACGTTTCCAATGATTGGCAGAGCTCTCCCTCATGAGTAGCCGCCAATCTTCCTCCCCCCTTCACTTGTAGACAGGCGAAAGTTCCGCTTTAAGGAAAAAATGACCATGGCTCCCCAACTAACACTCCCAGTTGAAGCTTACCTTCACACGGGTAGGTGTTACATAGTGCCTCTTCTGTGTGCAGACCAATACAGATGTCGCCCCCATTGGATGGGGTGGGGTTGGTACAGGTGCGGGTGCGCTGGTAATGTCCTCCCCCGCAGGTGGCTGAACACTGTGTCCATGAGGACCAGCAAGACCAGGACCCCCTCACTAAAACAGAAAGGGGCAGAGACGGAAACATTCAACTTTATTATATGATAATTGTGCTCATCAATACACAGTATTCTGTCTAATGAACCGTTCAACCCTTTGGTCTGAGGTTGATTTCTTTTCAGCTGCAAGAAATACTGGGGGAGATTCACTAGGGGGCGATAAAGAGATGATCACTTCTCCAGTGATATCACTTCTCCAAATCCTATTTTATTCTATACAGCCTATGCACTAAAAAGTGGGAGAGATCTTAGTTCATTGGCTCTATAGAATAACATAGGAACTGGAGAAGTGATATCACTGGAGAAGTTATCTCCACTTTATCACCTCTTAGTGCATCTCCCCCACTCTGTGTCCGGGAGATGGTAGAAACAGAGGGAATGATTCAGTAATTTAAACCTTTGCGTGCCAGTCGGGTACGCAACACATTGCTGGCATTCAAAGGGTTAAAGAGGAACTGACACTTAGATTTGATTTAGGTCATATTGACACCAAACAGATAAAGACTATATAGTTCCAATAATTTAAAGTTACAGTCAACCTCGTTTTTGACTTTGCGTATTTACAAATGCTTATTATGGAAAGTCAAATTGCCATTCTCTTTAAAGCGGAGCTATCACCCCAAATAAAGTCCCCCCAATAATTATTCATATAGAGATAAGCACAGAAATACTAGTATTATCCAGCACAAGTCCAGCGTTATTATGAAAGCCCGCTTCATCTGAGAATGACGGGCAGACTTCTTGCTTTAGAGACGTCTGTGCACCTGCATCATCAGTCACTTCCTGTTACATTAAGGTACAATGCAGCGCCTCCTAGAGGAGACCGGGACGGACAGCGCAGGCGTGCAGATGTCTCTAAGCAAGAGGCCTGCCCGTCATTCTCAGAAGAAGTAGGATTTCTTAATAACGCTGGACTTCTGTTGGCTAATACTAGTATTTCTATGCTTATCGCTATATGACTAATTATTGGTGGGGGGGCTTTATTTGGGGTGATAGTTCCGATTTAATATATTTTTTTTTCCATCTTCACACTTTTTTTTTTTTTACATTTTTATGTTACTGACAGGGAGCTTCCAGGATATCTATTTCCAGAGAGCTTTCTGTCGGGGACTATGAAAGCACAGATAGTGACACAATTTAATGTTACTCTGCAGCAGAAAAGCCTGCCTTGAGTCTGTTTAATACATCAGTCAGAGCACTTAACTTTGCTTTCACAGTGCCGGATAGAAAGCTCCCTGGAACCAGAGGTTGATGTCACTTTAAAGGGTAAAGGATTAAAGTATATAATCTACCTTAGAGGGATAGTTATATTTCTGTTAAAGTTGCTGTCCGAGTCTTCTTTATTTTTATTTTTTTAACATATAGCGCTACAGTTCATTACTTACAGTTTTGTAGTTCAAGCGCCATTCAAGCTGAAAGGATCCCCCTCCCACCCTTACTGGCTGCCTCCCATTGGATCTGGGATCCGGTCGTGGGACCGGTCGTATGCAGCGAGGGACAATCTTCACTCAGTAACTATAAGGAAAACCCTGGTCCCCTTGAGTAAGGAGGACAGAATTTTCCTTTTTGTTTACTGAAGATTGTCCCTCGCTGTTCTCCATCCGGACCAGACAGAGGCTGAGTGACACAGGGAAAGGGGTGGGAGGGGGATCCTTTCAGCTTGAATAGCTCTTGAACTACAAACTAGTAAGTAATTAAATATATAGCGCTACATGTTAGAGGAAAAAAAAAATAAAGAAGATTTGGATCTCAACTTGAATAGATGTATTACTGTCCCTTTAAAAGTTCCACAGCAAGAGGCCTCTTGTCATTTAAAATTTACAGAAAATAAAGGCATAAATGTACTTATGACATAAAGAAAAGAATTGTCACGGCTCAAAAACACCAGCGCTAAAATATAACTTCCTCTTAACCCCATCCCAACAATGGACGTACATGTACATCCCAGAAGTCATTCCAGGTAATGGGGGAAAAAGTTTGGTGGGTGTTAAGTGCCGGCCGCGTGCACTCGCGGCCGGTCAGTAAGGGGTTAAATAAAGAGCATGTTGTAACAGTTGTTGCCATTCATACATCAATGACTATGTAACCGTATATCTATCTAGAGAGTAAATTAGGTTGAATAAAGACAGAGGTCCATCAAGTTCAACCTTCTCCTCATACCCCAGTAATTTTATAGCTTTCCTGCTACCAAATAAGTTAGTCTTTATCAGACCTTCCTCATCTGCCTACTAATAAACAGTATAACTCTGTATGTTCCCTTTGGAAAGAATTGTATCTAATCTTCTCTTAAATGTATCCATTGTATCTGTATAACCACCTCAGTGGGCAATTAATTCCACAATTTAACAGACCTTACCGTAAAAAAACCCCTTCCTCTGCTGAAGTCTAAACCTCCTCTAATCTCAAGGGGTGTCCCCTGGTCACCTGATCAGGCCTTGGAATAAATAGCTCACCACAGAGATCCTTGTATTGACCTCTCATATACTTGTACAATGTGATAAGGTCTCCTCTTAGTCGTCTTTTCTCTAGAGTAAGTAAACCAAGTTTGTCTAGTCGTTCCTCATACGTCAAGTCCTCCATTCCCTTAATTAATTTTGTTGCTCTCCGCTGTACCCTCTCTAGTTCTAGTATATACTTTTTCAGAACCGGTGCCCAAATCTGCACTGCGTACTCAAGGTGAGGTCTTACCACTGCTCCTATAATTTTATGTCTTCAGACATGATTCTACATGAACTGTTTTTCCCAACAGTGCGAAATTTATTCCCCCAACCTTTTCGGAAGCAGCACACGTAAAATCATATACCAATGTGTTTCTGAATTTGACAACTTATCTATATTAGAGAAAGTTATATCTTAGCATTAAAGAGGAACTACCATGTCACAAAATGTTTAGCTTAACTAAGTCCCCTTCTGGCGACTAGCTGCTTAGTAGCGCTAGTCGCCAGAATTATTACCTGATTTAAAGGGATAGTAATACTTCGTTTTAACTTTATTTTGTAGGCATTAAAAAAACATGAAGAACGATATAAGTCTTATCTCTCAGACCTTTATGGTTTGAGAGATTTTCACAAGAAAAGTTTCCCCTCCCGCCCCTTTTACCTAGTGTAAGCCATCTCTTCTCAGATGTGGAATCCAGTCCATAGACCAGACAGATAACAGAAGGGGACAATCTTCTTCCTGTGAGAACAATGAAAGCCCTGCCCCCCTTGACAAGTTCTTCAGCTTTTTCCCTTATCTTAATTGAAGATTGTCCCTCTCTGCAGTCTACCTGGGCACCTCCCTTCTGCTCTGGTTGAACAGGGGGGGGGGGGATACTTTGTTTGTGAATATCTCTTAAACCATAAAGGTCTGAGAGATAAGACTTATATCGTTCTTCATGTTTTTTAATGCCTACAAAATAAAATAAAGTTAAAACGAAGTATTACTATCCCTTTAATAGATATATGCTTTATTCTCCAGCTGTCAGTAGCATGGAGTGCGGACATCTTGCCAGAATGATGTCCGCGCACCTGCTTTGTCAGTCCCAGCCGGGTTTAGGAGGCGACTCCATTCGGCTCCGGCTGGGACTAACAGCGCAGGCGCGCAGACGTCATTCTGGCAAGATGTCCGCACTCCGTGCTACTGACAGCTGGGGAATAAAGCATATATCTCTTAAATTAGGTAATAATTCTGGTGACTAGCGCTACTAAGCAGAGAGTCACCAGAAGGGGACTTAGTTAAGCTAAACATTTTGTGACGTGGTAGTTCCGCTTTAATGTACATTTAACCAATTAAGGATGGTCGTTAAAGGTTTAATTAACTGCAAAATACGTTCAGGTGATTTGAAATGCTGAAAAATGATAAAATGTATCTGAAAAATAATAAGAATCACTATTTTCACAATCTTCTCTGTATATTCCCTGCAAAAGGAAATAAATTAGGGACGTTGCTGCCCATCTGTGAAAATCCGCAAACGTGCAGAAACCTAATTTGCAAATCCTCAGTCTAATAAGACTTTGCCAAACAGCAATAAACAGAAAGTTCAGTACTATTAACCATTTGAATACCAGAGGGGTATGCATTATACAGGTTTCCATGTCGGAGGTATGGTGTTTCGGCCACTTCTGACCAGACTTCTCCGGACAGTAGATGGGTGTACCAGGTCCCACTATTTTCTGCCAGTTCTGAGCTGATGGCACTGCTGGACATCTTCCGATTGCGAATGGAAGTAAACACGATGTGTCTTTCATCTGCTGCGCTAATTTTCTTTGTACGGCCACTGCGTCAATGTTGCCTGTTTCTCTGTGCTTCTTCAAAAGAGCTTGGACACACATTTGTAAAACCCTGTCTGCCTTGAAATTTCAGCCTGGGAGAGACCTTGCTGGTGCAGTATAACTACCTTGTGTCTTATTGCTGTGCTCAGTCTTGCCATGGTGCATGACATTTGACATTAACCTGTCTTCAGCAACTTCACCTTGTTAGCTGAGTTTGGCTGTTCCTCACCCCGATTTATTCCTCCTACACAGCTGTTTCTGTTTCAGTTAATGATTGTGTTTCCACCCACATATTAAATTGATGATCATTAGCACCTGTTTGGTATAAGTGTTTAATTAAACACCTGACTATATACCTACAAAATCCCTGACTGTGCAGGTGTACCTAGAAGAATTGATACCGTTTTGAAGGCAAAGGGTGGTCACATCAAATATTGATTTGATTTAGATTTTTCTTCTGATCACACTATCAGTTTGTTAATTGATGAATATAAACTATTAACATGTCTATTTTTTAAAGCATTCTTACTTTACAGCACTTTTTCACACCTGCGTAAGAGTTCTGCACATTACTGTATACACACACACACATACATATCACACTCACATAATACATACACAGCACACACATGCATACATATACGAACTCACACACACAACACACATACATATACGCGCACACACACATACACACAATCACATACATATACACACACACATACACACATACATATCACACTCACATAATACATACACAGCACACACATACATACATATACGCGCACACACATACACACAATCACATACATATACACACATACATGTGCCACTAGCTGTAGAGAGAGATGAGATGCAACTATACAAAGTGTGCAGCTATAGTCCAACAAACCTTAGGGAGTACACATGGGGACCAAATTGAGGCAAATGATACAGGATACAGAGGATTCCATGCTCTTGATGCTGTATATAATAGACTGGAGGAAGAGAGCTCCCTTAGCCCCCTCATCTGTCTTTTCTGCAGCTGGGATAATAGTACATTGTACCACTATCCCTGCTTTTACTGTCAGGAACTACAGCCTCCCACTAGAGCATGGTAAGCAACATGTGGCTATTCAGCTAGTTGGGGAGCATGGGAGTTGAGGTTCGCAGTAGCCAGGGAGTTGGAAGTTGTCTACTGTTATTATACAGTGTAGAAAAACGAAAACAAAATCTTGTTAACCCTTTGAGTGCCAGAGGGGTACGCAACGCATTGCGCTGCGTACCCCTCTGGCACTCAAATGGTTAAAATAAAAAATAATGAAGACTACAGGCAATCTGACTATTCTACCTGCATTAGCAGAATAAATATCCTATATAATAATTCTCTAGGATGTTTGTCACGATGCAGTCATGTGCAGTAGAGGCTGCCTGATCTCTACTGTGCATGATTGCATTGCGTGAGTGAGGCGATGCAAGACTGCTTCCCATGGAGCAGTGAGGTAGAGGCCTCTTAACCCTTTGAGTGCCAGAGGAATGCGTTGAGTACCCCTCTGGCACTCAAAGGGTTAACATTACCCGGACCTTGGTCCGTGTACACGGGCTTTTACACTAGTCAGATATAAAGATTTCTATCGCTGTAAGACATTGGTTCACAACTTGTGTTGTTCAACTCTCCTTGGACTACAAATCTCATCATCCTTAACCCTTTGAGTGCCAGAGTGGTAAGCAATGCATTGAAAAGCAATGCATTGCGTACCCCTCTGGCATTCAAAGGGTTAAGCAGCCAGCTGGGGGGTGCAGGCTGACCACTCCTGTTCTAGTGTTTCTGGATTCAAACATTAGACTGCAAGCTCTGCAGGTCAGGGTGCACACTCTAGCCTGGTACTATGCGTAGAGAGGCTTAATCCATCCGTTCTCTGTCCGCCAGGTTAAATTTAGCAATAAATAAGTTGTAAATGTAATAAAGGTCTCAAAAAATACTAAAAGTTCAGCACATGCACTTGTCATAAAAGCTATTTATTACCGTTCACAGAGCCGTTTATGGCGCAGTAAAGAGAAAAATTACGAGACAGAAGAAAAAAAAAACAATTCCCTAATAAAACTGACCCACCATATCAAGCACCTTGTTGTTTTCAATTAAGACGTAATTGTGTTTTTTTCACCTTTATTTCCTCTCTGACTTCTCATAAAGATTATATGACCCGGGACGCTAAGAGGAATTAAGATATAAGGCCTGGGATTCAGGTGTCCGCACAGGGAAAAGGGCCTCTAATGAAGTCAGTTTAGCCTCTAAGTGGCGGCAGAGATCAATATAAAAATAAAGATTTAAACGTAACTCCTGGTATGAAAACGACAAGTCAATGGTGGATGCAAGGGTCATGCTTCACTAGGCATTTGAGACGTCTCTAACATACAATGGGTTAAAAAACCTCATTAGAATCACTGCCGATTTATATTTCATCCCTATGGCGTAGTTAGTTGGCTACAGAAGTACACCCTATTATTACCTTACTGAATACAGTCCATTGTGCATTAGAATTAATACACATTCTTACTCCTACTCAGAACTATGACGCCTCGATTGGCCGCGCAGTGCAGTCACCATAAACCTTTGTATCTTAAAGGGGAACACTCACCTCATATAAAGTAATACTTATTACATTCTTTGTCCCCAGTACAGGTTTTGTTTTTTTTTTCCAAATCACTAATTTTATGGAGAAATAAGCTTCTAAAGTGTTAACGCATGACGTCACATCAGGCTTTGCTACAGTAAAGCTCTGTGCCACACGGCTGTCAATCTTCTCTTCCTCACTGCAGTACAGATCTGTGCCACACGGCTGCCAATCTTCTCCTCCCCTGTTGTGTCCCGTTCCCGCCTCCTCGTCTAACGCTCAAATCCGCCATGTGACCTGGCTCGCTCTCTTGAAGATGAGAGCGCGCCAGGTGACATGAAGGATTCGATCAGACAAGGAGGAGGGAACGGGACACAACAGGGGAGGAGAAGAGGAGAAGATTGGCAGTCGTGTGGCACAGAGCTGTACTGCAGTGAGGAAGACAAGATTGACAGCAGTGCGGCACAGAGCTTTACTGTAGCGAAGCCTGATGTGACGTCATGCATTAACACTTTAGAAGCTTATTTCTCCATAAGATTAGCAATTTAAAAAACAAAACAAACAAAAACCCCCAAAAAACTATTCAACCTGTATTGGGGACAAAGAACTAAATAAATATTACTTCATAGGAGGTGTGGGTTCCCCTTTAAAGCCTGACACAAGGTTGAGAGTTGCATATTCCATGATTGCATGCAAGACAGGGTGTGGGGGAGGGGTTATTTTATGTGCGTACTAGTGTAAACGTCCGTGTACATGGGCCAAAGTGCGTCACGCAGAACCACACCTCCCAGCATTCTGTGCATTCGGGCAGTGTCTACTGCGCATGAGCGCATCGGACAAACATACATCTGGCCTTCTATTACACTGTGTGCACAATTATTAGGCAAGTGAGTATTTTGACCATATCATCATTTTTATGCATATTTTCCTACTCCAAGCTGTATAAACTTGAATGCTTATTGGATTTAAGCATATCAGGTGATTTTGCGTAATGAGAGAGGGTGTGGCCTAAGGATATGAACACCCTATGTCAAGGTGTGCATAATTATTACGCAGCTTCATTTCCTCAGGCAAAATGGGCAGAAAAAGAGATATAACTGAATATGAAAAGTCAAAAATTTTAAAAAGTCTTTCAGAGGGATGCAGCACTCTTGAAATTGCTAAGATATTGGGGCGTGATCACAGAACCATCAAACGTTTGTTGCAAATAGTCAACAGGGTCGCAAGAAACATGTTGAGAAAAAACTGCAATTTAAATTATTAAATTATAATTTAAAATTAACCCTTTGAGTGCCAGAGCAGTGTGCAATGCATAGCTCTGCAATGCACCAAACACCTCACTGGCACTCAAAGGGTTAAACAACCACTTCAGTCCAGAAGATGAGCACAGAGAAGGCAGAGGGCAGAACGAACGGTCCAGTACCTGGGCAAGGCTGGGGGTTGCAGTCCTGGAATTCCGTTGCTGACCCCACGCAGGGCAGACCCCCATTCCGAGGTTCCGGGCTGTTGCAGGATCTTTTTCTGGACCGGAATCCCAGCTCGCAGTCCCGCGAGCAGGAAGACCACGAGGTCCAAGGACTCCAGCCCCCACTGACCATACGCGAGGGCGTCTTACTGCTCCCCATCAAATCGTCCACAAGGGCTGAGGGTGCAAAGGGACAAAGAAATTCATCAAAATCAGCTGCACAGGAAAGCGCAGAATATAGAAATGTCTCCGCGTTCATCTCACATATCAGAGGAACAGGAGAACATGGGATATTCCAAAAATAACAAGGAAACATGACAAACCAACACAACTCAGATATTCCCCAAAAAATGGCTGGAAGAATAAAATGTTAACCATATGAGTGCTTTTCAATGTGTTGCACACATATCTGGCACTGAAAGGACACTCACTAATGTTAAAATATATCATCATATAGTGTGTGTGTGTATGTGTTAATGTGTATGAATGTGTGTCAGTGTATGTGAGAATATCTCAGTGTGTATATATGTGTGTGCGTGACTGTATGTGCATATGCGTGCAAGCATGTTCATCTGTGTGTGTGTGTAAATCCGTGCATATGGATGTATGTGTGTGAGTGTGTTTACATGTATGTCTGTGTGTGCATGTATATTTTTGTGAATGTGCAAGAGTGTGTGTGAGTGCTTCCATACATTGATACTGACATAACTCAACATAGATGAAATTGCATGTGCCGGGGAAAGAATCTTCATATGCAATTCTCATTTCTTGTCTCCTACATATGTTAATGTTCTAACAAGTTGTGGAGAACTGAGATATGTGTGTGTGTTTGTGTAGAATTGGGAAAAAAACAAAATTAACCGCACAATCTTCAATTCACATTGCTCCAGACTTCGTTAAAACCACAAAGTACCTTTATTTCTTCTTTAAAACTCCATTAAACTTGGAAACAAGCTGAGTAGGATAGGCAGCATTCGGTTACAAGTAGGTTACAAACAGCATCGACATGTTTCGCGTACTCAACGCTCATGATTAAGCGTTGAGTACGCGAAACATGTCGATGCTGTTTGTAACCTACTTGTAACCGAATGCTGCCTATCCTACTCAGCTTGTTTCCAAGTTTAATGGAGTTTTAAAGAAGAAATAAAGGTACTTTGTGGTTTTAACGAAGTCTGGAGCAATGTGAATTGAAGATTGTGCGGTTAATTTGTTTTTTTCCCAGTAATATGTGAAGGGCTGGAGAACCCTTAATAACCAGCACATTTCCTACTACATTGCAAAGACTATACTTACGCTCTGATACTAAGAGAAGGTTTCTCAATATTAAGGCAATACTGGCATATATTGTTACCCATTTATACATCTGGAGCCGCTTTTCTGTTTAACAATTCCAGTGTTTGTGTAGAATACCTGTTTCATCCCGTTACAGCGAATTGGAATATTTATACCTTAACCCCTTCAGTGCGTTGGATATCTCCCTGGCACTCAAACGGTTAAAGCTCAGTGCACCAGATAGCACCATTCTTGTCCAGTGCCAGATGACAGTTTTTGACTGGTTTTATTTTATATTTAGTGAAACACTATGTTTGCCCCTAGCATTCTCTTCTTGTATCATCTTTGACCCCCCTCCACTGAAAAAGCAGTTCCAGGATTACACAGACCAACTACCTTCTCTATGAGTAAGAGTTCCGCAAAATTCCTCTGTGCCGGCCACCTGTAACCTCAGAGTCCGACGTCTTGTTTTGGTAATTTAAGCATAATTATGAATTAGATCTATACTCAGATGCCAATGAATACCGTTTTGGCTTGCGCAAACAGACAATCCCGTCTACCCAAGCCCTCGCCACCTATATATGAACTCTTACCACCAAAATTCCATCTGCTTTTAGACTACAACGTCCATCATCCTCAGCCGGGGAATGGCTAGCTGAGCTTGACGGAAATTGTAGTGCAATAATTTCTGGAGACGGCAGGCTGGACATCGCTTGATTAGAAGGAATGTGAATTCTAAGAGAATTATAAAGTTAGTGGCCATATGGCCCTTGTGGGCTGCCCCTTCCCACCACCTATGTCTATACGTACTGTCAGTCTCGCAGGCTGAGGAGCCGTCGTTCGGGCAGAACCGAGTCTCTGTCTTCTTCCTCCCAAACTGTAAGTCGTGGGGGTCGGAGAGCTGAGCGCGGCAGGTGTAACGGAATCGCTGCTCCTGGCGGGCTCCTCCCTGTGTAATGTTTACTGGCATCCACGGTGTCCAGGGGGTATTCCTGCGTACTTCTGGGCAGGCTTCTGAGTTGCACGTCCTGAATTCCTGCAGTGGGAGAGAGGAGTGTGAGGGTCATTACCTGTCAGATGAGAAATTCCCACACACGCGCAAAGTATAAATCTTTTAGACTGATTAACAAAAAAATAGGGATGCTCCAAATGCAGGATTTGGGTTAGTAGTTAGTAGAAGCCACCGGGCCCTGGTGCAGGAATTGCCGACGGGCCCGGGCCCCCTGCCCCATCTTCAAGTTGCCCCATGCGTACCTCCTACCTCTCGCGCTGTTCTTAGTTATGCAGAGCGCTGGGAGATGATGTCATCTCCCAGCGCTCTGCATTACTAGAGCGCTGGGACAGCAGCTGAGCTGCTGCGGGCAGGGCTGTGGGCGAGTGGCGATGGGTTCGCAGGGGGCGGCCGGGCCCCTTGGAGTGCCGGGCCCGGTCGCAGGTGCGACCCCTATTGTTACGCCACTGCCACTGTGGCCTAAGGTAGCAGACATCTTCCTTTTTGATGACTCTCAGGCTCCCCGTCCCCAAGGCAGGCTCCTGTGTTTTCTATACTATGCTACACATGTGGTCTTGCGATCCTCATCTCTAAGGCAGGCTTCTTTGTGACATACACTAACCTATGGAAGTACTCCCAGGCTCCCTTGTCCACATGGCAGGCTTCTGCATGTCCTATACTAAGCTACACACATGCTCCTGGACTCCCGATCTGCAAATCTGACTTCTGTGTAACCTGTACTAACCTACAGACATGCTCCTGGCCTCATAATCTGCACAGCTGGCTTCTGTGTAACCATTACTGAGCTACAGACATGTCCCTGGGCTCCCAGCCTGCATAGCTGTCTTCTGTGTAACCAATGCTAACCTACTGACATGCTCCAAGACATAGCTGTACATCTAGGACCATGTTTAAGGTTGCCAACCAGCCGGTATTTTACCAGCAGGCTGGTAAAAAATTGGCTTCTGTCCAATGTTAAGTCTATGGAGAGAATGCCATGGCCGGTATTTTTTTTAAAGAAAAGGTGGTAACCCTAACCATGTTGCTTTCGAAGGAGAGAGGTGACCTTCCAGCAGGAAGCTCAGTCTGGCACACAGAACCCCCCATAAACCTTCAGATGGCTCCCGAACAGCTTTCTACTTATTTTAAGGTCATAGGGGCACCTTTATTGAAACATGTTAGTGTCCCATTATCTCCAAAAAACAGAGTCTCCAGGGCACATTAGCGAGTTCCCATGTATGTAGAGTAGACATATCTAATGACTATAGAAAGCAGAGACTGGTTCTCCACCATTGCTCCTTCCAGCAAATACATTGCTCCTCCCAGCAAATTCAGTCTCCCAATTCATCCAATCACCCACTTGCAAGGACAACGGAGTCCCAAAAAATTGTCATCGAAAGTGAAAGCATTCGGTTTCTGTTTTATAGAGTAAAGTTGACCCATCACTTAGGAAGAACTTGTGTTTTTATACATTTTTTAAAAGCTGTAACATTGGATGACCTCTCTGCTGTCAGTGATCACAAGTCTGACATGTCAGACTCCCTAGCACACCCTTTTGGTTGAACATCTGTACTGCATGTACTACTTCAAAGAACCTTCATTTTGAGACAGTACATGCAGCAGAGGTGTTCAATTAACCCTTTCAATGCCAGGGGGTATCCAAAGCATTCACATTGCTCTGCAATGCGTTGGCTACCCCTCTGGCCCTCAAAGGGTTAACAGCGTGTGCTAGGGATTTTCAATGTCCTTTTTCTAAGCACAGATGCCAGAGGTGTCATTCAAAGTTCAGCTTTCAAAAGTTAAATGCATCTTCGAAGAAAAAAAAAATAAATTTTTTGGTCTAATTAACAGGTAAAAATCTTTTTTTTTTCCCCAAGTTACAGGCCCGCATTAACAGGTCCCAGACATTTATGGGGGCTTTGGCAGAGAGTGGAACGTACCAGGGCGCAGCCAGGGCAGGTGTTGCCATTTTCACAGGACCGCTGTCGGGAATGGGTGCCCCCGCCGCAGTCAGAACTGCATTTAGACCACGAACCCCAGGAAGACCAGAAGATGGGCACAGGACAAGGACTGTTCTCATTACAGAATCTGCAGAGACAAAACAGCAAGATGAACACAGAGCGTAACAGCAGCCAATCACGACTAGGCCTACGTAAAAGACGGCCTTTCCACCAGTCATTTAAAGGGATAGTAATGTTTCATAATAAAAGCAGCTCTAATTAATAATCATAGTATTTGGACCTTGGAGAGTGTTATTTCAATACTGTCAGAGTTGTAGTTCAAGAGTAATTCAATGACAAAGTATCCCCCTCCCACCCCTTTTACTGATGTAACACTGTTCAGCCAGATCAGAAGGGAGGTGCCCAGGTAGACTGCAGAGACGGACAATCTTCAATTAAGGGAAAAACCTGAAAAGCTTGTCAAGGGGGCAGGGCTTTCATTGTTCTCATAGGAAGAAGATTGTCCCCCTGCTGTTATCTGTCTGGTCTATGGACTGCATTCCACATCTGAGAAGAGATGGCTTACACTAGGTAAAAGGGGGGCAGGGCTTTCATTGTTCTCATAGGAAGAAGATTGTCCCCTTCTGTTATCTGTCTGGTCTATGGACTGGATTCCACATCTGAGAAGAGATGACTTACACTAGGTAAAAGGGGCGGGAGGGGAAAATTTGCTTGTGAATATCTCTCAAACCATAAAGGTTTGAGAGATAAGACTTATATCGTTCTTCATGTTTTTTTAATGCCTACAAAATAAAATAAAGTTAAAACGAAGTATTACTATCCCCTTAACTTCCTGAATGCTAGGGAAGTCTTGATGACCTCTAGTATCTAAAGGGTTAATCAGCACAGTCATGCCAAGGGCCTTCCAACACGAGCATCACGATACACAGCACCGCTTAACATTTTCATTGACAGAGTGGCCCGAATGCACTACAAAGGAAAACAAGGTTGTTAACCCTTTGAGTTCCCAATCTGATAATGAACATGAGCAGTTTATATGTTTACCCAGTGATGTACCAATCCACATTTATTTCATTTAGATTTAACCATTTGAGTGTTAGAGGGGTATGCAATGCAATGCCCAATGTTCATTACCAGATTGGGAACTTTTGCTTAGTACAGGAAATGGCCAAATGTTTTAACCATTTGAGAGCGCCGGATGGACGCACTGCCGATCCCCCTCTGATAATCCGCTGGACGCCAAGGGAATGAATCAGGGGCAGAGATGGGTGTAAGACAAAAGTACAGGGAATTAGCACAATTAACATAATATTGATGGAGCCAAGTGACCTTTTGGTATCTGTTTCATATCCAGTGAAAAGGTCAGCTTGGCTCCGACAAACACTCGGGGTTAACTGCCTTGGCAATTTCTAATTAGCAAACTAGAAGCAACATCACAGCGCAAATTAATTGTGTCCTTTACCAGATATAAAGAACATTAAAGATGTTAACGTTCAGCGGGGTGATACGTGACATTACTAGGATACGTGACACCCAAGATCAGTGGACGAAATGTCACCATTTTAATCACCGGCTGTTACATTTTTTTTTTTTTTTTTTGCAGCAGAACTCAGTGGAAATAATGTGAAGAAAAATGATATCATTATGTGATTCAAATTCTCCGCAGCGCTGAGGATGGATACAGGAGTCAATTTGCATTCTGGTAAATACCTGACTTTTGCTCAGAAGGTTGGAAAGAAAAAAAAAAAAAACTCGGAGCAGCGGTAATTACATGAATAAAATATAGATGTGTTAACCTTTCGGTGTATGGAATCTGCTGCACAGTAACACTTGATGTCTGGGGAGTATTGTTTTATCTCGATTTCTCTATGAACGGATCTGTGTGTCACCATAACATGTCCAGGGTCCCAAACGCAGCCAAAAACAATTCTTTATACAGAACACACACCTCATGTGCTGAATTATTAACATGGAAACAAATAGCACAAGGAAGTAAAGCAATGCATTGGGGAACTTTCTAGCAATCTAGGGGTTAAAAGAACCATTAAAAATCAACAGGAGCATTAAAGGGATAGTAATGTTTCATAATAAAAGCAGCTGTAATTAATCATCATAGTATTTGGGCCATGGAGAGTGCTATTTCAATACTGTCAGAGTTGTAGTTCAAGAGTAATTAAATGACAAAGTATCCCCTCCCGCCCCTTTTACTGATGTAACACTGCTCAGCCAGATCAGAAGGGAGGTGCCCAGGTAGACTGCAGAGAGGGACAATCTTCAATTAAGATAAGGGAAAAACCTGAAAAACTTGTCAAGGGGGGCAGGGCTTTCATTGTTCTCATAGGAAGAAGATTGTCCCCTGCTGTTATCTGTCTGGTCTATGGACTGCATTCCACATCTGAGAAGAGATGTCTTACACTAGGTAAAAGGGGCGGGAGGGGAAACTTTGCTTGTGAATATCTCTCAAACCATAAAGGTTTGAGAGATAAGACTTATATCGTTCTTCATGTTTTTTTAATGCCTACAAAATAAAATAAAGATAAAACGAAGTATTACTATCCCTTTAACATGAAAACAAATAGCACAAGTAAGGAAAGCAATGTATTGGGGAACTTTCTAACAATCTAGGGGTTAAAAGAACCATTTAAAATCAATAGGAGCGTTAATGTGTCCCCTACGGTGCAGATGATTTACCCAATAATTGCTACACTTTCTTTGTGTATAAAGCCTAGAGATTTCAGCTTTACAAGAGCCTCTGGGCCGTATGTTCAAGAGAAAAGTGGAGGCGTTCTGGGGCAATCCATTTTCATTAATGGGGAGAAGCAAAAGTTCAGAAAAATCCCACTGATTTAAATGGGGACTTTAACCCCTTGAATGTTAGAGAGGTCTCCAATGCCTTGCGAGACCTTTCCAGCATTCAAGGGGTTAAAAATCCCATTTTAAATCAATGGGAATTTTTAGTTCTAAGCTATATGCAAAAGGTTTGCCCCAGATCTCCTCCATTTTGCTTTTGAGCGTCCGGCCCCTTTAAGACTGTTGCAGAACGTCAGTACAATGACGGAGAGGGGCAGAATGAGCAGAACCCAAAAATATTAATTCTGAGCTGCCAATTTAATCGTTGTTTAACCCTTTCCAAATGTAAAGAGTCTGTGACTCCACCAACTTAAAGAAGCAGTAAACTTTTATTATAAAAACATATATAATGTATAGTGTTTCCTATTGAGCAATATGAGGAAGACGCTTGATTCCAAAGTTATCACAACACTTTTTTTTAAATTAAAATTACAATTTTCTATTGTCATCACCAGGGGGTGTTGTTCCTATAACTTACTATGGCGAGTCATAGGCAAAGACTCAAACTCTCCCCGTGAAATACATTATTAAATTTTGCATTCTTTGCACCAGTTGACGCTAACAGTTTGATTGAAAAAAGAAAAGTTTGAGCTGTATTCAATTTTGAATAGGGATGCACCGATACCATTTTTTTAAGACTGAGTACGAGTATCGATACTTTCCCCAAGTACTCACCGATACCAATTACCGATACTTTTTTTGCAATGCCATTTGACGGTTTTCCAAGGGGCGGTGAGAGGGTGCAGTGGAACTGAGTGGGATATGGGGGGGCTGAGGGGAACTGAATGGGAGAAGTGGGGGGGCTGAGGAGAACTGAATGGGAGAAGTGGGGGGGCTGAGGAGAACTGAATGGGAGAAGTGGGGAGCTGAGGGGAACTGAGTGGGAGATGGGGGGGCTGAGGGGAACTGAATGGGAGAAGTGGGGGGGCTGGGGAGAACTGAACTGGAGAAGTAGGGGGCTGAGGAGAACTGAATGGGAGAAGTGGGGGGGCTGAGGAGAACTGAATGGGAGAAATGGGGGGGCTGAGGAGAACTGAATGGGAGAAGTGGGGAGCTGAGGGGAACTGAGTGGGAGATGGGGGGGCTGAGGGGAACTGAATGGGAGAAGTGGGGGGGCTGGGGAGAACTGAACTGGAGAAGTAGGGGGCTGAGGAGAACTGAATGGGAGAAGTGGGGGGGCTGGGGAGAACTGAACTGGAGAAGTAGGGGGCTGAGGAGAACTGAATGGGAGAAGTGGGGGGGCTGGGGAGAACTGAACTGGAGAAGTAGGGGGCTGAGGAGAACTGAATGGGAGAAGTGGGGGGGCTGGGGAGAACTGAACTGGAGAAGTAGGGGGCTGAGGAGAACTGAATGGGAGAAGTGGGGGGGCTGGGGAGAACTGAACTGGAGAAGTAGGGGGCTAAGGAGAACTGAATGGGAGAAGTGGGGGGGCTGAGGAGAACTGAACTGGAGAAGTAGGGGGCTGAGGAGAACTGAATGGGAGAAATGGGGGGCTGAGGAGAACTGAATGGGAGAAGTGGGGGGGCTGAGGAGAACTGAATGGGAGAAGTGGGGGGGCTAAGGAGAACTGAATGGGAGAAGTGGGGGGGCTGAGGAGAACTGAATGGGAGAAATGGGGGGGCTGAGGAGAACTGAATGGGAGAAGTGGGGAGCTGAGGGGAACTGAGTGGGAGATGGGGGGGCTGAGGGGAACTGAATGGGAGAAGTGGGGGGGCTGGGGAGAACTGAACTGGAGAAGTAGGGGGCTGAGGAGAACTGAATGGGAGAAGTGGGGGGGCTGAGGAGAACTGAACTGGAGAAGTAGGGGGCTGAGGAGAACTGAATGGGAGAAGTGGGGGGGCTGGGGAGAACTGAACTGGAGAAGTAGGGGGCTGAGGAGAACTGAAGGGGCATAGTTGAGCTGCAGGGGGCAAGTTGGAGCGGATGTGAGGCAAAGTGGAGATGATGGGGGAAAGTTGGAGATGATAGGGGAAAGCTGGAGCTGAGAGGGCATAGTGGAGCTGGTGGGGGCAAGTTGGAGCTGGTGGGGGCAAAGTGGAGCTGATGGGGGTAAGTTGGAGCGGATGAGGGTCAAAGTGGACCTGATGGGCAAGTTGGAGCTGAGGGGGTAAAGTGGAGCTGAGGAGGGGCAAAGTGAAGCTGAGAGGGCCAAAGTGGAGCTGAGGGGGGCAAAGTGGAGCTGAAGGGGGGCAAAGTGGAGCTTGAAGGGAGGGCAAAGTGGAGCTGGTGGGGGCAAGTTAGAGCGGATGGGGGAAGTTGGAGCGGATGGGGGCAAGTTGGAGCGGATGGGGGGCAAAGTGGAGCTGATGGTGGCAAGTTGGAGCTGATAGGGGCAAGTTGGAGCTGCTGGGGGCATAGTGGAGCTGCTGGGGGGCAAAGTGGAGCCGATGGGGGTAAGTTGGAACTGATAGGGGAAAGTTGTAGCTGAGGGGGCATAGTGGAGCTGGTGGGGGCATAGTGGAGCTGGTGGGGGCAAGTTGGAGCTGGTGGGGGCAAAGTGGAGCGGATGGGGGGCAAAGTGGAGCAGATGGGGGCAAGTTGGAACTGAGGGGGCAAAATGGAGCAGATGGGGGTCAAAGTGGAGCTGATGGGGGCAAGTTGGAGCTGATGGGGGCAAGTTGGAGCTGAAAGGGCAAAGTGGAGCTGAGGGGGGGGCACGTTAGAGCAGATGGTGGGCAAAGTAGAGCTGATGGGGGCAATTTGGAGTGGATGGGAGGCAAAGTGGAGCTGATGATGGCAATTTGGAGCTGATGGTGGCAAGTTGGAGCTGCTGGGGGCACAGTGGAGCTGCTGGGGGGCAAAGTGGAGCCGGTGGGGGCACGTTAGAGCAGATGGGGGGCAAAGTGGAGCTGATGGGGGCAATTTGGAGCGGATGGGGGGCAAAGTGGAGCTGATGGTGGCAAGTTGGAGCTGCTGGGGGCATAGTGGAGCCGGTGGGGGGCAAAGTGGAGCTGGTGGGGGCAATTGGAGGTGGTGGGGGTCAAAGTGGAGCTGATGGGGGCAAGTTGGAGCTGAGGCGGCAAGTTGGAGTTGATGGGGGACAAAGTGGAGCTGATAGGGGCAAAGTGGAGCTGGTGGGCCAAAGTGAAGCTGATAAGGGGCAAGTTGGAGCTGGTGGGGGGCATCTCTTACAGGCATCTCCAGACCAGGGGCAGAGTGGCTCAGGAGGCAGAGAGAGGACAATCATGAAAAGAGGTTGGGTATAAGTAGGCGGGGTATAAAGGGGTGGGGCACAAGGGGCAGAGCAAAATGGGCAGCAAAATTAGGTTTTGCCTAGGGTGGCAAAAATCCTTGCACCAGCCCTGACTGTGTGGTGTGTACTACTTTGCTCTACAGCAATAAAGCTCATATACATATTTTTTTAATCTTCAGTATATGTGCTTATACATTAGTCTGTGCAAATAAAATACTTTGGTCTTGCACTAAATCATTTATTCAGTTACATAAATAGCCAGTAATAGGTCATGAAATAACCTAAAAATTCTTACGAATGCCCCGCCCACCAGCCACGCTCCCAACAATATCACCTAAAACTAAAGTGTCTCTCTTTGGCCATGTGAAATGTTGGGAGGTATGCACATACACACAGTGAGCGGCAGAGACATGCAAAACACATGTACACACAGACACACTGGAGATGCACACATGGACACACATATGTAACAGAGATGTACACACACACACACAGACACACGCAACATATATGAGCAGAAACACATGCGTGCATGAGTTGTGTACCCCTCTGGCACTCAAATGGTTAAGGTATAGAGAGGCATGTGAGAGTTAAATAGCAGTGGGAAGTGTATTCATACCTGGGAACTTTGATTTGTGGAGTCCCTAGAGGGGACTGATGTGGTGCTGATGTGGAGAGACAAATGGGGCAAGCTGGGTTAAAAGTGGGCAGGGCTTAATCGCGAGTAGGGGCGGGGCTTAAGAGAAATGTGGAAAAGTGTTAGTAATAGGCTGGGGAAGGAGGAGAAGTGGGAGGGAAATGCAAGTTTACAGTGTGAGGGGGTTGAACACACTCCCTGAGGGGTAAAGCTTGATACACAACCCTGTGGCAGCCAGTGGGTTAAGTGTGTACCTGATGGCTGTCTGTCCTGAGTCTTGTATGGCAAATGATGACAGTGAAGAAATAATTGCGCAATGAGGACCTACCTTAACCCTTTGAGTGCCATTTTGTTCCCCTGGTGCTGCACTACAGGTCCTGCTGAGGCCACTGGGAGTCAGGGTGAGTGACTGTGTGTCAGCCATATTTCTTTCTGGCTTTGTGTGTGTGGTGGTGGTGTGTGAGTGAGGCATGTGTGTGTAATACCTGTGAACTTTTACTTGTGGAGTCCCTCATGTGGTGCTGATGTGGAGAGAGCAATGGGGCAATTTGGGTTAACAGTGGGCGGGGCTTAATCACGAGTAGGGGGCGGGGCTTAACATAACTGTGTGAAAGTGTTAGTAATAGGCTGGGGAAGGAGGAGAAGTGGGAGGGAAATGCAAGTTTACAGTGTAAGGGGTTTGAACACACTCCCTGAGGGGTAAAGCTTGATAAACAAACCCTGTGGCAGTCAGTGGGTTAAGTGTGTACCTGATGGCTGTCTGTCCTGTGTCTTGTATGGCAAATGATGACAGTGAAGAAATAATTCAGCAGAGGGCCTACCTTAACCCTTTGAGTGCCATTTTGTTCCCCTGGTGCTGCACTACAGGTCCTGCTGAGGCCACTGGGAGTCAGGGTGAGTGACTGTGTGTGTGTCAGCCATATTTCTTTCTGGCTCTGTGTGTGTATGTGGTGCTGTGTGTGTAAGTGGGAGCATGTCTGTTTGGTGCTGTGTGAGTGGGGCATGTGTGTGTGTGTGGTGGTCTGTGTGTGTTTGTCTGTGGTGTAGGAGCAAATGGCAGCCATATTGTTTTTTTCTGACTTTGATAGTGGTGGGTGGGCTGCATAGTGGGGGCGGGCCAACTCCCTGCATGACTGAATCACCCAATGGGAACAGTAACTCCTCCTTAATACCACCCCTGGGTGTGTTTGCCAGGCACACAGAAGTCTTCTTTTATATATATAGATTGTACATAAAGAAACTATAAAAGAATAAAAAGGCAAGAAAAATGAATCTCAATAGATAAATCTCTCTGTTTTACTAACCAATGTCGATCTGAGTGAGGATTAAAGTGATAGTAATGTTTCACAAAAACAGCAGCTCCAATTAATCTTCATAGTATGTGGTCCATGGAGAGTGTTATATCAATACTGTCAGAGTTGTAGTACAAGAGTAATTGAATAATAAAGTATCCCCCTCCCGCCCCTTTTACCTAGTGTAAGTCACCTCCCCTCAGATGTGGAATCTGGTCTCTTGACCGGACAGATCACAACAAGGGACAATCTTCTTACTGTGATCATAAGGAAAACCCTGCCCTCCTTGACAGGTTTTTCCTTATGATCACTGAAGATTGTCCCTCTCTGTCATCCATCTGGACAGTCTTGCTGCTCTGAGGTGAGCAGTGTTACATCAGTAAAAGGGGCGGGAAGGGGATACTTTATCATTCAATTACTCTTGTACTACAACTCTGACTGTATTGAAATAACACTCTCCATGGCCCAAAATCCTATGAAGATAAATTGGAGCTGCTTTTATTTTGAAACATTACTATACCTTTAACAAGGTTATTTTGGAGATGTAATTTCTTGTTAACCATTTAACAGAGGTAAGTTCAATCCATTACTCTACTGCTACAGTACAACTTGCCCAGGTACAAGTGGCTAGCAACTACATTGCAAAGTCATCCTGATACAGGATTTCACACTGCCATTCACGTCATCACAAGAGACTGGTTTTTATCAATTTGATAGAGTGAGAATAGGGAAAAATAACATGCGAACGAAGATGAATGGAGACTCATGGCCGTCCTGGGACGGTGAATACATTAGGACAGCAATGAAATGATTTGTTGTACTCTGCTCATTCATTCATGAACATTGAGGAGTAAAAAAAAATCTCCCATTGGCAATTAATGAAATCACTCAGGCCAGACATGTGAATACATTTAAATGCAAAACAGTTGCAGCAATATGCCAAAAACTAATGTTAAATGAGAGCTTTTTAACACCTTATAAGCTACAGAAATCACCAAAGCATTGCGAAGCAATGAGTTATAGAAATTTCTAGTATTCAAGGGGTTGAAATAATGATAAACAAGATACATGATGCTTATTAACAATTAGTGTATCTGAGTGGTGTCTCGGTTAACCCTTTGAGTGCCAGAGGGGAACGGAATGCATTGCTTTGCAATGCATTCCGTACCCCTCTGGCACTCAAAGGGTTAAAGGACAATTCACTCTGATGTAAATTTTCATCATATATGTATCTGTGTAAACATTTATATACAGTGTTAAAATTAAGATTTATCCAATTAAATGGGCTATTTTTCAGCAGGCCGGGGGAAGCCATTATTCTTTGCACACCACACTTCCTGGTCAGATGGCTGGTATGTAAAGCACAGCAGGAAGTGAGGAGTGCAAACAATTATGGCTTCCCCCAGCACTCTGAAAAACAGCACATGTTATTTTATTTATCTTCTGTTATATCATTGTATGAAAAGGTTTACGTATATATTTGTGGATGTCACAAGCAGCTCTTTACATAATAGAGAATAATATTAAAGGGATAGTAATGTTTCATAATAAAAGCAGCTCTAATTAATCATCATAGTATTTTTACTTTGGAGACTGTTATTTCAATTCTGTCAGAGTTGTAGTATAAGAGTAATTTAATGATAAAGTATACCCATCCCGCCCCTTTTACTGATGTAACGCTGCTCAGCCAGATCAGAAGGGAGGTGCCCAGGTAGACTGCAGAGAGAGACAATCTTAAATTAAGATAAGGGAAAAACCTGAAAAACTTGTCAAGGGGGCAGGGCTTTCATTGTTCTCATAGGAAGAAGATTGCCCCCTGCTGTTATCTGTCTGGTCTATGAACTGGATTCCACATCTGAGAAGAGATGGCTTACACTAGGTAAAAGGGGCGGGAGGGGAAACTTTGCTTGTGAATATCTCTCAAACTATAAAGGTTTGAGAGATAAGACTTATATCGTTCTTCATGTTTTTTTTAATGCCTACAAGATAAAATAAAGATAAAACAAAGTATTACTATCACGTTAAAAGGGATAGTAATGTTTCAGTATAACATAAGCTATGATCGTTCGTTATAGTTTATACTATTGCTCTCCGACATTGGCACTGTTGATCTCTCTCTATTTTCCATGAAATTATATTATAAAGTGTCTCCCTCCCGCCCCTTTTCAATATTGCAAGCCACCTATCCTCAGATGTGGAATCCGGCCACTGGACCAGACAGATCACAATGAGGGACAATCTTCCTTGTGTCGGTACATTATGTAGGAGGGCAGGTTCTTCCTTATACGGAAAGAAGATTGTCCCTCGCCGCAGTACTGAGGCAAGACAACTGACGTAAGTAAAAGTAATATGATGTCATAGAATATCGTGAGCGATATCAACATTGCCAACATCGGAGAGCAATATAAACTATAAGGAACAATCACAGCAAACGTTATACTGAAACATTACTATCCCTTTAATCCTTTGAGTGCCAGAGGGGTATGCAACACATTGCTCTGCAATGCGTTGTGTACCCCTCTGGCACACAAAGGGTTAAGCCCTTGTTTTCTCTTAAAGTGGACCTCTCACTTGGAAAGATAAAATGCCTTTTCATGAATGATGAAAATGTAACCACATGTGTTTTTTTTCCAAAATGCACTCTTTTCTTTCTTTAATTTTAACCATTTGAGTGCCACTCAGAGGGTTAAAAGTTGAATTTTGGATGACCTCTCTGCTGTCTGACTTGTCAGGCTCAAGAACACACTCTTCTGGTTGAACACCTGTACTGCATTTATTATTTTAAAGGGATAGTAATACTTTATTATCACTATCCCTCATATTGTAGGTATTTGCAAAATAAGTTAATAGCCCCCAGGTTTATCTCTCAAACCTTTATGGTTTGCGAGATAACCAAAGGCAAAGTTCCCCCCTCCCTCCCCCTTCCCTGAAGTCAGCGTTGTGCTGACTGCAAGGATATCCGGTCTGTCTTTTATCATGTGGCTCTTCTACGTGTACTTGCAAACCAAGCACAAACCAATCACATGTAGAAGACAGTTTCAGTGAAATAATTCTTCTTCACTAATGGGATCTCGGCTCAGCTGCAGAGCCGCAAACCTGTCGTACGACACACTTCCCCTGCAGTCAGCACAACGCTGACTTCAAGGAAGGGGGAGGGGGGGACTTTGCCTTCGGTTATCTCTCAAACCATAAAGGTTTGAGAGATGAACCAGGGGGCTATTAACTTATTTTGCAAATACCTACAATATGAGGGATAGTAATAATAAAGTATTACTATCCCTTTAATGAATGATAGATATGGAAATAGTACATGCAGTACTGGGTTCATCCAACAGGGTGTGCTAGGGAGTCAAGCAGGTCTGATTCCTTGATAGTGGAGAAGTTCAACTATTAAAAAAAATTAAAGGGATAGTAATACTTCGTTTTAACTTTATTTTATTTTGTAGGCATTAAAAAAACATGAAGAATGATATGTCTTATCTCTCAAACCTTTATGGTTTAAGAGATATTCACAAGCAAAGTTTCCCCTCCCGCACCTTTTTCCTAGTGTAAGCCATCTCTTCTCAGATGTGAATCTGGTTGTAAGACCAGACAGATAACAGCAGGGGACAATCTTCTTTGTATGAAAAGAATGAAAGCCCTTCCCCCCTTGACAAGTTTTTCAGGTTTTTCCCTTATCTTAATTGAAGATTGTCCCTCTCTGCAGTCTACCTGAGCACCTCCCTTCTGATCTGGCTGAACAGGGGGGGATACTTTGCTTGTGAATATCTCTTAAACCATAAAGGTTTGAGAGATAAGACTTATATCGTTCTTCAAGTTTTTTAATGCCTACAAAATAAAATAAAGATAAAACGAAGTATTACTATCCCTTTAAGTAAAATGGTGCACTTTAGAAGAGAACTAGCAAATGGTGTATGGCGTTGCCTTTTCGATTAGATGCGAGTGTCCTTGGAGACCCGTTGATCCACTGCAGCAGTGAATCTCGCTGCACATATTTTCATAGGAGAGGGCAGGGGGCGAATTCCTGTGAAAACCACTGTCCCTGATTCGCTGCCTGCCACAGATCTCTGCCCCACTGTCATCCCGAGGCAGGACAGACAGTGAACCAGAAACAGAATTTTATATCCTATATAATAATTCGCTAGGATGTTTGTCAGAACCCGTCATGCTCAGTAGAGATTGCCCGAACACACAGAATGCTGGGACCACACAATGCTGGGAGTTCTGTGGTGGGAACACTGAATACTGGGAGTTCTGTGCTGGGATCACACAATGCTGGGAGTTCTGTGGTGGGAGCACTGAATGCTGGGAGTTCTGTGCTGGGAGCACAGAATGCTGGGAGTTCTGTGCTGGGAGCACAGAATGCTGGGAGCACAGAATGCTGGGAGTTCTGTGCTGGGAGCACAGAATGCTGGGAGTTCTGTGCTGGGAGCACAGAATGCTGGGAGTTCTGTGCTGGGAGCACAGAATGCTGGGAGTTCTGTGCTATATCTTATATATATATATAAAAGAAGACTTTGTGCCTGGCAAACACACCCAGGGGTGGTATTAAGGAGGAGTTACTGTTCCCATTGGGTGATTCAATCATGCAGGGAGTTGGCCCGCCCCCACTATGCAGCCCGCCCACCACTATCAAAGTCAGAAAAAAACAATATGGCCGCCATTTGTTCCTACACCACAGACAAACACACATGCCCCACTCACACACACACCACCACACACACATATGCCCCACTCACACAGCACCAAACAGACATGCTCCCACTTACACACACAGCACCACATACACACACAAAGCCAGAAATAAATATGGCTGACACACACACAGTCACTCACCCTGACTCCCAGTGGCCTCAGCAGGACCTGTAGTGCAGCACCAGGGGAAGAAAATGGCACTCAAAGGGTTAAGGTAGGCCCTCTGCTGAATTATTTCTTCACTGTCATCATTTGCCATGCAAGACACAGGACAGACAGCCATCAGGTACACACTTAACCCACTGACTGCCACAGGGTTGTGTATCAAGTTTTACCCCTCAGGGAGTGTGTTCAAACCCCTTACACTGTAAACTTGCATTTCCCTCCCACTTCTCCTCCTTCCCCAGCCTATTACTAACACTTTTCCACATTTATCTTAAGCCCCGCCCCCTACTCGCGAGTAAGCCCCGCCCACTGTTAACCCAAATTGCTCCATTGCTCTCTCCACATCAGCAGCACATGAGGGACTCCACAAGTACAAGTTCCAAGGTATAACACACACATGCCCCTCTCACACAGCACCAAACACCCATACACACACACACACACACAAAGCCAGAAAGAAAGATGGCTGACACACAGTCACTCACCCTGACTCCCAATGGCCTCAGCAGGACCTGTACTACAGCCACTGAGGAACAAAATGGCACTCAAAGGGTTAAGGTAGGCCCTCATTGCTCAGTTATTTCTTCACTGTCATCATTTGCCATGCAAGACACAGGACAGACAGCCATCAGGTACACACTTAACTCAATGACTGCCACAGGGTTGTGTATCAAGTTGTACCCCTCAGGGAGTGTGTTCAAACCCCTCACACTGTAAACTTGCATTTCCCTCCCACTTCTCCTCCTTCCCCAGCCTATTACTAACACTTTTTCACATGTATGTTAAGCCCCGCCCCTACTCACGATTAAGCCCCGCCCACTTTTAAACCACATTGCCCCATTTGTCTCTCCACATCAGCACCACATCAGTCCCCTCTAGGGACTCCACAAGTCTGTTTTCCCAGGTATGAATACATTTCCCACTGCTATTTAACTCTCACATGCCTCTCTATATCTTAACACTTTGACTGCCAGAGGGGTGCACAACTCATGAGTGCATGTGTTTCTGCTCATATATGTTGTGTGTGTACATCTCTGTTACATATGTGTGTCCATCTCCAGTGAGTCTGTGTGTGTGCGTGTCTTTTGCATGTCTCTGCCGCTCACTGTGTGTATGTGCATACCTCCCAACATTTCACATGGCCAAAGAGGGACACTGTAGTTTTAGGTGATATTGTTGGGGGCGTGGCTGGTGGGCGGGGCATTCGTAAGAATTTTTAGGTTATTTCATGACCTATTACTGACTATTTATGTAACTGAATAAATGATTTAGTGCAAGACCAAAGTATTTTATTTGCACAGACTAATGTATAAGCACATATACTGACGTTTATTGCTTTATTGCTGTAGAGCAAAGTAATACACACCACACAGTCAGGGCTGCTGCAAGGATTTTTGCCACCCTAGGCAAAACCTAATTTTGCCGCCCATTTCGCTCCGCCCCTTGTGTCCCACCCCTTTATACCCTGCCTACTTATACCCCACCTCTTTTCATGATTATCCTCTCTCTGCCCCCTTAGCCACTCTGCCCCTGGTCTGGAGATGCCTGTAAGAGATGCCCCCCACCAGCTCCAACTTGCCCCTTATCAGCTTCACTTTGGCCCACCAGCTCCACTTTGCCACCATCAGATCCAACTTGCCACCATCAGCTCCACTTTGCCCCCCATCCACTCCAACTTGCCCCCATCAGCTCCACTTTGCCCCCCATCCGCTCTAACGTGCCCCCACCAGCTCCACTTTGCCCCCATCTGCTCTAACGTGCCCCCACCAGCTCCACTTTGCCCCCATCAGCTCCACTCTGACCCCCATCCTCTCCAACTTACCCCCATCAGCTCCACTTTGCCCCCCATCCGCACTAACTTGCCCCCCATTCCCCCCAACTTGTCCCCCATCCGCTCCAACTTGCCCCCACCAGCTCCAACTTGCCCCCACCAGCTCCACTATGCCCCCCATCCGCTCCAACTTGCCCCCCCATCCGCTCCAACTTGCCCCCCATCCGCTCCACTTTGCCCCCCCTTCAGCTCCACTTTGCCCCCCTCAGCTCCAACTTGCCCACCCTCAGCTCCACTTTGCCCCCATCAGCTCCAACTTGCCCCCACCAGCTCCACTATGCCCCCTCAGCTCCAGCTTTCCCCTAACAGCTCCAACTTGCCCCCATCATCTCCACTTTGCCCCACATCCGCTCCAACTTGCGCCCTCAGCTCCACTATGCCCCCTCAGCTCCAACTTGCCCCCCATCACATACCTGTAGCTCCCGCGCAGTCTTCTCTTCAGTAATGCAGAGCGTGGCGGGAGATCATGACTCCCAGCGCGCTCTGCATTACTAAAGATCCGACCAGATGAGGGAGCGCTGTAGCAACACAGACCTGACTGTGTTGTGGTTCCCTGCGTGGTGTGTGCGGCGCAGCTCTTCTCCGCTGCATGCCCGCACCCCCAGTACGTGTGCGCCCTAGGCTGGCGCCTACCTTGCCTATAGGTGGAGCCGGCCCTGCACACAGTCTGACCTCCTAAAAAGAGGGACAACAGGGTGGGAAAGAGGGACAGAGGGATTTGGCCCTCAAAGAGGGACTGTCCCTCCTAAAGAGGAACACTTGGGATGTATGGTATGTGCCTGCCTGTATGTTGCATATGTCTGTGTTTATCAGTGTGTCTGCATTTCACACACATGCGCCCAATGGTCATAACATGACGGGCAACGCCGTCCCACGTTGCTAGTATATATATAAAGGTTAAGTGTATAGTTATCTTTTCATTGTTGATTAAATGACAAAAGCTTCCCCCCCCCCAAAGGTCCACTTTAAATGTACTGACATCCAACACAAGGCCAAGTTAGGAATAAAGAGTCTTGTGCCAGAGTCCAGTAGCGTCTGCAGTTCGCTCCCTTGTCAGGAAAGCTACAGCTTTGTGTTTCTGATCAAGTCAAGTGGAACAGAGATGGTTCTTACCGCTCCTCTCTGCTCTGTCCCACGCACACTCTTCCGCCAAAGCGAGGGGCCGGGTTACTGCACATTCTCTGCCGCACCTGGAAGCCGATCCCACAGGAGGTGCTGCACTGTGCCCACGTAGACCACGGGGTCCACCCTCCATTCCTGGAAGCCATGAAAGAAAATTGGTTACGAAAATGACTGTATTTACTGACGTTATGTCCTATAAGGAACCACGGGCGGAACTCGGTTTTTGGGGATCATAAGGGAAAAGCTGACATGGGACTCCAGTTTAGTCCCTTGTCCGTATTTCTAATAAGACACTGCCACCTGGTTTTGTTTACATGCGTTGGCACCACTGTGTACGTGCTGTGGAGCCCTCTAAGTGAGGCCCTAAGCAGCCGCTTATTCTGCTTATACTGTAGCGCCACCTGGAACAGAAGCAATTCTATAGCAAGTCAACTGCCCCCTAGAGGACAAAACACATTCTCAAATTCCCAGTGACTGACAAGGGTATGGAAACCCCTCAGTGTTAGGCAGGTCCTTTCTAGCACTGGAGGGATTAACAGACCTTTTGAAATCAAAGTGATTTTGAATATTTCTTCTACCGCACTTCTGACTTGCCCCAGAATTTATCCAGTGGTTCTTACTTCATCTGCCTTCTTGTGTGATAGTAATATATTACTAGTTCATTTTGATATTTGCTGGTTGGTCAGTTTTAGGTTCCCCATCATCTGACATCACCAATGGTTCCAGATTGGCTCAAACAACCAGCTGAGTGCTAAAGGTGCACAAAGAGTAGCTCTGCAATATGTTAAGGGGGAACTTTCACCTCCTATAAAGTAATCATTATTTTATTCGGTGTCTCCAATACAGCTTGGAGACACATTTCTCAGGTCCCTCCTCCTCGTCTGAGGCTTGATTCTCCATGTAACCTGGCACGCATTGATCTGAACTGGCAAGAGACCACACCAGGTCACATGGCAATTCGACTAGCAGGAAGGAACGGGGCACAAAAGGGGAGGGGAAGATTGACAGCCGTACGTTACAGAGCTGTAACGCGGCGAGCAGTGACGTCATGCGGTAACACTTTCTAAGCTTATATCTCACTGAAATTACAGATCTCCTCTTCTACTCCTTGGATGTGTCTCGTTCCCTCCGAACCAGGCACAACAGGGGAGGAGAGGATTGACAGCTGTGCGTTACAGAGCTGTATCATGGCGAGGTGAGCGGTGACATCATGCAGTAAGACTTTCTAAGCCTATATCTAAGTGAAATTACAGATCTCCTCTTCTCCCCCTTGTTGTGCCTTACTCCCTTTGAACGAGGCACAACAGGGGAGGAGAAGATTGACAGGGGAGGAGAAGATTGACAGCTGTGCGGTACAGAGGTGTACAGCGGCGAGGCAAGCAGTGATGTTATGAGATAACACTTTCTAAGCTTATATCTCACCAAAATTACAGACCTCCTCTTCTCCTCCACTGTTGTACCTTGTTCCCTCCGAACGAGGCACAACAGGGGCAGAGAAGAGGAGAAGACTGACAGCCATGTGGTATAGAGTTGTATCGCGGTGAGGCGAGCGACATCATACGGTAACAGTTTCTAAGCTTATATCTCACTGAAATTGCAGATCTCCTCTTCTCCTCCCCTGTTGTGACTCATTCCCTCTGAACGATGCACAACAGGAGAGGAGAAGATTGACAGCCGTGTGGTACAGAGTTGTATCGCGGTGAGGCAAGAAGTGGCATCATACTGTAAAATTTCTAAGCTTATTGTTCTCATTGAAATTACCAATTTAGAAAAAGAAAAATGGGATTCAAGCTGTATTGGGGACACAGAATAAAATAATGATTACTTTATAGGAGGTGAAAGTTCCCCTTTAACCCCTTAACGACCAGCGGTCCTGGGACGTTTCCGTCCCATAAGGAACGCATAGGACCACTTGGACGCGCCGGTACAAGTGACCTGTCGCGTGTATCGGCGAGTCACTATGGGGCCTGATAGAGATCGCTCCGATCTTGGAGCGGTCAATTTCAGGCCCTATTTTTACTTACAGCGCTCCCGGTAGAGCGCTGTAAGTAGAAAGTACGTGACGTACTATGACCGTCATCGGTCCTTGAGTATTTCAAGGACCGTGACAGTCATAGTAGGTCACATGTCGTTAAGGGGTTAAACACCCATCAGACATTCAGTGGGTTTAAGGTTTAATGCTCTGAATTTTTTTAACACTGTCACATACCTCCCAACATTTCAGTTTGCCACAGAGGGACACTTTAGGTTTAGGGGGTGTTGCTGGAGGCGTGGCTGGTGCGCGGGGTATTGCTGAGATTTTGTATGTGTATATATTTAAATATATATATATATATATATATATATATATATTACAGACACACACATATGTAAGAATAAATAAAGGCACATATATGTATTCTTAGGGGCTGTAAAATGACTGGTACAACATGTACTGTATGCAGACAGATGACATTGGTCTTGTAACCCTCCTCCTCCATTGCAGAAGTGACTGTATTCCTCAGCACACCTCCCCCATATTTTTCTGTCCTTTTCTCTATATTCTTCCCCCATATGTCTCCCCTGATTAATTTCCAGAAACATTCCCATTGTACAGAACATGCGGCGCGCTGCAGGAAACGTGCGCAATTGCTATTTCCCTTGTGAAAACCACTAGGGAATAGGTTTGTGCATGATTTTGTTGAATCGCGCATTAAAAAAATCAAGATTAGCGAACGGCTGCGTATATTTTTTTGTGGGCGTGGTTAAGATTAACAAATCTGTGTGAGTGGAATAGCGAATCCGCCTAATGCAGGAAGTGCTATTGCGAATTAATTTATACGTCTGTGTAGTGTTGTAAAATGGAATTTTTTATGCGCAATTCAAGAAGCGTTCGGTAATTAGCTTCCTGGATTAGAACACGCGCAAAATCTATCTGCTCACAAAAATGCTTTTATCAGACGTGAACGTTTCTTGCATCGCACCAATGGAGACAACTAGGCAGATGGATTCACCCATTTGGCTAGTAGATAAATCTTCAGTGAGTTGGAGACTTGTCTAGGAGCCAAGGGGTTAATATAAGCTGCCACACAGACTTTGGTGGATATAGGTGTCATTTACCCACTCAAATTCTATTATTCGTTATTCTCAGAGGCAGATCTGACATTCAGTTCTGCAGTGCAACTAATTAAACTTTAAACGAACGGCTGGTCTAGTATGATCATCAACTCGGTGTCACTTCAGGCCAGGCAAGCCGTGTGTACACTGTGTGTTCTCATGTCAGTCCCATCCTCTGCGAACTTGTACCGCGTGGCCAGGCATGACCCCCCACCATGCAACGATCAAATTCGGGCACCGCGCTCATAAGAGAGGCACAGTCAGTGAGTGACTAAGAGACAATACCTGTATGATAGATCAGGACGAGCCGGAGAGACAGCTAGTTGCTTGCCCTTGCATTCTCAGCCGCGTCAGTGGCTGTTAGTGCTGCAGTGCTCACTCAGGACTCCTTACTCAGAATACATGCGTGCACATATATCAAGGGGGGGTGACAAGCATGCGCACTGCCAGTCAGGCGTCTCACCGCTCAGCAGTGTGGCTAACATGATGAGCATGGTACCTCTAGCCTGTTGGAGCGATACTGGTGTACGGTCAAAACATACGAAGTGGGGGAACAGACCAGGAATGCGGGACATAGGGAAATGAGGCCGGGACAGCGGGTTTGGGCCCTAAAATCGGGACTGTCCCACGTAAATCGGGACAGTTGGCTGGTATGTCAGAAAACAACAAACGAAACAGAAAAAAACATATTACTTGACAACAACAAAGTGAAAATACATGTGTTTCACCTTAGATTCACTTTGTTGATCCAGAGGAAGGCAATAAACAACAAAAAACACTGAAGCCATTTATAATTTAGACCCAAGTGGGTAAAAAAATCCTACCCGACTCTAAAAGGCAATCAGATATCCCAACTGGCTGAGATAACAGCCTTTCTGAATACAAGCACAGTGGGTACTAATCACAATCGGTTTACTGACATTGTTACATCTCAATACAAACAGCACAAACATCATTAATTATACGCTCTCTGAAATGGACAATTTACACAGTCCTCAACTCCTTAATGACCACCTGATCCGGCGTGTGGGTGGTCGCTAAGGACCAGATAGATTATTATTTTCTATATGAATTCTGGGATGGCAGAGCGGCATGCAGTCACGCTGCCATCCCAGAATTCCATGACGTGAACTGGCACGTTGTGTAAGGGGTTAAAAAAGCAAGTTTAGGATTCTATTTGAAGGACCTACCATATGAATAATTCATTTCAACCTATGCTAGTAAAACTAATGCTTAATGTTATATCAACTGATTTAATTTTGGTGTTAAAGGGATAGTAATACTTAATATGTAAAAAATATATATTGTAGGGTTTATCCCCCTGAGTAAAACAAGGGAACTCCCACTGCTGAAAGGCGTTTTATTCAAAAGTTATAACAGCTCAAACTTTATTTTCTTAGATGTCGTATCACAGAGGCCTGAAATTGTACAGTGGCGCTGTGGCTACACCACCATATAGACAGCTCTGGTCAGTTGCCCATAAATCTCTATAGGATAATGTAGTAACAGCGCCACTGTAACATTTCAGGCCACTGAGATATTGCATCTAAAAAAATTCAAGTTTTTGAGCCGTAATAACTTTTGAATAAAACACCTCCCAGCAGTGGGAGTTCCCTTGTTTTACTAATGGGGATAAACATTATATATATATATATATATATATACATATATACACACAAATATATTTATTTTATTTTTTGTAATTTAAGTATTATTATTCATTTAAGTTTTTCATTAAATCTGAGCCAGGGCCCTCTTCTCCATTTGAGGACAAAGTTTAAAGGAAAAACAAAAATCCTTAAATCCACTTCGTCCCCACATCCTCTTGTCTTGTTTAGGAGCTGATCAATGATGGGAAGTACAGTCTGCATCTCACCGCCAGTCCGTCTAGCGGAGTCAGAATCCGCCTTGTTCCGCGGAGTAACAAAGTAACACGGAGACAGATTCCAGGCACATCTCTCAGAACACGGACAATACAATGCTGAATCGCTGAAATTTTTATTCCTACATGAATAATTCGGTGCCTCTGGAGATGTTCCGCTCTTTGAACTAGAAGTCAGATGTTTTATCAGAGAGTTGGAAACTTTTATACTAAAACTATCGCTACAGGCACCCAGCGCTCATCCGGATAGGTGCAAGCGCTGGAGGGCCATATGTGCAGATGTGAAATTGGAGCCATTTTGAACAAAAACAGCTGCATCATAGGAGTCAATGAAGTACCACAATTATTGAAAAATGGGAATTTTAACCCTTTGAATACTGGAAAGGACTCTAATGCAATTACTTCACAATACATTGGAGACGCCTCTGGCACTCATCGGATTAAACGGTCCATTGAAATCAATACAGTTATTTCAAATGCTTTATTTCCCAGTGTCTTGACCAGGAGCAGGTAACCTGTGGCCCTCCAGCTGCTTTTGGACTGCAACTGCCATCTTCTACAGCTGGTATTTGACCTACAACAACGGCTGGAGAGCCACAAGCAGCACAGAGCGGATTGGTTGGCTGAGGATGACAGGAGTTACATTCCAACAACAATTTGATGGCTCAGGTAGCACAAAGCTGATTGGCTGTTTTAGGATGATGGGATGGGAGATGTAATCTAACAACAGCTAGAGCCACAGTTAGCACAAGGATTGCTGAGGATGATGGGAGTTTTAGTTCAGAAACAGATGGAACTCCAGAGGTTGCCTGGCAACTGATCACTGAAGTGCAATGCTAGGTACTGTCCAGGGCCCAGGCAATATGAGAGGCCCAGGATGTAAGTGATGGGACAGAGTCTCTGCTGCTGCTGTTGCTGCTGCTGTCATCTTATGTAAAACACCCTTTTTGTTCAAAGAGACCAGTATAATTCAGTTACTTCCACTCCCATTAAGGGGATAGTAATGTTTCTCAAAAACAGCAGCTCCAATTAATCATCATAGTATTTGGACTTTGGAGAGTGTTATATCAATACTGTCAGAGTTGTAGTACAAGAGTAACTGAATGATAAATTATCCCCCTCCCGCCCCTTTTACTGATGTAACACTGCTCACCTCAGAGCAGCAAGACTGTCCAGATGGATCACAGAGAGGGACAATCTTCAATTAAGATAAGGAAAAACCAGAAAAACTTCTGCCCCTTTTACCTAGTGTAAGCTACCTCCCCTCAGATGTGGAATCTGGTCTCTTGACCGGACAGGTCACAACAAGGGACAATCTTCTTACTGTGATCATAAGGAAAGCCCTGCCCTCTTGACAGGTTTTTCCCTTATGATCACTGAAGATTGTCCCTCTCTTTGATCCATCCGGACAGTCTTGCTGCTCTGAGGGGAGCAGTGTTACATCAGTAAAAGGATCGGGAGGGGGATACTTTATCATTCAATTACTCTTGTACTACAACTCTGACAGAATTTAATAACACTCTCCATGGCCCAAATACTATGAAGATTAATTGGAGCTGATTTTATTATGAAACATTACTATCCCCAAAACTCTACCAATTTTTCTTTGGAACATACGGCCTTTAGTGATGGTGGCTTGTGAGCGCTAGCATGCACCAGTGATCATACTCTCTAGTACATACCCTGAAGGACACGTGGAGGCCAGCAACTAAACACAGTAAATAAGTGCTTTCGGGGGGATTGGTGTGTATTTTTTCCAAAGTCCTGACTACTCTACTATTGCAATGAATTAACCCTTTCAGTGTCAGAGAGGCATACAATGCATTGCAAAGTAATACATTGGATACCTTTATGACACTGAAAAGGTTAAAGGGCCAATAACATATTAGGAAAATAAACCCATTTTGACGGCCCTTCTCTACTGAATATAAAGGTATTTCTGCTGATGAAAGAAGACACCTTATTCACACGTTACCTTAAAATGGCCTTATATGTTGTTGCTGCGACCAACGGAGGTCGCCGACCAAAACGCTTCATACGCAGCAACAGCGCCACCATAAAAAGAAGGACGACAAAAGGCACAAAACCCACACAAGCAAAAAAATTCAATAATTTACATAGTAAAGTTTAGTAAATTAGGTTGAAAAAAGGACACAAATCCATCAAGGTCAATTAAGAATTATATAAGCCTTCCTGCTGCCAAATGAGCTTTAGCCTTAATTAGACATCCACTATTAGTGGGAGATTACCTGGTTATTTCATTCGGGAAAGCCAACAAAGTATATAAATGGATTGCTATCAAATTAACCCCTTGTATGCTAACGAGATCTCCAGTACATTGCTTTGCAATCCATTTAAAGGGATAGTAATATTCGTTTTATCTTTATTTTATAGGCATTAAAAAAACATGAAGAACGATATAAGTCTTATCTCTCAAACCTTTATGGTTTGAGAGATATTCACAAGCAAAGTTTCCCCTCACTGACCAAAACGGTCAAGTCTGCCATCTAGTTGTCAGATTTGGAATCCGGTCCACAGATCAACCGGTGGCTCTTCAGCAGAGCAGAGATCTCAAGATATAGAAATCACTATTTCATTGGAAGGGTCTAAAAAGTGTGCTTGCAAACCAGCCACACTTTGTAGACTATTCGAATGAAGTAGTTCTTCTTATATCTCGCAATATCAGCTCTGCTGTACAGCCATGGCCGGTCCGCGGACCAGATTCCAAATCTGACAGCTAGATGGCAGACATGACCATTTTGTTCAGTGAGTGGAAACTTTGCTTGTGAATATCTCTCAAACCATAGAGGTTTGAGAGATAAGACATATCATTCTTTATGTTTTTTTAATGCCTACAAAATAAAATAAAGATAAAACAAAGTATTACTATCCCTTTAAGTTGCCTCTATCATACAAGAAGTATTATGTAAGGATTTTCTTATTTTTCTTTCTAAAATGGTAAGAATGCATTTAAATTCAAAACAAGCACAAGTAAAAAGCAAATACTGTTATTCTCATATTTTATTTATAAGTCACTAACACATTCTGCGGAGCAGAACCTCAATTAGTACATTTAGATTCAACGAAAATGTTCTTGTATAGTAGGATTAGAAGATTAACGCGCAGCGAAAGATCAAACAGGCCACGGAGTAAAAAGCTACAGAACAAAGGGCGGCAGTTTACAAGTCTTGTAGTCAGAGGACATTTCGTGTTCTGTGTAACGGCGCTCTCGGGGGAAGAAGATGGAGATTCGCGCACACATTAAGACATGTCTGAATCCAAAATGTGCTTTTTAGATTTTTTTTTTTTTTTTTAGCACAGTTAATAAAATTCAGGGTTTGGTTTGGATTAATGTTGTGCAAATGATTCACCTCTCGTAGGCTGGGACAGATTTAAATCTCAGATTCACCAAGGGGAAGGCAAGCTGGGTGCCTTTAACCACACAATCTAATCCTCACAAGGTCTCTCCTCCAACTCAATCCACTGATTCCAGACACAGAAAATACTCTGATATAAATGCCTTAAAGGGATAGTAATGTTTTAAAATAAAAGCAGCTCTAATTAATCATCATAGTATTTGGACTTTGGAGAATATTATTTCAATTCTGTCAGAGTTGTAGTACAAGAGTAATTCAATGACAAAGTATCCCCCTCCCGCCCCTTTTACTGATGTAACACTGCTCAGCCAGATCAGAAGGGAGGTGCCCAGGTAGACTGCAGAGAGGGACAATCTTCAATTAAGATAAGGGAAAAACCTGAAAAACTTGTCAAGGGGGGCAGGGCTTTCATTGTTCTCATAGGAAGAAGATTGTCCCCTGCTGTTAGCTGTCTGGTCTATGGACTGGATTCCACATCTGAGAAGAGATGGCTTACACTAGGTAAAAGGGGCGGGAGGGGAAACTTTGCTTGTGAATATCTCTCAAACCATAAAGGTTTGAGAGATAAGACTTCTATCGTTCTTCGTGTTTTTTTAATGCCTACAAAATAAAATAAAGATAAAACAAAGTATAACTATCCCTTTAAAGGGATAGTAATGATTCAATTTCAAGAACGCTGCAATTCTTTCCTATGGTGCATACATCAGATTAGTTATGTTAGTAATGCTGCATTTTCTATATATATCTTGAGAAATGTTATGAATTATCCCCCTCACACCCCTTTTGACGAATCCAGGCCACCTCCCCATAAATCTGAAGTCCGGTCGCTTGTTGGAACAGAGAGCTATGACGCACAAACTGTCTCCATTCCGTATACGGAAAACCCTGCCCCCCCCCTTGACGAAGGCGGGCAGGGTTTTCTGTATACTAAAGGAAGATTGTCCCACGTCGGCATCCGCTTGCAGCTCTGAGGCTTGAAGGATGACGTAAGGTAAAAGAGGCGCGAGGGTGGGATAATTCATAGAGAATTCAGCATTACTAACCTAACGGATTGGTTGCATGCAGTATAATAAGGGATTGCTGCGTTCTTGAGCTTGAAACCTTACTATTCCTTTAACCCGCTGAGTGCCAGAGGGGTACACAATGCATTGCAAAGCAATGCTTTGCGTACCCCCTCTGGCAGTCAAAAGGTTAACGAGCTACTGCGCATGACTGCATCTCGTGAATGAGGCGACGCGAGAGTGCATCACGTGGAGTAGTGAGGTAGCGTCCGCTTAACCCTTTGAGTGCCAGAGGTGTATGCAACGCATTGCACTCAAAGGATTAACATTACTCGGACCCCGACCCGTGTACACGGCTTTTATACTAGTTCCTTATACTTTGGCAACAGTGCAGAGCGTTAGTGCAATGTTCATATCGGTGTCTTTTCTGAGTAATTATATTATAAATGTTCCCCCTTTTACATACGCCCCAATGACCCCTCTCACAGCTGCTAGCCGGTCTGGATGGAGCAAGATAAGAGACAATCTTCTGTCAGCATAAGGAAAAACCTGAACTCCTTCGTCAACTGGGGCTAGATTTTCTTTATACTGATGGAAGATTATCCCTCGTTGCGATCTGTCCGGTCAAGTGACCGGGGGGGGGGGGGTAGCGTTACATTTGAAGAGGGGAGGGAAATAATATATTTACACAGATGTGGAATCTGGTCTCTTGACCAGACAGATCACAGTAAGGGACAATCATCTAACTGTGATTATAAGGAAAACCCTGACCCCCTTGACAGGTTTTTCAGGTTTTTCCCTTATGTTAATTGAAGATTGTCCCTCTCTGTGATCCATCCGGACAGTCTTGCTGCTCTGAGGTGAGCAGTGTTACATCAGTAAAAGGGGCGGGAGGGGGGATACTTTATCATTCAGTTACTCTTGAACTACAACTCTGACAGAATTGAAATAACACTCTCCAAAGTCCAAACACTATGATGATTAATTGGAGCTGCTTTTATTGTGAAACATTACGATCAATATAACCTACAAAATCAGGCAAGCTCAAATGCTGGAAATCAGTATAAGTAACATTTATATGTACTCTTGTATTAACGCACCAATCCACTTCCCCGGTGCAGCTAGTAACCCTTTGAGTGCCAGAGGGGATACACAGGGCATTGCAAAGCAATGTGTTGCGTACCCCTCTGGCACTCAAAGGGTTAACTCTCTGAGTGTTAGAGGGTTATTTAGTGAACACAGTTACAAGTATATGAAAAGCAATCTGAAACCCTGTCCCACTCGGGTGTAACCACACTATCCAATTTGTTCTGGCAGTGAAAAGAAAAAAATGGCCTTTATCAAAAGTACAATTTAATAAAAAAAAAAAATAATAATAAAATAATTTCCATCAAATAAAACAATCATAAAAATTAATTATTATGAAAGAGAAGGAGTTTCAGACTGGTACCGCATACTTATACTGGCAGGGCCAACTCAGACCTTCATCCTTCAGAGGTCGATAAAATGAGTACCAGCCGATTTGGTTAATTCCGAGAGCGTGCGCTGACAGCGCTTTGAGTCCCACTGGGAGAAAGGCGCTATATAAATACTAGTTATTATTATTATTATTATTAACAGGGATGTGTATTTGCGTTTATACAAGAGTACATATAAGTGTTCCATATACTGATCCCCAACAGTGCCTGATGTTGTGTGTTTGTTTCCTGTACAATTAGATTTAAAGCCGCTGTACATGGGCCAACACTGGCGGCGCTGCAGTCATGGGCAGTACGGAATGCTGGAATGCTCCATGGACAGTGGTCCTCTCTGCGCACCTTCCTGGGACCGCTTGTTCCCAGGAAGGTGCACTCCGGTCTGAATTCGGAGCAACCCGCTCCATATCAGCCGTGGTGCGGGCAGTCTCTAATGAGCATGACTGCAGCACGCTCAGCCGTCTCTACTGCGCATGACGGCTTCTGACAAACATCTTCAGTGAATTATTATATAGGATACGAGTATACTCATAGATGATAGCTGCCACTAGCTGAATCCGCACCAGGGTTATGAACAAGACGCTGTGCCAGGGCAGATGAATTCTTCACAGGCGTCAATAGTAACTCATTAATCGAAGTGCCCTCCTCGTATTGGAGTAGAAATTTAGCTTAAAAATCTCTGTAAGATGGGAAATATTTGAACGAATCTACTCATGGGGGGCCCATCTGTCTTTTTTATGTGTTTAAACTGGAAATAGCAGCCGTATATACCCTGCTAAATGAACTCACCAAATGAATGTATAAAATGGACATCACTACTATTAAGCAGTCCAAATTTGGACACTACAGCAATATATCAACTGGTAAATAAACTGAAATTATGTAAAAAGTGGACATTAAAGCTAAACATAAATAGGCAAATTAATATAACAAAGAAAAGAAAGTGGTGAGAGATGGACTTAAGCACCATTAATACACTCACTCGGTCCTCAGCAAGTCATCATTGACATTCAGAATTAGTCACCCCAAGGGTAATAGGGGGAATACAGCATTGGACCCCTTGCTCACAGCGCTTAGAGAAATCAGCTGAGTACCTCACTGATGAGGCCCAACAAGGCCAAAAGGTATGTCTGGGGTTGGCTGCTTCTCTTGTTCAGAGAGGAATTGCCTGGTATTTTGTGGTTGGACTGCTGTAATGGAAGGACCAATATGATATGATTTAGGATTTCCTCTCTGTTAAATGCACTAGTGGGCTAAAAGAGATTGCACCCTGGGTAGGACACCATTCCTATAGAGACTGCACCCTGGGTAGGACACCATTCCTACAGAGATTTCACCCTGGGTAGGACACCATTCCTATAGAGACTGTACCCTGGGTAGGACACCACTCCTATAGAGACTGCACCCTGGGTAGGACATCACTCCTATAGAGACTGCACCCTGGGTAGGACACCACTCCTATAGAGACTGCACCCTGGGTAGGATACCATTCCTATAGAGACTGCACCCTGGGTAGGACACCATTCCTATAGAGAATGCACCCTGGGTAGGACACATTCCTATAGAGACTGCACCCTGGGTAGGACACCATTCCTATAGAGACTGCACCCTGGGTAGGACACCACTCCTATAGAGATTGCACCCGGGGTAGGATACCATTCCTATAGAGACTGCACCCTGGGTAGGACACCACTCCTATAGAGACTGCACCCTGGGTAGGATACCACTCCTATAGAGACTGCACTCTGGGTAGGACACCATTCCTATAGAGACTGCACCCTGGGTAGGACACCACTTCTATAGAGAATGCACCCTGGGTAGGACACCATTCCTATAGAGACTGCATCCTGGGTAGGACACCACTCCTATAGAGACTGTACCCTGGGTAGGACACCACTCCTACAGAGACTCACCCTGGGTAGGACACCATTCCTATAAAGACTGCACCCTGGGTAGGACACCACTTCTATAGAGACTGCACCCTGGGTAGGACACCACTCCTGTAGAGACTCACCCTAGGTAGGACACCATTCCTATAGAGACTGCACCCTGGGTAGGACACCACTTCTATAGAGAATGCACCCTGGGTAGGACACCTTTCCTATAGAGACTGCACCCTGGGTAGGACTCCATTCCTATAGAGAATGCACCCTGGGTAGGACACCATTCCTATAGAGAATGCACCCTGGGTAGGACACCATTCCTATAGAGACTGCACCCTGGGTAGGACACCATTCCTATAGAGACTGTACCCTGGGTAGGACACCATTCCTATAGAGAATGCACCCTGGGTAGGACACCATTCCTATAGAGAATGCACCCTGGGTAGGACACCATTCCTATAGAGACTGCACCCTGGGTAGGACACCATTCCTATAGAGACTGCACCCTGGGTAGGACACCATTCCTATAGAGACTGTACCCTGGGTAGGACACCATTCCTATAGAGACTGTACCCTGGGTAGGACACCACTCCTATAGAGATTGCACCCGGGGTAGGATACCATTCCTATAGAGACTGCACCCTGGGTAGGACACCACTCCTATAGAGACTGCACCCTGGGTAGGATACCACTCCTATAGAGACTGCACTCTGGGTAGGACACCATTCCTATAGAGACTGCACCCTGGGTAGGACACCACTTCTATAGAGAATGCACCCTGGGTATGACACCATTCCTATAGAGACTGCACCCTGGGTAGGACACCACTCCTATAGAGACTGTACCCTGGGCAGGACACCACTCCTATAGAGACTCACCCTGGGTAGGACACCATTCCTATAGAGACTGCACCCTGGGTAGGACACCATTCCTATAGAGACTGCACCCTGGGTAGGACACCATTCCTATAGAGAATGCACCCTGGGTAGGACACCACTCCTATAGAGACTGCACCCTGGGTAGGACACCATTCCTATAGAGACTGCACCCTGGGTAGGACACCATTCCTATAGAGAATGCACCCTGGGTAGGACACCATTCCTATAGAGACTGCACCCTGGGTAGGACACCACTCCTATAGAGACTGCACCCTGGGTAGGATACCACTCCTATAGAGACTGCACCCTGGGTAGGACACCACTCCTATAGAGACTGCACCCTGGGTAGGACACCACTCCTATAGAGACTGCACCCTGGGTAGGACACCATTCTTATAGAGACTGCACCCTGGGTAGGACACCACTCCTATAGAGACTGCACCCTGGGTAGGACACTATTCCTATAGAGACTGCACCCTGGGTAGGACACTATTCCTATAGAGACTGCACCCTGGGTAGGATACCACTCATATAGAGACTGCACCCTGGGTAGGACACCACTCCTATAGAGACTGCACCCTGGGTAGGACACCACTCCTATAGAGACTGCACCCTGGGTAGGACACTATTCCTATAGAGACTGCACCCTGGGTAGGACATCACTCCTATAGAGACTGCACCCTGGGTAGGACACTATTCCTATAGAGACTGCACCCTGGGTAGGACACCATTCGTATAGAGACTGCACCCTGTGTAGGACACCATTCCTATAGAGAATGCGCCCTGGGTAGGACACCATTCCTATAGAGACTGCACCCTGAGTAGGACACCACTCCTATAGAGACTGTACCCTGGGTAGGACACCATTCCTATAGAGACTCACCCTGGGTAGGACACCACTCCTATAAAGCCTGCAAATTTGTATTGCAGGTTTGTTCCTAGTTGAGCATCTCTGACTTTTAATATAAATATGCAAATTATCCTTGAGATTAGTCACCCCAAAGGTAATAGGGGGAATCCAGCATTGGACCCCTTGCTCACAGTGTTTAGAGAGATCATCTACAATTCACTTACGAGGCCCATCAAGGCCGAAATGTACGCCTGGGGTTGGCTGCTTCTCTTGTTCAGAGAGGAATTGCCTGGCATTTTGTGGTTGAACTGCTATAAGGGCAGGACCAATAGGATATAATTTAGGATATTTCCTCTCTTTGAAATGCATTAGTGAGATAAAAGAGACTGCACCCTGGGTAGGACACCATTCCTACAGAGATTTCACCCTGGGTAGGACATCATTCCTATAGAGACTGCACCCTGGGTAGGACACCATTCCTATACAGACTGCACCCTGGGTAGGATACCATTCCTATAGAGACTGCACCCTGGGTAGGACATCATTCCTATAGAGACTGCACCCTGGGTAGGACACCATTCCTATAGAGACTGCACCCTGGGTAGGACACCATTCCTATAGAGACTGCACCCTGAGTAGGACACCATTCCTATAGAGACTGCACCCTGGGTAGGACACCATTCCTATAGAGACTGCACCCTGGGTAGGACACCATTCCTATAGAGACTGCACCCTGGGTAGGACATCACTCCTATAGAGACTACACCCTGGGTAGGATACCACTCCTATAGACACTGCACCCTGGGTAGGACACCATTCCTATAAAGACTGCACACCCTGGGTAGGACACCATTCCTATAGAGACTGCACCCTGGGTAGGACACCATTCCTATAGAGACTGCACCCTGGGTAGGATACCATTCCTATAGAGACTGCACCCTGGGTAGGACACCACTCCTATAGAGACTGCACCCTGGGTAGGACACCACTCCTATAGAGACTGCACCCTGGGAAGGATACTATTCCTATAGAGACTACACCCTGGGTAGGACACCATTCCTATAGAGACTGCACCCTGGGTAGGATACCATTCCTATAGAGACAGCACCCTGGGTAGGACACCATTCCTATAGAGACTGCACCCTGGGTAGGATACCATTCCTATAGAGACTGCACCCTGGGTAGGACACCACTCCTATAGAGACTGCACCCTGGGAAGGATACTATTCCTATAGAGACTGCACCCTGGGTAGGAGACCATTCCTATAGAGACTGCACCCTGGGAAGGATACCACTCCTATATAGACTGCACCCTGGGTAGGACACCATTCCTATAGAGAATACACCCTGGGAAGGATACTATTCCTATAGAGACTGCACCCTGGGTAGGACACTATTCCTATACAGACTGCACCCTGGGTAGGAGACCATTCCTATAGAGACTGCACCCTGGGAAGGATACTATTCCTATAGAGACTGCATCCTGGGTAGGACACTATTCCTATACAGACTGCACCCTGGGTAGGACACCATTCCTATACAGACTGCACCCTGGGTAGGACACCATTCCTATAGAGACTGCACCCTGGGTAGGACACCACTCATATAGAGACTGCACCCTGGGTAGGACACCATTCCTATAGAGACTGCACCCTGGGTAGGACACTATTCCTATACAGACTGCACCCTGGGTAGGACACCATTCCTATAGAGACTGCACCCTGGGTAGGACACCATTCCTATAGAGACTGCACCCTGGGTAGGACACCATTCCTATAGAGACTGCACCCTGAGTAGGACACCATTCCTATAGAGACTGCACCCTGGGTAGGACACCATTCCTATAGAGACTGCACCCTGGGTAGGACACCATTCCTATAGAGACTGCACCCTGGGTAGGACATCACTCCTATAGAGACTACACCCTGGGTAGGATACCACTCCTATAGACACTGCACCCTGGGTAGGACACCATTCCTATAAAGACTGCACACCCTGGGTAGGACACCATTCTTATAGAGACTGCACCCTGGGTAGGACACCATTCCTATAGAGACTGCACCCTGGGTAGGATACCATTCCTATAGAGACTGCACCCTGGGTAGGACACCACTCCTATAGAGACTGCACCCTGGGTAGGACACCACTCCTATAGAGACTGCACCCTGGGAAGGATACTATTCCTATAGAGACTACACCCTGGGTAGGACACCATTCCTATAGAGACTGCACCCTGGGTAGGATACCATTCCTATAGAGACAGCACCCTGGGTAGGACACCATTCCTATAGAGACTGCACCCTGGGTAGGATACCATTCCTATAGAGACTGCACCCTGGGTAGGACACCACTCCTATAGAGACTGCACCCTGGGAAGGATACTATTCCTATAGAGACTGCACCCTGGGTAGGAGACCATTCCTATAGAGACTGCACCCTGGGAAGGATACCACTCCTATAGAGACTGCACCCTGGGTAGGACACCATTCCTATAGAGAATACACCCTGGGAAGGATACTATTCCTATAGAGACTGCACCCTGGGTAGGACACTATTCCTATACAGACTGCACCCTGGGTAGGAGACCATTCCTATAGAGACTGCACCCTGGGAAGGATACTATTCCTATAGAGACTGCATCCTGGGTAGGACACTATTCCTATACAGACTGCACCCTGGGTAGGACACCATTCCTATACAGACTGCACCCTGGGTAGGACACCATTCCTATAGAGACTGCACCCTGGGTAGGACACCACTCATATAGAGACTGCACCCTGGGTAGGACACCATTCCTATAGAGACTGCACCCTGGGTAGGACACTATTCCTATACAGACTGCACCCTGGGTAGGACACCATTCCTATAGAGACTGCACCCTGGGAAGGATACTATTCCTATAGAGACTGCACCCTGGGTAGGACACTATTCCTATACAAACTGCACCCTGGGTAGGACACCATTCCTATAGAGACTGCACCCTGGGTAGGACACCATTCCTATAGAGACTGCAAATTTGTATTGCAGGTTCATTCCTAGTTGAGCATCTCTGACTTTTAATATACATATCATTGACATTGACGTCTAAAAGCTGGAGAGCCCCAGGTTTCTGCTTCCCTGCCTCTCCTGGCCAAGAGCCGCCCAGATAACGACCAGTAAATCTGAACAAGTGGACGGCCTGGGGTCTGGAAGAGAACAGTGATTTTATTTCATTTTTAATGAAAGAGTTTAAACTCTTCCATAACTCTCTCTCATAGTAATTACGGTTCTCATTGTACAAGTGTCTGTACAGCGCTGCTCCCGGCCCATTTATATAGAGTAATGAGCCTTTCTGGGGACACAATGTGGAAGGAATTATTTGCTGGCGGTCACAGGCAGGAATGGATGCTCCCATTAGGAAGAGGAGGCAACTGAGTGTGTGTGTGTGTGTGTGTGGGGGGGGGGGGGCTCGTGCTTGTTTGCCACCCAACCCCAGTGCAAACATCGGGTTATATGGACGGAAAAAAATGGATTAATTTTGGGGGCAAACCAACTGCATCTTAAGGAGAAAATAAACATTTCCAAAAATCTGCACTCATTTTAACCCCTAGAATGGTAGAGAGGTCCAATGCATTGAGAATGTGTTAGAGACCTCTCTGGCATTCTAGGGGTTAAAAAAATAAACATTTGATCCCTATGATTAAAATGATTTGCTCCAATTTTGTTTTGTGAATATGGCTCGCATTACACCAATTGGCACCACTATATGGAATCTGGCGTTTAACCCTTTGAGCGCCGAAGGGGAGTGCATCGAACTGGTAAGTAATAAGTAGCGCACTCCTCTGGTACTCCATCGTTTTCAGATCAATAGTTACCCTTTACTGTAACTTTACATGTTCTCTAAGAACCTAAGAGTCAAATTGCCTGAATTTGTATTACTTTTGTTTTCGTTTTTTTTTCACTTTTATGTTTCTGAAAGTAAACTCCCGATAAATTAACTTAGGTTATATATACACCTAAATCCCCTGTGCTTCATGCTAATTCCCTGTTTTCTGAGGCCTAAAATCCAGTCTTAGGTATGCTCTGAGGGAGCTGACATTCCTGACTTTTTCCAGGGCTCCCACTGATTGTCCAGGATTTTGTGTAAATGTGCAGCCCATTCACCGTGCCTTCCAAGTGTCCCTCTTTAGGAGAAGGGATCTGTACCTCCCATGTGTCCCTCTTTAGGAGATATTAGAGCTCTGTACCTCCCAAGTGTCCCTCTTTAGGAGATATTAGGGGTCCATACCTCCCAAGTGTCCCTCTTAAGGAGATATTAGGGGTCCATACTGCCCAAGTGTCCCTCTTTAGGAGATATTAGGGGTGTACCTCCCAAGTGTCCCTCTTTAGGAGATATTAGGGGTCCATACCTCCCAAGTGTCCCTCTTTAGGAGCTATTAGGGGTCCATACCGCCCAAGTGTCCCTCTTTAGGAAATATTAGGGATCTGTACCTCCCAAGTGTGTCACGGTTTTCAAGACACAAAATAAAGGACAAAGATCGCCCCCTATAGGCAGCACTGCGTAGCAGCAGGAAGGCAATAGTGTGTCCAATATACAGGTATAGCATAAAATAGCACAGGCAAATAGCAGATACTGAGTACAGAGATACAAGGGTTAACACAGTAATCAGTCCGTCTCAGTTGTGATGTTTGGCACGCCCAAGGTGATAAAGGCAGTAAATGGTGGAGAGGACTCAGCACCAAATGTTCATAATACTGAGATAACTGTCCAGCAAAGAGGAACCTGCAACCCAGAACCTGCTGCACTTGAACAGTAGCCCCCATGGGCGTACTAACGGAGCAAGTAGATTGCCAAAGCTTGAGCCAATAGCCCCCACGGGCGTAACGGAAGCAACCAGATTGCAAGAGCTTGAGCCAATAGCCCCCACGGGCGTAACGGAAGCAACTGGATTGCAAGAGCTTGAGCCAATAGCCCCCACAGGCGTAACGGAAGCAGCTGGATAGCAAGAGCTTGAGCCAATAGCCCCCAAGGGCGTAATGGAAGCAACTGAGTTGCAAGAGCTTGAGCCAATAGCCCCCACGGGTGTAACAACAGAGACTTGCACAGTAGCAGCCAGAGCCGTGCGCCTACCGGGTGCGGTACCGAACTTCACTATACTGCAAGGAGAGAAACGGCTCAGCACCAAGGCAACACTCTGTACCAGACTGGAGGCTCAGAAGCAGGACGCAGCTCTGCACGGGTTAATGGCTCGATAGTTGGAACACAGCTCTGCACGGGTTAACGGCTCGATAGTTGGAACACAGCTCTGCAGGGAGCAGCTCGGTAGCAGGATCTCAGCTCAGCACAGGTTAACAACTGCAGCCGATCAGGACAGTAGTTGGAGGAAGTCAAAATGTCGCCTCGGCGACAGAGGAAGCTGGAACGTAGTCTGGGCAGAAGTAACCGGAGCAGGTCACAGAGCTGGAACATCAAACAAGCCGGGTCAAATCACGGAGCAGGTTCTCAGACAAGCCAGATCAGGATACGAGCAGGAACGTCAGCCAGGCCGGGTCAAATCACGTAGCAGGTTCTCAGACAAGCCAGATCAGGATACGAGCAGGAACGTCAGCCAGGCCGGGTCAAATCACGTAGCAGGTTCTCAGACAAGCCAGATCAGGATACCAGTAGGAACGTCAGCCAGGCCGGGTCAAATCACGGAGCAGGTTCTCAGACAAGCCAGATCAGGATACAAGTAGGAACGTCAGCCAGGCCGGGTCAAATCACGGAGCAGGAACACAGGAACGTAGTCAGAGCAAGCCAAGTCGGTACACCGGAAATAAGGAACGCAGGAACACAGCACAGCAAAACTGGCTCAGGAACACCACAAAAGGGCACCTGACAGGTGCCACTGGCCCAGTATAAAAAGGTCCCCAGGGGCAGGCCAAACAGGCTCAACTAATCGGAGCGCAGCACAAGCGAGAGTGACATGAGGGGAAATGCTGCACCATGATAAAGTGTCCCTCTTTAGGAGATATTAGGGGTCCATACCTCCCAAGTGTCCCTCTTTAGGAGATATTAGGGGTCCATACCGCCTAAGTGTCCCTCTTTAGGAGATATTAGGGTTCTGTACCTCCCAAGTGTCCTTCTTTAGGAGATATTAGGGGTCAGTACCTCCCAAGTGTCCCTCTTTAGGAGATATTAGGGATCTGTACCTTCCAAGTGTCCCTCTTTAGGAGATATTAGGGGTCCGTACCTCCCAAGTGTCCCTCTTTAGTAGATATTAGGGGTCCATACCTCCCAAGTGTCCCTCTTTAGTAAATATTAGGGGTACATACTTCCCAAGTGTCCCTCTTTAGTAGATATTAGGGGTCCACACCTCCCAAGTGTCCCTCTTTAGTAGATATTAGGGGACCATACCTCCCAATTGTCCCTCTTTAGTAAATATTAGGGATCTGTACCTCCCTCTTTAGGAGATATTAGGGGTCCGTACCTCCCAAGTGTCCTTCTTTAGGAGATATTAGGGGTACATACCTCCCAAGTGTCCCTCTTTAGTAAATATTAGGGGTCCGTACCTCCCAAGTGTCCCTCTTTAGTAAATATTAGGGGTCTGTACCTCCCAAGTGTTCCTCTTTAGGAGATATTAGGGGTCTGTACCTCCCAAGTGTCCCTATTTAGGAGATATTAGGGGTCCGTACCTCCCAAGTGTCCCTCTTTAGGAGATATTAGGGGTACGTACCTCCCAAGTATCCCTCTTTAGGAGATATTAGGGGTCTGTACCTCCCAAGTGTCCCTCTTTAGGAGATATTAGGGGTACGTACCTCCCAAGTGTCCCTCTTTAGGAGATATTAGGGGTCTGTACATCCCATGTGTTCCTCTTTAGGAGATAATACATGATATTTAAAAGTAAATCAACCAATTTCATTTTTTATTCACTTTTAAGTATTGGAATACTGCTCTGGGTGTTTAACCCCCTAATGACAAGCGGTCCAGTGAAGTTCACTTCCCATGAAGGGGATCTATCACCCCTATACAAGTGTGTGTTAAATGTTAGGTTAGACTAGTTGGATTTCTTTATCAATTTTTTTAAACCCTATTTGGCCGAAAATTAATGTTTAAAGAGCGCACTTCTGAACAGACTGCAGTTACCAGCTCTGTACCCACAGTCTGTCACTCTGCCTCTGCTCCCCTCCCACTATCCATCCTCCTCCAATGACGGAGGACTTCTGTCTGTAAGCTGGAGAGGTCTCATTGGCTAGATATCAATCTCTGCATATGTGTCTGTGTGAGTGTGTGTGTTACGTGTGTTTATTGTGTGTGTTGTTCATGTGTGTATTGCGTTTGTGTGTTTGAGTGTGTGTATTACGTGTTTATTGAGTGTGTGTTGTGCACTGTGTATTTCGTGTGTGTTTTGCATGTTTGTGTTTATTGTTCATATTTGTTGCGTGTGTATATTGTGTGTGTTGTGTCTGTGTGTGTGTATTGTATGTTGTTTGTGTGTATATTGTGCATGTGTGCATATTCTGTGTGTTGTGCACGTATTGCGTCTTGTGTACATGTGTGCATATTGTGTGTGTTGTGCAAGTGTGCGTATGCGTATTGTCTGTGTGTGCGTATCGTGAGTGTTGTGCGAGCATGTGTGTGCGAGTATTGTATGTGTTGTGCGTATATTGCCTGTGTTTTGTGTTGAGAGTGTGTGTGTATTGTGTGCGTGTGTTGCGCATGTGTGTTGTGAGTGTGTGTGTTATGTGTGTTTATTGTGTGTATGTTGTGCATGTGTGTGTTTGTGAGTGTGTGTATTACGTGTGTTTATTGTGTTGTGCATGTATGTATTGCATGTGTGTGTGTGTTGTGCGTGTGCTGTATGTGTGTGTGTTTTTTGTTTGTGTGTATTATGTAAGTGTTGTGATGTGTTGTGTATGTTGAGTGTGTGTGTATTGTGCGTGTGTGTGTTTTGCGCATGTGCGTAGTACGTGTTTTTTTGTGTGTGTTGTCCATGTTGTATGTGTGTGTGTATTTTGTGTATTGTTCATGTGTCTGAATTGTATGTGTGTTGTAGGCATGTACGTGTGTGTATGTGTTGAAGGCCCCTTGCAGTGATTTTCACAGGAGTGGCAGGGGGTGGAAAGTCCATGTTTATTGGAAGAGGAGATAGTGAGGGAGGGCCAGCTCTTTCTGGTGTCAAAATCCCGCCCCCCATATGTCCTGGACAGACAGTGTATAGAACATCTCCTCCTTACTGCCACCCCTGGGTGTGTGTCTATGGCAGACAATCAGGTGTCTTCTTATATATATATATATATATATATATATATATATATATATATATATATATATATATATAAAATAGCAACTGGAGAAGTGATATCACTGGAGAAGTCATGTCCGCTTTATCACCTCTTTTTCATTGCTTAGTGCATCTGCCCCAGGACACCAAACTCCTCCCAATGAAGCCTTTATTAATGAGAACAGTTCAGTGGGAGGGGTTTGGGTTCTTGGAGTCTGGTAAGAGAAAATCATGTCCTTCCATTGTGGATTGATATCCAATACTAATTAAAGATTATTTTTGCGGAACAAATCCAAACAGAATTGATTCATAGGGCCGTGTGTATATAAGCAAGGTAGGGTGAACCAAATGCACAACAGGGGACCACAGAAAATTCTCCAAATCCTCATTTCTTTAAATGGGGCTTTTATAACAACTTGACTGCAAAAGAGGTCTTCAAAGCATTGCTTCGGAACGCATCGGAGACCTCACTAGCATTCCGCTTAGTTTTTATTTGTCCCCTCTGATGCATTTGGTTTGCCCCAGCGTTGCTCCATTTTGTTTTTATACGTACAACCCGCAGTGGACTTTAGTTTTATTGCATACTCTCACATTGCGCAGGTCAAATGAATACACATCAATGTGCGCCGTCTAATCGATTCATACTTTTACTGTTATTTCTGTGAGCGCAAACGTTCCTCGCCGCATGGAAACCAAATTCTCTCGAATCCCACAGGCCGGGCTAATAGAATAGATGAGGTAAAAGTGAGGCCGATATCTAGGAATTACGGTGGCGTGCCAAGAACAGACGGTATGTCTTACACTCAGATATGTTAAACTAAACAGCGAGAAATCTTGGATGGAAAAATGTGTGTGAGGGAAATTTTAAAAGCTCCTTAACCCCTTGCATGCTAGATATGTCTCACTGCATACAGCACAACAATGCAGTAGAGGCGTCTTTGACATCCGAGGGGTTATACCTTTGAGTGCAAACAGATGAAGCAATACATGGGTGGTTATGCACTAAGGTGTGATAAAGAGGTGATAAAGTGGAGATATTTTCTCCAGTGATATCACTTCTCCAGTTCCTATGCTATTCTATAGAGCTTATTCACTTGTTGGAGAATTCTTAGTGAATTGGCTCCGTGGAGTAATATAGGAACTGGAGAAGTGATATCACCGGAGAAGTTATCTGCACTTTATCACCTCTTTATCACTGATGTGTTAACCCCTTACAGCCCGAGGACGTACATGTACGTCCCGAGCGGATATCCCAGGTGGACAGAGGACGTACATGTACTTCCCGGAAATCGTTTTAAAAAATGAAAATAAATGTTCGGTGGGTGTTAAGTGCCGGCCGAGTGAGCGCGGCTGGTCACTAAGGGGTTCAAAGAACCATTTAAATCAATAGGAATTTGGGGAATATTTGCTCCACAGAGCAGTTAATTTGCCACAGCATTACTCCAGGGAACGATGCACTAAGCAGTGATAAAGTGGAGATGACTTCTCCAGTGATATCACTTCTCCAGTTCCTATGTTATTGTATAGAGTCTATTCACTAACATCTCTCCCACTTGAGAAGTCTTAGCACATAGACTCTATAGAATAACATAGGACTGGAGAAGTGATATCACTGGAGAAGTTATCTCCACTTTATCACCTCTTTATCACTCCTTAGTGCATCGCTCCTCATTGCGTTGCTCTGGCACTTACAGGGTTACATATTTGTTTATTTTAGAAACTCCAATTAGTCGTTTTGTGTCTCAACCCTTTGAGTGCCAGACTGGTACACAACAAATTGCTTTGCAAGGTGTTACATACCCCTCTGGCATTCAAAGGGTTAAAGATACGATATTCTGTATTAGAGAAATCTTTGAATTTATTCCCAATATGTTGACTTTCTTTAACCCTTTGAGTGCCAGAGGGGTATGCAACGCATTGCAAAGCAATACGTTGCGTACCCCTTTGGCACTCAAAGGGTTAATCCAGTGGATGATATTGGCGATCCCTAAAGCGCGGCTTCACAAAGCACTGCAGACCTCTCTGCCGAGCTACCTGTGAGTAACCCAGCACTGAAAGGGTTAAAATTTAATTAAACCTGGACAGGGCCACATGGCGCATGTGTAATAAAGACAATGCAGCTCTGAATAAACAGGATTGTTTAACTCTTTCAGTGCTGGGTCACCATTGCTGACTTTAGGGGGGGGGAAATCTGTGTCCCTACCGTCTACAGCAATTCTGGAGCAAACCAGCTGCAACATAGGGGCCAAATGAAAATGTCCATTCATTTAAATAAGCATTTTAACCTCTTGGATATTAGAGAGATCACCAACAAAATAGCTTCACAATGCACTGGAGACCTATCTGGCATTCAAGGTGTTAAAAACCTCACTGAAGTATATGGGAATGTTTAACCCTGTCTGGTGCAGTTAATCTGACCCAGAACTGTTTTTCTATTATCTTTGTGCTTACAGCTTTTAACCCTTCAGAGCTGTTTTTTTGGTGAAACATTACTATCCCTTTAACCCCTTGAATGCTAAAGCCCTCTCCAAAGTATTGCTGTGACATGATTAAAGATGTCGTTAGCAGTGGTGGTCAAGCTGAGACCCTGCAGCTGTTCAAGACTACAATTCCCATCATCCCCAGACAACGGAACTGTAGTCCCAAACAGGTGGAGGGTCTCAGGGACACAGAGATGCAAAGGAAAGGCTGTTGAGGTGCAGAGGGGTAACTAGAAGCCACCGGATCCTGGTGCAGAAATTGTCATGGGCCCCCCTCCAACCACATTCCCCCCAATCTCCACATTACTCTCCCCCATTGCCCCCAATCTCCACATTGACCCAAATCTCCACATTACTCTCCCATTGCCCCCAATCTCCACATTGACCCCCTATTGCCCCCAATTTCCACACTACTCCCCCATTGCACCCAATCCCCACACTGACCCCCCGATTGCCCCCAATCTTCACACTGACCCCCCCATTGCCCCAATCTCCACATTGACCCCCTATTGCCCTCAATCTCCACACTACTCCCCTATTGCCCCCAATCTCCACATTGCCCCCCCATTGCCCCCAATCTCCACACTGACCCGCCGATTGCCCCCAAACTTCACATTATTCCCCATTGCCCCAATCACCACACTGACCCCCCTATTGCCCCCAATCTCCACATTACTCCCCCATTGCCCCCAATCTCCGCATTGACCCCCCTCATTGCCCCAATCTCCACATTACTCCCTCATTGCCCCCGATCTCCACACTGACCCCCTATAGCCCCCAAATTCCACATTGACCCCCTTATTGCCCCCAAACTCCACATTGACCCCTCATTGCCCCCAATATCCACACTGACCCCCCATTGCCCCCAATCTCCACATTGACCCCCCACTGCCCCCAAATTCCACACTGACCCCCTATTGCCCCCAAACTCCACATTGATCCCCCCATTGTCCCCAATCTCCACATTACTCCCCCACTGACCCCCCAGTGCCCCCAATCTCCACATTGCTTCCCACATTGACCCCCCACTGCCCCAATCTCCACATTGCTTCCCACATTGCCCCCAAACTTCATATTACTCCCCCATTGCCCCCAATCTACACATTGCTTCCCCCATTGCCTCCAAGCTCCTATCTCCCTGGTGGCCCAGCGGTGTGACAGGAGAGGTTTGTGCCTCCTTCTACACAGACCTCTATACAGTTGGAACTCCTGCGCGGTCCTCTGTTCAGTAATGCAGCACGCGGGGGCATGTCATCTCCCAGCGTTCTGCATTTCTAGAGTGCGGAAGAATCCGGGCAGCTGCTACCTAGCTGCAGGCGGTGAGGAAGGTCGCAGGGGGCGGCCGGACCTGCGACCCCCATTTGTTACGCCACTGTTGAGGTGTTAACCCTTTGAGTGCCAGAGAGGCATTGCAATGCGTTGGCTACCCCTCTGGCACTCAAAGGGTTAAAGGGATAGTAATGTTTCACACTAAAAGCAGCTTCATTTAACCCTGTGTGTGCCAGCAACGCACCGCTCTGGCATTCAAAGGGTTAATCTTCATAGTATTTGGGCCACGGAGAGGGTTATTTCAATATTTCAAGACAGTATAAGCAGTTTTTTGTCTGTTCGTAGAATGAACCCTTTATTAATGGAGGAGAGCGTTGTACAATTCGTCATGGAGTCATGTTTTCGCGCACCACTCTGGTCCTTAGAGGGTTAAAAATAACTGATACTTTGCAATGTCTTCCCCAGGAATGCGCCTGGCAGTCGGCGCTTGGAGGTGTCAGGCCGGTAACTGCACAGAATAAGCAAGAAAAATGATTCCTGAAAGTGCAGATCCGATGTAACAGTCTCCATCCGTGTTATCAGCGCTCGCTGGCAGGCGGCCCGCGCTCCGCCGCACTGCTGGGCGGCCACATTCTGGAGAGATTTGTTTTGATGTGGAACCGGGTACGTGTTAGCACTATATATTAACCCTTTGAGCACCAGATTGATGTACAATGCATTAAAGGGATAGTAATACTAGAAATTTTAAAAATATATATATATTTTATGGTTTCTCCCCCTGAGTAAAACAAGGACACTCCCATTGCTGAGAGATGTTTTACTCAGAAGTTATTGCAGTTCAAACTTGAAATGTTTTAGGTACAGTATCAGTGACCTGAAATTTTACAGTGGAGCTGTCAGAGGTGTAACTAGAAGTCACTGGGCCCTGGTGCAAAAGTTGCCATGGTCCCACCGACCACATTGCCCCCCCCCCGCACTGGCCATCTCCACCGGACACCTCCAAAATGCTCCCAATCTCCACATTACCCTCACATTGCCCCCTAGTGCCCATTTCCTACCTCCCTGGCAGGGACAGATTTACATCTCAGGAGCCTGTAGGCGCAGAAATCTGAAACGCCACCCCCCTTGGCCATCTCCACTGGACACCTCCACAATGCCCCTAATCTCCACATTGCCCTCATCAGCTCCAACTTGCCCCCCATCAGCTCCACATTGCCCTCACATTGCCTCCACCATCTCCAACTTGCCACCCATCAGCTCCACATTTCCCCCACCATCTCCATATTGTCCTCACATTGCCCCCCCATCAGCTCCAACTTGCCCCCCATCAGATCCACATTGCCCCCACCATCTGCACATTGCCCCCACCATCTCCATATTGCCCTCACATTGCCCCCCGTCAGCTCCAACTTGCCCCCCATCAGCTCCACATTGTCCCCACCATCTCCATATTGTCCTCCATTGGCTACAACTAGCCCCCACCATCTCCATTTTGCCCTTACATTGTCCCCCTTCGGCTCCAACTTGCCCCCACCATCTCCATGTTGCCCTCACATAGCCCCCCCCCCATTGTCCGTTTCCTATCTCCCCCCATTGTCCGTTTCCTATCTCCCCCCATTGTCCATTTCCTACCTCCCTGGCAGGAGATCTGTCATCTGTGCCTCCTTTGGCACAGTTCTGTAGCTGCTGGAGCTCCCGCGCGGTCTCCTATTCAGGAATGCAGAGCGCTGGGAGATGATGTCATCTCCCAGCGCTCTGCATTCCTACAGAGCCGACGAGGGAGCTCAGCTCTTAAAGCACTGTGCCAAAGGAGGCACGGATGACAGATCTCCTGCCAGGGAGGTAGGAAATGGACAACGGGGGGAGGTAGGAAACGGACAATGGGGGGGGGAGGCAATGTGAGGGCGACATGGAGTGGGCACTGAAGCTAATTTAAAAAAATAAATTAATTAAAAAAAGCGATCCCAATGTGGGGTGTGCCTGTAGGCAGATGCCTACTCTGCCTTATCTTAAATCCTGCCCTGCTCCCTGGTGGCCCAGCGGTGTGGCAGGAGAGGTCTGTGCCTCCTTCTGCACAGACCTCTATACTGCTGGTGCTCCCGCGCGGTCCTCTCTTCAGTAATGCAGAGTGCTGGGACATGATGTCATCACCCACTGCTCTGCATTACTGGAGTGCAGAAGACAGAGAGGGAGCTCAGCTGCTAGAGGTCTGTGCCGAAGAAGACATAGACCTCAGCATGTTGCATGTGCCAGGTGGGGGTGGGGGTGGGGGTGGGGGAAGGTTGTTCCTACACCATCTTGTGGACAGCTCTGGTCAGTTGACCATAAATCTCCATAGCATGATGTATCAACAGCTCCACTGTAACATTTCAGGCCACTGTCGTACTGCACCTATAAAATTCAAGTTTTAGCTCTAATAACTTTTGAATAAAACATCTTTCAGCAGCATATTTCTTTTAAATCTGAAATATTACTGTCCCTTTAATTAAAAAAAATTAAAATAAAATATTGCTATTCCTTCAAGACGACGGTAAACTTACTCTGTGACTTGAAATATTCTGCAGGTACCAGATATGTAAAGTCAGACTGACTCTTCTTTATACAATTTTATTAACTATATTCGCCTATTTGTTTCACTGTATTCCTGACACTGAGAGACATTCATTTTGTTTTCCAGAGAGGTTTGTGTCAACCAGAAGGCACTCAAATGGTTAAAGCGGAACTACCACTTTAAGTAAACTCGTCCTGCAATACTTAGGTAGGTGGAGAGTACCTTAATAATAGTTATTTTACCTCTCACAAGTACCCCCTTGTAAAGCAATCCTTAATCTTCTGAGACTGACGGCCAGGTGCTGGGAGCGTTCTGTGAGGAATGCTGGGAGTTCTGTGCTGGGAGCATTCTGTGAGGAATGCTGGGAGTTCTGTGCTAGGAGCGTTCTGTGTGGAATGCTGGGAGTTCTGTGCTGGGAGCGTTCTGTGTGGAACGCTGAGCGTTCTGTGCGTTCGAGCAGTCTCTACATCGCATCACGTGAGAATCAAGACACAGAGCAGGACAGGCCTTTTAACCCTTTCAATTACTATTATACTACAACACTGACAGTATTGAAATTACACTCTCCATTGACCAAATACAATGAAGATTAATTGGAGCTGTTTTTTTGTGAAACATTGCTATCCCTTTAAGGATGCCTATCCCATGCATGCTTACATTCCCTCACTGTATTAACCTTTACCACTTCAGCTGATAAGCTATTCCACTTATCTACTACCCTCTCAGTGAAGTAATTTGTTGTTAAAATCTTCATAGATTATGCTCATGGCACACCAAAAGTGCGACTGCACACTGACTGAGAACCACCAAGATACACATTACACAGGAGCCGCACACAACGTGCGTGTGTTTTAGCACAGAATCATTATCGTCCATTCTACTGATCGTATCTCAGATTCAGCCATCTCCAAGACATCACGTTCTACCCACCTCCTTGTCTAGCTCTGAGCACTACAGGTAAATTATCTTTCAATCAAACGCAAATACATAATTACTTCAGTTTAAATTGAATTTTCAAGTTAAAGCTTTTTCCAATTACGCAGCAAAACAGAGGTCGCAAGGAATCCAGAAAACTCCCGCTGGCTGATTACAGCAAACTTATTTATTTTGTATTGTTTTGTGGCATTTCCACTGTTTATTTTTCTCACCGGTATCATCAGTTATAATAAAAATATAAAAATAAATATGACTGTTCAAAATAGTGTTAACATCCTAATAAATATAAACTTTTTCTCTTTATAATCCAATTTATTTTTAAACATAGTGCCTTACACATCACGGCAAAGTCAAGAAATTCTGGCTTAAACCACCTGCATTACCGGGGACAAATAAAATTAATCATTACATTAAATGGGGCTTTTAACCCTTGAATTCTAGTGTGGTCTCCAATGCATTGCTTTGCTAGCATTTATTGGGTTAAAAAAAATACTTTTTAAATTAATGGAAATTTGGGATTTTTTATTTCTAAAATACGGTAGTTGGTTTCCCCAAAACTGCACCTCTTTATACACAATTCTCATAACAGTAAAGGCAAACTAAACCTGTAACAAGTGATTCTCATTTTTTTCAGCAGAAATACCTACCTAGATAGCAGTCCTTCATACAGTCATCAGAGGCCTAGATTACACTGCAGTCATTAAATTTTACCGACTCTTACCAACGGTTTCATTTAAGAGATTGTGATTAAAGTGTATGGAGAAATTAGTAGACAAAACCATTGATACATTTAGCAACTGTACTGTAATCAAGGTTTAATAAAACTATTGTTTGGGGGGGTTGGGAAAGGATGTCTGAAGCAGAGTAAAGCTGGAAATCTTTATTGTACAATGTGATCCTCTTTTTGCATTGTTTTGCAGAGCAATGTAGGTGAGCCTTCTGTGGTTATCTCTTTGGGATACTGTTGAGGTGAGAGGAACTTATGGAAATCAAATAGAGATCTTTATAGAAAGAAAACTGTAAACTTCCAATGGAAAAGAACTCTCTCCCTCACTATCCTATAATATAAAAGGCCATATGTATGTTTGTCCGATGCAGTCATGCACAGTAGAGACTGACTTGCTCTCAGGGTTCCCATAGCGGTCACTGCCAGTTCTGCATCTTCCACTGAATGGTTAACGGTTTGGACGGGTCCAGCACCTGCGCCCAGAACGACAGCTCTCTAATTTTGTGTCTACCTCAGAGCCAAGCGACCGACAAGTGGGAAAATCCTCCTGGACTATGCCGGGATGGACAGAGTGCTTACATATTAGGTCTTGGGTCTATACCGTAGTGTAAGAAGGGATTAGGAGTACCAAATGATGTATGTTTGATATGTAATTAATAAAACCAAAAGAAGCAACGCAAAGGACTAAATATATTACTGAGACACCACGCTAACACACATTAATAATGAATTCAAGGGCGAAAAAAGTTATTAATATAAATATTAATATAGTTATCACTATCTCACTTTAGTGGAAAACAGAAAGACTTGATATGATATGAATATCAGGAGATAAACGTATCAAATACAAACAATCCTATATAATAATTTAATGGATATTTGTCAGAAGCCATCATGCTCAGTAGAGACTGCCCAAACGCACAGAATGCTGGGAGTTCTGAGCTGGGAGCGTTCTGTGCGGAATGCTGGGAGTTCTGTGCTGGGAGCATTCTGTGCGGAATGCTGGGAGTTCTGTGCTGGGAGCATTCTGTGCGGAATGCTGGGAGTTATGTGCTGGGAGCATTCTGTGCGGAATGCTGGGAGTTCTGTGCTGGGAACGTTCTGTGCGGAATGCTGGGAGTTCTGTGCTGGGAGCATTCTGTGAGGAATGCTGGGAGTTCTGTGCTGGGAGCGTTCTGTGCGAATGCTGGGAGTTCTGTGCTGGGAGCATTCTGTTCTGAATGCTGGGAGTTCTGCGCTGGGAGCATTCTGTGTGGAATGCTGGGAGTTCTGTGCAGGGAGCATTCTGTGTGGAATGCTGGGAGTTCTGAGCTGGAAGCATTCTGTGCGAATGCTGGGAGTTCTGTGCTGGGAGCATTCTGTGCAGAATGTTGGGAGTTCTGTGCTGGGAGCGTTCTGTGTGGAATGCTTGGAGTTCTGAGCTGGAAGCATTCTATGCGGATTGCTTTAAGTTCTGTGCTGGGAGCATTCTGTGCGGAACGCTGGGAGTTCTGTGCTGGGAGCATTCTGTGAGGAATGCTGGGAGTTCTGTGCTGGGAGCATTCTGTGCGGAATGCTGGGAGTTCTGTGCTGGGAGCATTCTGTGCGGAATGCTGGGAGTTCTGTGCTGGGAGCATTCTGTGCGGAATGCTGGGAGTTATGTGCTGGGAGCATTCTGTGCGGAATGCTGGGAGTTCTGAGCTGGGAGCATTCTGTGAGGAATGCTGGGAGTTCTGTGCTGGGAGCATTCTGTGCGGAATGCTGGGAGTTCTGTGCTGGGAGCATTCTGTGCGGAATGCTGGGAGTTATGTGCTGGGAGCATTCTGTGCGGAATGCTGGGAGTTCTGTGCTGGGAACGTTCTGTGCGGAATGCTGGGAGTTCTGTGCTGGGAGCATTCTGTGAGGAATGCTGGGAGTTCTGTGCTGGGAGCGTTCTGTGCGAATGCTGGGAGTTCTGTGCTGGGAGCATTCTGTGCTGAATGCTGGGAGTTCTGCGCTGGGAGCATTCTGTGTGGAATGCTGGGAGTTCTGTGCAGGGAGCATTCTGTGTGGAATGCTGGGAGTTCTGAGCTGGAAGCATTCTGTGCGAATGCTGGGAGTTCTGTGCTGGGAGCATTCTGTGCAGAATGTTGGGAGTTCTGTGCTGGGAGCGTTCTGTGTGGAATGCTTGGAGTTCTGAGCTGGAAGCATTCTATGCGGATTGCTTTAAGTTCTGTGCTGGGAGCATTCTGTGCGGAACGCTGGGAGTTCTGTGCTGGGAGCATTCTGTGCGGAATGCTGGGAGTTCTGTGCTGGAAGCATTCTATGCGGATTGCTTTAAGTTCTGTGCTGGGAGCATTCTGTGCGGAACGCTGGGAGTTCTGTGCTGGGAGCATTCTGTGCGGAATGCTGGGAGTTCTGTGCTGGAAGCATTCTATGCGGATTGCTTTAAGTTCTGTGCTGGGAGCATTCTGTGCGGAATGCTGGGAGTTCTGTGCTGGGAGCATTCTGTGCTGGGAGCATTCTGTGCGGAATGCTGGGAGTTCTGTGCTGGGAGCATTCTGTGAGGAATGCTGGGAGTTCTGTGCTGGGAGCGTTCTGTGCGTTCGGGCAGTCTCTACAGCGCATCACGTGAGTGAAGGCAGACACAGAGCAGGACCGGCCTTTTAACCCTTTGAGTGCCAGAGGGGTACGCAATGCATTGCAAAGCAATGCATTGCGTACCCCTCTGGCACTCAAAGGGTTAACATCTCCCACAAGTTGGCCAGTGTACATGGGCTTTTACACTAGTATAGATATATAATCCTAACAGTAATATCTAATTCCACCAAAATGTATACAACTGGTCTGATTCTAAATAGACCTTCAAACCAATAGGTCTCTAGACAAAAAAAAAAATGATGATACCTTAACCCTTTGAGTGCCAGAGGGGTGCCCAGTGCTCTTGTACTCAGAGGGTTAAACTGAATTAGCAAACAATGGAATGATGCTGATGAAAGACTAAATGAATATATTATAAAATACACCCTAATAAGAGTCCCTCTGCCCACAGATACAATGCATTCTAATACAGTCCTTAATATACTTCCAAAGACACGTATCTGTGCAAGCGCAGACGTGGGGAGACGTGAAAAGGACGGATGGAATGGTAGGATGGTACCGATAGGACTGATGAATGGTAGGATGTTACCGATAGGAAGGATGGAATGGTAGGATGGAACTGACAGGATGGATGGAATGGTAGGATGGTACCGATAGGAAGGATGGAATGGTAGGATGGTACTGATAGGACGGATGAATGGTAGGATGGTACCGATAGGAAGGATGGAATGGTAGGATGGTACTGATAGGACGAATGGAATGGTAGGATGGTACTGATAGGATGGATGGAATGGTAGGATGGTACTGATAGGATGGATGGAATGGTAGGATGGTATCAATAGGATGGATGGAATGGTAGGGTGGTACTGATAGGACAGATGGAATGGTAGGATGGTACTGATAGGACGGATGAAATGGTAGGATGGATGGAATGGTAGGGTGGTACTGATAGGACGGATGGAATGGTAGGGTGGTACTGATAGGACGGATGGAATGGTAGGATGGTACTGATAGGACGGATGAAATGGTAGGATGGATGGAATGGTAGGATGGTACCGATAGGACGGATGGAATGGTAGGATGGATGGAATGGTAGGGTGGTACCGATAGGATGGATAGAATGGTAGGATGGTACTGATAGGATGGATGGAATGGTAGGGTGGTACTGATAGGACGGATGGAATGGTAGGATGGTACTGATAGGACGGATGAAATGGTAGGATGGATGGAATGGTAGGATGGTACCGATAGGACGGATGGAATGGTAGGATGGATGGAATGGTAGGGTGGTACCGATAGGACGGATGGAATGGTAGGATGGATGGAATGGTAGAATGGTACTGATAGGAAGGATGGAATGGTAGGATGGTACCAATAGGACTGATGGAATGGTAGGATGGATGGAATGGTAGAATGGTACTGATAGGAAGGATGGAATGGTAGGGTGGTACCGATAGGACGGATGGAATGGTAGGATGGATGGAATGGTAGGATGGTACCGATAGGACGGATGGAATGGTAGGATGGATGGAATGGTAGGGTGGTACTGATAGGACGGATGGAATGGTAGGATGGATGGAATGGTAGAATGGTACTGATAGGACGGATGGAATGGTAGGATGGTATCAATAGGATGGATAGAATGGTAGGATGGTACTGATAGGATGGATGGAATGGTAGGATGGTACTGATAGGATGGATGGAATGGTAGGATGGTATCAATAGGATGGATAGAATGGTAGGATGGTACTGATAGGATGGATGGAATGGTAGGGTGGTACTGATAGGACGGATGGAATGGTAGGATGGTACTGATAGGACGGATGAAATGGTAGGATGGATGGAATGGTAGGATGGTACCGATAGGACGGATGGAATAGTAGGATGGATGGAATGGTAGGGTGGTACCGATAGGACGGATGGAATGGTAGGATGGATGGAATGGTAGAATGGTACTGATAGGAAGGATGGAATGGTAGGATGGTACCAATAGGACTGATGGAATGGTAGGATGGATGGAATGGTAGAATGGTACTGATAGGAAGGATGGAATGGTAGGGTGGTACCGATAGGACGGATGGAATGGTAGGATGGATGGAATGGTAGGATGGTACCGATAGGACGGATGGAATGGTAGGATGGATGGAATGGTAGGGTGGTACCGATAGGACGGATGGAATGGTAGGATGGATGGAATGGTAGAATGGTACTGATAGGACGGATGGAATGGTAGGATGGTATCAATAGAATGGATAGAATGGTAGGATGGTACTGATAGGATGGATGGAATGGTAGGATGGTACTGATAGGATGGATGGAATGGTAGGGTGGTACTGACAGGACGGATGGAATGGTAGGATGGTACTGATAGGATGGATGGAATGGTAGGATGGTACTGATAGGACGGATGGAATGGTAGGATGGATGGAATGGTAGGGTGGTACTGATAGGACAGATGGAATGGTAGGATGGTACTGATAGGACAGATGGAATGGTAGGATGGATGGAATGGTAGGGTGGTACTGATAGGATGGATGGAATGGTAGGGTGGTACTGACAGGACGGATGGAATGGTAGGATGGTACTGACAGGATGGATGGAATGGTAGGATGGTACTGATAGGATGGATGGAATGGTAGGATGGTACTGATAGGACGGATGGAATGGTAGGATGGATGGAATGGTAGGATGGTACTGATAGGACAGATGGAATGGTAGGATGGATGGAATGGTAGGGTGGTACTGATAGGATGGATGGAATGGTAGGGTGGTACTGACAGGACGGATGGAATGGTAGGATGGTACTGATAGGATGGATGGAATGGTAGGATGGTACTGATAGGACGGATGGAATGGTAGGATGGATGGAATGGTAGGGTGGTACTGATAGGATGGATGGAATTGTAGGAAGGTACTGATAGGACAGATGGAATGGTAGGATGGTACTGATAGGACGGATGGAATGGTAGGAAGGTACTGATAGGACAGATGGAATGGTAGGATGGTACTGATAGGAGGGATGGAATGGTAGGAAGGTACTGATAGGACAGATGGAATGGTAGGATGGTACTGATAGGAGGGATGGAATGGTAGGATGGTACTGATAGGACGGATGGAATGGTAGGAAGGTACTGATAGGACAGATGGAATGGTAGGATGGTACTGATAGGAGGGATGGAATGGTAGGATGGTACTGATAGGACGGATGGAATGGTAGGAAGGTACTGATAGGATGGATGGAATGGTAGGATGGTACTGATAGGACGGATGGAATGGTAGGATGGATGGAATGGTAGGATGGTACTGATAGGACAGATGGAATGGTAGGATGGTACTGATAGGACAGATGGAATGGTAGAATGGTACTGATAGGACGGATGTAATGGTAGGAAGGTACTGATAGGACAGATGTAATGGTAGAATGGTACTGATAGGAAGGATGGAATGGTAGGATGGTACTGATAGGATGGATGGAATGGTAGGATGGACGGAATGGTAGGATGGATGGAATGGTAGGGTGGTACTGATAGGATGGATGGAATGGTAGGATGGTACTGACAGGATGGATGGAATGGTAGGATGGTACTGATAGGACGGATGGAATGGTAGGATGGATGGAATGGTAGGATGGTACTGATAGGACAGATGGAATGTTAGGATGGTACTGATAGGACAGATGGAATGGTAGAATGGTACTGATAGGACGGATGTAATGGTAGGAAGGTACTGATAGGACAGATGTAATGGTAGGGTGGTACTGACAGGACGGATGGAATGGTAGGATGGTACTGACAGGATGGATGGAATGGTAGGATGGTACTGATAAGACGGATGGAATGGTAGGATGGTACTGATAGGACGGATGGAATGGTAGGATGGTACTGATAGGACGGATGTAATGGTAGGAAGGTACTGATAGGACGGATGTAATGGTAGGAAGGTACTGACAGGATGGATGGAATGGTAGGATGGTACTGATAAGACGGATGGAATGATAGGATGGATGGAATGGTAGGATGGTACTGATAGGACGGATGGAATGGTAGGATGGTACTGATAGGACGGATGTAATGGTAGGAAGGTACTGATAGGACGGATGTAATGGTAGGAAGGTACTGATAGGATGGATGGAATGATAGGATGGTACTGATAGGACAGATGTAATGGTAGGAAGGTACCGATAGGACGGATGGAATGATAGGATGGTACTGATAGGACGGATGGAATGATAGGAAGGTACTGATAGGATGCCTGATGTTGGGTGGATGACTAATATATACAATTGCTGTCCTTATCTTGGAATACATCATATAACTGCTTTTTGTTTTTTCTCTCCCCTCTGTGCTGCTGGACTTGTTCCCAGAATCCTTATGGAACAGACATATGTCAAATGGCATTTGTTTTTATTCTTTTTTTTTTCTTCTTCAATTCCCCCTACTCTTTATTTGACTTTTTTACATATTATTTATATATATGTATATATATATATATATATATATATATATATATATTATACTACATTTAGAAATAGTTTGTGCGCTGTTATTTTTTGTGGATTCTGGCTTCATGGAGGCATAGCATCATGGATTCCGACTGCATGTGTGTGTGGCAGTCTGTGTGTGTGCACGTGGCAGTCTATGGATTATGTCTGTGTGTGTGGCAGTCTGTGTGTGCGCGTGGCAGTCTGTGGATTATGTCTGTGTGTGTGTGTGCGCGTGGCAGTCTGTGGATTATGTCTGTGTGTGTGTGTGCGCGTGGCAGTCTGTGGATTATGTCTGTGTGTGTGTGTGCGCGTGGCAGTCTGTGGATTATGGCTATGTGTGTGTGTGGCAGTCTGTGTGTGCGCGTGGCAGTCTATGGATTATGTCTGTGTGCGCGTGGCAGTGTCACGGTTTATTATGACTCTTAGACACAAGTTTAGGTAAAAAAAATCAATTTTATTGAAATAATAAATGATAACTTAGGATGGCAATAACATACATAATATATATATACAGAATATAGCACAGACAGAAGGCAGACTCTACCGGTCCTGTCAATATACCGGACGGGACAGTCTTTAGGCTCTACCGGCCTTGCCAATACCGGGTAAGGCAACCTGCAGATGGAATGTGGCAAAAGGTTCTACCGGCCTTACCAATACCGGGCAGGGCAGCCCAGAGATAATAGCAGCAGTCAGATGGAACTGGCAAATTAGCAGAATCGTTAAGCAGCAAGGCTTTGGAGCAAACCAGCGTCCGCACGCTGGAAACAACACTGAATAGTATAGCCGTTAGGCTTAGCGAGCATACCAGTGACCGCACACTGGAGTAACAAGCGAGTAGTATAGCCGCAAGGCTTAGGAGCAAACCAGCGTCCGCACGCTGGGACCAACACAGATTTGTATAGCTGATAGGCTTTGGAGCAAACCAGTGACCGCACACTGGTGTAACAAGCGAGTTTGTATAGCCGCAAGGCTTAGGAGCAAACCAGCGTCCGCACGCTGGGACCAACACAGATTTGTATAGCTGATAGGCTTTGGAGCAAACCAGTGACCGCACACTGGTGTAACAAGCGAGTTTGTATAGCCGCAAGGCTTGGGAGCAAACCAGCGTCCGCACGCTGGGACCAACACGGAATTGTAGCAATGTCACCAACGCGACCAGGCAGAAGGTCGCCAGGATACTGAAGACAGGATGATGAGATGACAGGAACCAGCAACCATCAGTCAGGTCAGAAAACAGCAGAGAAGTTCAGCAGGAACTGCAACACCAGAGACTAGGCCGGAACCAGGACTGGAAGTACTTCAGCATGCAGGAAACACTGGAACATTAGAGATCAGGAACTCAGGAACACATGAGATCAGGAACTCAGGAACACTGGAACAGAGGCCCAGCTATCACTAGCATAGTGATAGCAAGAAGGTCAGAAACAACACGAAAGGGCACTCAAAGGGTGCCCAATCCAGGTTTAAATAGTCAATAAGAGGCGGGCTATCTGCAGACAGCCAATAGAAGCCCCCTACTGGTGACAGACAAGTAACTGCAGCCAATCACGGGCACCGTGATAGTACCCCCCTTTCAAAGACCCCCTCTCCTAGAATAGGGTTTAGGTTTCTGCGGGTAATTGGCATGAAAGGCCCTAGTTAACCTAGGTGCATGAAGGTCCGTACTATCCACCCATGATCGATCCTCAGGACCATACCCTTTCCAATGTACCAGGTACTGTACCCTTCCTCTAAGCCTACGGGAATCAATAATGCTCTGAACCTCGTATTCCTCCTGGCCCTCGACCTCAACAGGTCCTGGCACCACAGGTGTGGTAGTATAGCGATTGCAAACCAGAGGCTTAAGAAGGGACACATGGAACACATTATGGATACGCATGGATGCAGGTAGGTCTAGTGCATAGGAGACAGGGTTAATTTTGCGAATAACTCTGTATGGACCAATAAACCGAGGAGCCAACTTATTAGACGGAACCTGCAGCTTGAGATTTCTGGAGGAAAGCCATACTCTATCCCCAACCTGAAAGGAAACCGCTGGAAGCCTTCTGCGATTAGCATGGCGCTGATGACGCTGAAATGACTGACCAAGTGCCCTCTGAACTTGTGCCCATGTGGAACGGAGTTGCTCGATATGCTCATCCAGAGCTGGAATCTGTTGCGTCTGAAATGAGTCTGGAAGCAAACAGGGCTGGAACCCATAATTAATCAGAAACGGAGAGCTCCCAGATGAAGAATTGACCGCACAGTTCCTGGCGAACTCTGCCCAAGGCAACAAGTCGGACCAATTATCATGATGGTCAGTAACGAAACAACGGAGAAATTGTTCCAAGCCCTGATTAGCTCGTTCAGCGGCTCCATTGGTCTGGGGATGGTAGGCAGAGGAGAAGGACAGCTGTATGCCCATCTGTTGGCAAAATGCCCTCCAAAATCTAGACACAAACTGGCTCCCCCTGTCAGACACCAGTACCCTAGGCACTCCATGCAACCGGAATACTTCTCTGGCGAACACCATTGCCAATTCCTTCGCTGAAGGAAGACCACGGAGGGGCACGAAATGAGCCATTTTAGAAAACCTGTCCACCACCATGAATATAAAGGAGTACCCCTTCGACATAGGCAACTCTCCCATAAAATCAATGGAAACATGAGACCAGGGGCGTTCGCCATTAGGCACCGGTTGAAGCAAGCCCACAGGGAGATGTCTCGGGGTCTTAGCGCGGGCGCAGGTGGCACAGGCATTCGTAAATTCGGCACAATCGTTTCTCATGGAAGGCCACCAAAATAACTGAGAAAGGGACCATAACAATTGGTCTCTACCAATATGTCCCGCAGCCTTAGAGGAATGGTAGGTTTCGAGCAGCCTAGTACGAAATGATTCAGCGACAAAACATTTGCCCACTGGGGTTTCATGGGGAGCGGACCCCTGAGAGGCCAGGATCTCCTCCCCTAGAGGAGAAGTGATACTCGTGCGTATAGTAGCCAGTATTCTATCAGGTTGGATGATAGGAGCTGGTGCTTCCACTCTGTCACTGTCGGCCTCAAATTGTCTTGACAGTGCATCAGCCCTGATATTTTTTGACCCTGGTAAATATGATACAATGAAATTAAATCGAGACAGGAACAGTGCCCACCTGGCCTGACGAGAGGACAATCTCTTGGCCTCCGAGAGATAGGTCAGATTCTTATGATCTGTTAGGATTAAGACAGGATTCTTAGTACCTTCAAGCAAATGACGCCATTCCTTAAGAGCAAGGATAATGGCCAATAATTCTCTGTCACCTATCTCATAGTGGCTTTGAGTGACAGTCAACTTTTTAGAGAAAAACCCACAAGGTCTGAGAGTTCCACCTTTCTCGTGTCGCTGCGAAAGTACTGCCCCGACCCCAATATCTGAGGCATCAACCTCTAACGTAAATGGAAGTAAAGGATTGGGGTGGGATAACACAGGAGCCGCAGCAAATGCCAGCTTCAAATTCTCAAAGGCTTTCTCAGCAGATACCGGCCAACAAGAAGGATTAGCACCCTTGTGCGTAAGATCGGATAGAGGTTTGACAATGGAAGAAAAGTTCTTAATAAACCTCCTATAATAATTAGCGAAACCCAGGAAACGCTGTATGGCTTTAAGACCCTTGGGTTTTGGCCATTGTAGGACAGCTGACAACTTTTCTTTGTCCATGGCAATGCCATCATTGCCAATTATGAACCCCAAGAATGGCACACTGGTTCTATGAAACTCACATTTTTCCATTTTACAAAATAATTTGTTCTCACGGAGTCGTAGCAATACTGCGGATACATCTTTGATGTGCTGTGCCATGTTTTGGGAGTAAATCAGTATATCGTCGAGATACACCACAACACATGTCTGTAACATATCTCTCAGAACATCATTTATCAGTTCCTGGAAAACTGCGGGTGCATTACACAGCCCAAAAGGCATTACTAGATACTCGTAGTGCCCAGCTCGAGTATTAAAGGCAGTTTTCCACTCATCACCTGCTCGAATGCGAACCAGATTGTAAGCGGCCCGTAGGTCCAACTTGGTAAATATCGAAGCGCCCTTAAGCCTGTCAAAAAGCTCGGTGATGAGTGGTATTGGGTATGCGTTTTTTGCCATTAGTTTATTCAAGCCCCGGTAGTCAATGCATGGTCTTAATTCGCCATTTTTCTTTTTTACAAAAAAGAACCCAGCCCCAGCTGGAGAGCTAGATTTACGTATGATCCCTCTAGCAAGGGCATCAGAAATGTAATCCTCCATAGCCTTATTTTCATCACAAGATAATGGATAAGTGCGTCCTTTCGGAGGTACTGCACCAGGCTGCAATTCAATGCAACAATCATAAGGTCTATGCTGGGGTAGCATACTAGCCTCTCCTTTGCTAAAAACATCGCCAAACTGTTGGTACACATCCGGCATAGCAGAGGAGGTGCACATGACCTTAATAGGCTGGATGACGCACTTGTCCATACAAAACTGGGACCAAGCAGCAATTTCACACTTTTTCCAATCGAATTGTGGGTTATGTAACTGTAACCACGGAAATCCCAATATCACCGCATGGTGCGGGGAATTAATCAGTTGAAACTGCTGCTCTTCTCTGTGAAGTGCCCCAATAGTCATAGACAATGGCATAGTTTCAAATATAACCTGAGGCGGTTCTAAGGGTCTACCATCAATCGCTTCAATAGTCAAGGGGTTTTCTCTTTCAATGCGTGGAACTCCGTGCAATTCAGCAAAGGTATTATCCATAAAATACCCTGCTGCACCGGAGTCAACCAAGGCCAAAACCTCCACAGAGCGTTGTGCCCAAGACAATACCACCTGTATGGTGGGTTTCATTATGCCCGACACTGGGGACGATTGTACACCACCTAGGGCCTGTCCCCCAAGATACCCTAGGTGTGTGCGTTTCCCGGACGTACCGGACAGGAATTTAGCAAGTGCCCTTTTTTACCGCAGTATAAACATAACCCTTGTTTTTTGCGATATAGTCTCTCTGCCTTGGATAGTCTAGTGAAGCCTATTTCCATAGGTTCACTTGTTTCCCGTACTGGTTCACTAGACTTCAATGCCAAGGGAGGGATGGGTGGGCAAAACATGCTACTAGGCTCATTATTTTTTGACCGTAACTTACGATCTCTGGCAATTGATCTCTCACGTATTCTGGAGTCAATTATCATAACATACTCAATGTAATCATCTAGATCAATAGGTAGATCTTTAGCAGCGATTTCGTCTTTAATGTGGTCATTCAGGCCTTGAGAGAAGGCTGCCAATAATGCCTCGTTATTCCAACCTACCTCTGCTGCCAATGTGCGGAATTCGATGGCATAGTCGCCCACTGTACGCCTGCCCTGTTGTATCTCCATAAGGCGTTTGGCAGCAGAGGTGGTTCTACCAGGAGGCTCAAACACTCTTCGAAAGGAACGCACAAATTCACTAAAGTTCTTAGTACAAGGTTTAGCATTCTCCCACAAGGGGTTAGCCCAAGCCAATGCTCTGCCAGTGAGCAGTGATATCGTGAACCCCACTTTACTACGATCATTGGGAAATGCGTGTGCCGTCAATTCCATAAAGATTTCGAGTTGATTGATGAACCCTCTGCAGAGACTAGGGTCACCATCATATCTTAGCGGCAAGGGTGCAGAAGCCGTTAACCCTTTAGCAGTACCCCCTAGGGGTCTGGTATCACTTTCCGGTGTCTGACTTGGCGAGACCACCGGGCTAGAGCTAGATTGGGCAACAGGTACCGTGCGTTCAAGGATCGTTTGAATTGCAACTGCCAACTGATCCAAACGTTGCTCGAGCACATCCATCCTCCAATGGATATTCTGTGCGTTACCTTCACCCTTGCTGTCTGAGGTCATGGCCCTTTCGTACTGTCACGGTTTATTATGACTCTTAGACACAAGTTTAGGTAAAAAAAATCAATTTTATTGAAATAATAAATGATAACTTAGGATGGCAATAACATACATAATATATATATACAGAATATAGCACAGACAGAAGGCAGACTCTACCGGTCCTGTCAATATACCGGACAGGACAGTCTTTAGGCTCTACCGGCCTTGCCAATACCGGGTAAGGCAACCTGCAGATGGAATAGCATAACGGTTTACCGGCCTTACCAAATTACCGGGCAAGGCAGCCTCAATAGATACACAATGTAGGCTCTACCGGCCCTGCCAATACCGGGTAAGGCAACCTCAGATGGAATGTGGCAAAAGGTTCTACCGGCCTTACCAATACCGGGCAGGGCAGCCCAGAGATAATAGCAGCAGTCAGATGGAACTGGCAAATTAGCAGAATCGTTAAGCAGCAAGGCTTTGGAGCAAACCAGCGTCCGCACGCTGGAAACAACACTGAATAGTATAGCCGTTAGGCTTAGCGAGCATACCAGTGACCGCACACTGGAGTAACAAGCGAGTAGTATAGCCGCAAGGCTTAGGAGCAAACCAGCGTCCGCACGCTGGGACCAACACAGATTTGTATAGCTGATAGGCTTTGGAGCAAACCAGTGACCGCACACTGGTGTAACAAGCGAGTTTGTATAGCCGCAAGGCTTAGGAGCAAACCAGCGTCCGCACGCTGGGACCAACACAGATTTGTATAGCTGATAGGCTTTGGAGCAAACCAGTGACCGCACACTGGTGTAACAAGCGAGTTTGTATAGCCGCAAGGCTTGGGAGCAAACCAGCGTCCGCACGCTGGGACCAACACGGAATTGTAGCAATGTCACCAACGCGACCAGGCAGAAGGTCGCCAGGATACTGAAGACAGGATGATGAGATGACAGGAACCAGCAACCATCAGTCAGGTCAGAAAACAGCAGAGAAGTTCAGCAGGAACTGCAACACCAGAGACTAGGCCGGAACCAGGACTGGAAGTACTTCAGCATGCAGGAAACACTGGAACATTAGAGATCAGGAACTCAGGAACACATGAGATCAGGAACTCAGGAACACTGGAACAGAGGCCCAGCTATCACTAGCATAGTGATAGCAAGAAGGTCAGAAACAACACGAAAGGGCACTCAAAGGGTGCCCAATCCAGGTTTAAATAGTCAATAAGAGGCGGGCTATCTGCAGACAGCCAATAGAAGCCCCCTACTGGTGACAGACAAGTAACTGCAGCCAATCACGGGCACCGTGATAGGCAGTCTATGGATTATGTCTGTGTGCGCGTGGCAGTCTATGGATTATGTCTGTGTGCGCGTGGCAGTCTATGGATTATGTCTGTGTGTGTGTGTGGCAGTCTATGGATTATGTCTGTGTGTGCGCGTGGCAGTCTATGGATTATGTCTGTGTGTGTGTGGCAGTCTGTGGATTATGTCTGTGTGTGTGTGGCAGTCTATGGATTATGTCTGTGTGCGCATGGCAGTCTATGGATTATGTCTGTGTGCGCGTGGCAGTCTGTGGATTATGTCTGTGTGTGTGTGTGGCAGTCTGTGGATTATGTCTGTGTGTGTGTGCAGTCTATGGATTATGTCTGTGTGTGTGTGTGGCAGTCTGTGGATTATGTCTGTGTGTGTGTGCAGTCTATGGATTATGTCTGTGTGTGTGTGTGGCAGTCTATGGATTATGTCTGTGTGTGCGCGTGGCAGTCTATGGATTATGTCTGTGTGCGCGTGGCAGTCTGTGGATTATGTCTGTGTGTGTGTGCAGTCTATGGATTATGTCTGTGTGCGCGTGGCAGTCTGTGGATTATGTCTGTGTGTGTGGCAGTCTATGGATTATGTCTGTGTGTGCGCGTGGCAGTCTATGGATTATGTCTGTGTGTGTGTGTGGCAGTCTGTGGATTATGTCTGTGTGTGTGTGCAGTCTGTGGATTATGTCTGTGTGTGTGGCAGTCTATGGATTATGTCTGTGTGTGCGCGTGGCAGTCTATGGATTATGTCTGTGTGTGTGTGGCAGTCTGTGGATTATGTCTGTGTGTGTGTGTGTGTCAGTCTGTGGATTATATCTGTGTGTGCGCGCGTGGCAGTCTGTGGATTATGTCTGTGTGCGCATGGCAGTCTGTGGATTATGTCTGTGTGTGCGCGTGGCAGTCTGTGGATTATGTCTGTGTGTGCGCGTGGCAGTCTGTGGATTATGTCTGTGTGTGCGCGTGGCAGTCTGTGGATTATGTCTGTGTGTGCGTGTGGCAGTCTGTGGATTATGTCTGTGTGTGCACGTGGCAGTCTGTGGATTATGTCTGTGTGTGCGCGTGGCAGTCTGTGGATTATGTCTGTGTGTGCGTGTGGCAGTCTGTGGATTATGTCTGTGTGTGCGCGTGGCAGTCTATGGATTATGTCTGTGTGCGCGTGGCAGTCTGTGGATTATGTCTGTGTGCGCGTGGCAGTCTGTGGATTATGTCTGTGTGTGTGTGCAGTCTGTGGATTATGTCTGTGTGTGTGTGCAGTCTGTGGATTATGTCTGTGTGTGCGCGTGGCAGTCTGTGGATTATGTCTGTGTGTGCACGTGGCAGTCTATGGATTATGTCTGTGTGCGTGTGGCAGTCTGTGGATTATGTCTGTGTGTGCGCGTGGCAGTCTGTGGATTATGTCTGTGTGTGCACGTGGCAGTCTGTGGATTATGTCTGTGTGTGTGTGTGGCAGTCTGTGGATTATGTCTGTGTGTGCGCGTGGCAGTCTGTGGATTATGTCTGTGTGTGCGCGTGGCAGTCTATGGATTATGTCTGTGTGCGCGTGGCAGTCTGTGGATTATGTCTGTGTGCGCGTGGCAGTCTGTGGATTATGTCTGTGTGTGCACGTGGCAGTCTGTGGATTATGTCTGTGTGTGTGTGTGGCAGTCTGTGGATTATGTCTGTGTGTGCGCGTGGCAGTCTATGGATTATGTCTGTGTGTGTGTGTGGCAGTCTGTGGATTATGTCTGTGTGTGCGCGTGGCAGTCTGTGGATTATGTCTGTGTGTGCACGTGGCAGTCTGTGGATTATGTCTGTGTGTGTGTGTGGCAGTCTGTGGATTATGTCTGTGTGTGCGCGTGGCAGTCTGTGGATTATGTCTGTGTGTGCGCGTGGCAGTCTATGGATTATGTCTGTGTGCGCGTGGCAGTCTGTGGATTATGTCTGTGTGTGCGCGTGGCAGTCTATGGATTATGTCTGTGTGTGTGTGTGTGTGTGTGTGGCAGTCTGTGGATTATGGCTATGTGTGTGTGTGTGTGTGTGGCAGTCTGTGGATTATGTCTGTGTGTGTGTGTGTGGCAGTCTATGGATTATGTCTGTGTGTGCGCGTGGCAGTCTGTGGATTATGTCTGTGTGTGCGCGTGGCAGTCTATGGATTATGTCTGTGTGCGCGTGGCAGTCTATGGATTATGTCTGTGTGCGCGTGGCAGTCTATGGATTATGTCTGTGTGCGCGTGGCAGTCTATGGATTATGTCTGTGTGTGCGCGTGGCAGTCTGTGGATTATGTCTGTGTGTGTGTGGCAGTCTATGGATTATGTCTGTGTGTGCGCGTGGCAGTCTATGGATTATGTCTGTGTGTGTGTGTGTGGCAGTCTGTGGATTATGTCTGTGTGTGCGCGTGGCAGTCTATGGATTATGTCTGTGTGCGCGTGGCAGTCTATGGATTATGTCTGTGTGCGCGTGGCAGTCTATGGATTATGTCTGTGTGCGCGTGGCAGTCTATGGATTATGTCTGTGTGTGCGCGTGGCAGTCTGTGGATTATGTCTGTGTGTGTGTGGCAGTCTATGGATTATGTCTGTGTGTGCGCGTGGCAGTCTATGGATTATGTCTGTGTGTGCGCGTGGCAGTCTATGGATTATGTCTGTGTGTGTGTGTGTGGCAGTCTGTGGATTATGTCTGTGTGCGCGTGGCAGTCTATGGATTATGTCTGTGTGCGCGTGGCAGTCTATGGATTATGTCTGTGTGTGTGTGTGCAGTCTGTGGATTATGTCTGTGTGTGTGTGTGTGAGTGTCAGTCTGTGGATTATGTCTGTGTGTGTGTGTGGCAGTCTATGGATTATGTCTGTGTGTGCGCGTGGCAGTCTGTGGATTATGTCTGTGTGTGCGCGTGGCAGTCTGTGGATTATGTCTGTGTGCGCGTGGCAGTCTGTGGATTATGTCTGTGTGTGTGTGGCAGTCTATGGATTATGTCTGTGTGTGCGCGTGGCAGTCTGTGGATTATGTCTGTGTGTGAGTGGCAGTCTGTGGATTATGTCTGTGTGTGTGTGCAGTCTGTGGATTATGGCTATGTGTGTGTGTGTGTGTGTGTGCACGTGGCAGTCTGTGGATTATGTCTGTGTGTGTGTGCAGTCTGTGGATTATGTCTGTGTGTGTGTGGCAGTCTGTGGATTATGTCTGTGTGTGAGTGTCAGTCTGTGGATTATGTCTGTGTGTGTGTGTGTGTGTGGCAGTCTGTGGATTATGTCTGTGTGTGGCAGTCTGTGGATTATGTCTGTGTGTGTGTGTGTGTGGCAATCTGTGGATTATGTGTGTGTGTGGCAATCTGTGGATTATGTCTGTGTGTGGCAGTCTGTGGATTATGTCTGTGTGTGTGTGTGTGTGGCAATCTGTGGATTATGTCTGTGTGTGGCAATCTGTGGATTATGTCTGTGTGTGGCAGTCTGTGGATTATGTCTGTGTGTGTGTGTGGCAATCTGTGGATTATGTCTGTGTGTGGCAGTCTGTGGATTATGTCTGTGTGTGTGTGTGGCAATCTGTGGATTATGTCTGTGTGTGTACATAGCAGTCTGTGGATTATGTCTGTGTGTGTGTGGCAGTCTGTGGATTATGTCTGTGTGTGCACGTGGCAGTCTGTGGATTATGTCTGTGTGTGGCAGTCTGAGAAAGGAAGGCTCCTCTCTACGTACCGTGAGCAGTTAGCGATCTCTATCCGTGGCCCCTCGCAGTCTCTGCCCCCACATTGAGGAGATGGGCTGTCACAAGCCCTGGATCTGCACAGACAAGAAGAATCTCCATCCGAGTGCTGACACGGCTGCCACTTTGACCAAATGCCCAAACCTCCATTGACTGTTAAGTTCCTGACCTGGGAAACAGAATAACATCACAGGACATGAGCTCAGGCAGCAGAGGGTATGAAGGAGAGGAGGGTTGGCACACCCCTGGCGCTGACACTGACACCCAGACTAATCCATCCTAATACAACCACAATACACAATATGATTACTGTGCACTGCAGAGAGCGTAATCTCCCCAGAGAAAAGCAATATCAGCAGTGTATAAAATTACAGCCCTCAGTGTGCAGGTCCCTCCAGGCTTGTCCTACCGAAAGCTGGCGCTGGGGGCAGTAGAGAGGAGGCCTTGTTGTCACACCCACCTACAGAGCCAATAGGAATGAGGCTGGTACTGGTAGTCCCACCTCTGATTGTACCAGTATTATTAACTTGCAGCCCTCAGTGTAACAACCCCCCCCACCACGCACACCTTGTTTCTGCTTCACAGAGCTGGGGATCAATCCTAAATTGTCGCATCCACCTGACCAGGACATGGAACAAGCTTGGGGTGGACCTGTTCAATTAGGATTGTTACGATCCGCAGCTTTTACAGCAATAATAACCCTTTAATTTAAGTTTAAATATTTTGCAAGAACATAGTAGTAAATTCAGATTACCTATACATTTTATTATTTTTTTCCTTCACATTTTATTTATTTCTTATACTTTTACGTGGCTGAGAGGGAGCTCCCTGGACCTCAGTTTCAGTGAGTTTTTTTGATTGATAGATCGTCATAGCGGGATGTAGTACAAAGTAACACTATCCCTGCAGCACTGAGTGCTCTGTAATGTAATACAATGTTACACTACCCCTGCAGCACTGACTGCTCTGTGTGATGTAATACAATGTTACACTATTCCTGCAGCATCGAATGTTCTGTGCGATGTAATACAAAGTAACACTATCCCTGCAGCACTGAACTCTCTGTGTGATGTAATACAATGTTACACTATCCCTGCAGCACTGAATGCTCTGTGTGATGTAATACAAAGTAACACTATCCTTGCAGCACTGAATGTTCTGTGTGATGTAATACAATGTTACACTATCCCTGTAGCACTGACTGCTCTGTGTGATGTAATACAATGTTACACTATTCAAGCAGCACCGAATGTTCTGTGTGATGTAATACAAAGTAACCCTATCCCTGCAGCACTGAATGCTCTGTGTGATGTAGTACAATGTAACACTGTCCCTGCAGCACTGAATGCTCTGAGTGATGTAATGCAATGTAATACTATCCCTGCAGCACTGAATGATCTGTGTGATGTAATACAATGTTACACTATCCCTGCAGCACTGAATAATCTGTGTGATGTAATACAATGTTACACTGTCTCTGCAGCACTAAATGCTCTGTATGATGTAACACAATGTTACACTATCCCTGCAGCACTGAATGATCTGTGTGATGTAACACAATGTTACACTATCCCTGCAGCACTGAATGCTCTGTGTGATGTAACACAATGTTACACTATCCCTGCAGAACTGAATGCTCTGTGTGATGTAACACAATGTTACACTATCCCTGCAGCACTGAATGATCTGTGTGATGTAATACAATGTTACACTATCCCTGCAGCACTGAATGATCTGTGTGATGTAATACAATGTTACACTGTCCCTGCAGCACTGAATGTTCTGTGTGATGTAATACAATGTTACACTGTCCCTGCAGCACTGAATGCGCTGTGTGATATAATACAATGTTACACTATCCCTGCAGCACTGAGTGCTCTGTGTGATGTAACACAATGTTACACTCTCCCTGCAGCACTGAATGCTTTGTGTGATGTAATAAAATGTAACACTATCCCTGCAGCACTGAATGATCTGTGTGATGTAATACAATGTTACACTCTCCCTGCAGTACTGAATGCTCTGTGTGATGTAGCACAATGTTACACTCTCCCTGCAGCACTGAATGCTCTGTAATGTAATACAATGTTATACTATCCCTGCAGCACTGAATGCTCTGTGTGATGTAATACAATGTTACACTATCCCTGCAGTACGGAATGCTCTGTGTGATATAATACAATGTTACACTATCCCTGTAGCACTGAATGATCTGTGTGATGTAATACAATGTTACACTATCCCTACAGCACTGAATACTCTGTGTGATGTAATACAATGTTACACTCTCCCTGCAGCACTGAATACTCTGTGTGATGTAATACAATGTTACACTATCTTTGCAGCACTGAATGCTCTGTGTGATGTAGCACAATGTTACACTATCCCTGCAGCACTGAATGATCTGTGTGATGTAATACAATGTTACACTATTCCTGCAGCACTGAATGATCTGTGTGATGTAATACAATGTTACACTTTCCCTGCAGCACTGAATGATCTGTGTGATGTAACACAATGTTACACTATCCCTGCAGCACTGAATGCTCTGTGTGATGTAACACAATGTTACACTATCCCTGCAGAACTGAATGCTCTGTGTGATGTAACACAATGTTACACTATCCCTGCAGCACTGAATGATCTGTGTGATGTAATACAATGTTACACTATCCCTGCAGCACTGAATGATCTGTGTGATGTAATACAATGTTACACTGTCCCTGCAGCACTGAATGTTCTGTGTGATGTAATAAAATGTAACACTATCCCTGCAGCACTGAATGATCTGTGTGATGTAATACAATGTTACACTCTCCCTGCAGTACTGAATGCTCTGTGTGATGTAGCACAATGTTACACTCTCCCTGCAGCACTGAATGCTCTGTAATGTAATACAATGTTATACTATCCCTGCAGCACTGAATGCTCTGTGTGATGTAATACAATGTTACACTATCCCTGCAGTACGGAATGCTCTGTGTGATATAATACAATGTTACACTATCCCTGTAGCACTGAATGATCTGTGTGATGTAATACAATGTTACACTATCCCTACAGCACTGAATACTCTGTGTGATGTAATACAATGTTACACTCTCCCTGCAGCACTGAATACTCTGTGTGATGTAATACAATGTTACACTATCTTTGCAGCACTGAATGCTCTGTGTGATGTAGCACAATGTTACACTATCCCTGCAGCACTGAATGATCTGTGTGATGTAATACAATGTTACACTATCCCTGCAGCACTGAATGATCTGTGTGATGTAATACAATGTTACACTTTCCCTGCAGCACTGAATGATCTGTGTGATGTAACACAATGTTACACTATCCCTGCAGCACTGAATGCTCTGTGTGATGTAACACAATGTTACACTATCCCTGCAGAACTGAATGCTCTGTGTGATGTAACACAATGTTACACTATCCCTGCAGCACTGAATGATCTGTGTGATGTAATACAATGTTACACTATCCCTGCAGCACTGAATGATCTGTGAGATGTAATACAATGTTACACTGTCCCTGCAGCACTGAATGTTCTGTGTGATGTAATAAAATGTAACACTATCCCTGCAGCACTGAATGATCTGTGTGATGTAATACAATGTTACACTCTCCCTGCAGTACTGAATGCTCTGTGTGATGTAGCACAATGTTACACTCTCCCTGCAGCACTGAATGCTCTGTAATGTAATACAATGTTATACTATCCCTGCAGCACTGAATGCTCTGTGTGATGTAATACAATGTTACACTATCCCTGCAGTACGGAATGCTCTGTGTGATATAATACAATGTTACACTATCCCTGTAGCACTGAATGATCTGTGTGATGTAATACAATGTTACACTATCCCTACAGCACTGAATACTCTGTGTGATGTAATACAATGTTACACTCTCCCTGCAGCACTGAATACTCTGTGTGATGTAATACAATGTTACACTATCTTTGCAGCACTGAATGCTCTGTGTGATGTAGCACAATGTTACACTATCCCTGCAGCACTGAATGATCTGTGTGATGTAATACAATGTTACACTATCCCTGCAGCACTGAATGATCTGTGTGATGTAATACAATGTTACACTTTCCCTGCAGCACTGAATGATCTGTGTGATGTAATACAATGTAACACTATCCCTGCAGCACTGAATGCTCTGTGTGCTTTCTGTTTGACATTTTTTTTTACATTTTATTACAATACTTCTTTCATATTCCCTGACAGAAAGCTTCTGCAAACAGGAGCAGACAACACACTTTTAATGGACACAAAAGAGTGATAAAGTAGGCAAAAATGAAAGAGAAAAAATAAAAAGTACATGTAATTTGACTGTACATATTAGTTAAAACATATTCGTTTAAGTCTATGATCAAGTTGACAACTGAATAGTGGTGACAGTTCTGCCCCAGGCAGTCTCCCATAATAATCTCCCTTAAAGGGATATTCACAAGGAGGACTGTAGAAGTGACAGTTGGCTCTGGTGCAGGGAGCAGCTACTACGTGTCAGCTTGTGACAGTCACAGGCAAGAGTGATGGGTCTGTGTGGCAGCGTCTGGGACATTTCATGTGTGAAATTTGGTGTGTATCTGTTCAGTACATCGGGCTGAAGTTCTGACAGGTTTTTTTGATGGCATAAAAAGTTATAATAGAAAAGTATGAAATTTTCCTTTATTGTCTTTTCTGTTAACTTATCAGATATGCCGGGTGTGTGGGGTGACAGGCAATGAATCCTAAACTGCTGAATTTCCATATTAAAAAAAACGTTGAGAGCCACAGGGGTACACAATGCATTGCTTACCCCTCTGACACCTAAAGGGTTATAAGCATTTGAAAATCTAATTGAATGCATGTGTGAGTCTCTGTGTGTATGTACGTGTGTGTGTCTTTGTGTCTGTGTGTGTCTTTGTGTCTGTCTGTGTGTGTGTCTTTGTGTCTGGGCGTCCTTGTGTGTGTGTGTCTTTGTGTCTGTGTGTGTCTTTGTGTATGCCTGTGTGTGTCTTTGTGTGTGTCTTTGTGTCTGTCTGTGTGTGTCTTTGTGTGTGTGCGTCTTTGTGTGTGTGTGCGTCTTTGTGTGTGTGTGTGTCTTTGTGTCTGTACACATCTGCTTTTGTGAATATTTGTGTTTGAGTGTGTGCATGTGTTGCGTGTGCGTGTATAAGGATGTGTGTGCTTTTGCATATGTGTGTGTGTATGTAAGTTTGTATGTGTGTGCATGTGTGAACTGTGTATCTGAATTACTGCTCAGATAACAGCTGTGTCTGTGTGTACAGGCTGAGCGCTGCTCTCTGATTGGACACTGCAGTGCTGTGTGCAGACGTCTCCCTGCTGTTGGTACAAGACCTGGTCAGTGACTCACCGGACATTCTGTGATGTTCTGAGCCCAGAGGCTCATGTTGGAGCTGTCCTCTAGAGTGGTGCAGTGTTTCTTCTTACTGTCCCAGCCGCAGTACGGGTCCCTGGCCCCCAGACATGTCCTGTAACGGGACGGAGAGATGTGAGGAATGACTCATACACACAGGTCATTATGGAGCCTTCCCAGACCCTTCACATTAACCCCTTGATTGCTAGAGATGTCTACAACATGCAACGGGTTAAACAAACATCAGCTAAATAATAAAGGTACGTGACATGCCATAACAATACTGGAGCAAACCAACAGCACTATGGGGGACAAATGAAACTCCCCCAAATTGCCTATATTTAACCCTTTGTGTGACAAGTATTCAACACATTGCTTTACAATGTGTTGGATATGTTCTGGCACTCAAAGGGTTAAACTGAGCTTTTCTTTTTCTCCCCCCCCCCCTCCCCCAGTCTGTACTGCTAGAGGATAAATGAATTACTGTACAATGTTTTGGAGACATCTCTAGCATTCAAGGGGTTAAAAAAATCCTTTAGATCTTTGGGAATTTCCATTGACCCCCTATGGAGAAATTGGTTTACTCCAGAACTGGCATATTCAATACAGCCAAAAATAGGCAGGTTTAAGTCATAAAAGCAAATACAAATTAAGTAAAAAGAAGCAAAAAGACATTTATGTACTTTATATAAGTGAGAATCTTCCCCAGACATTATCCAAATCAAAAAAGATGAAAAAAGCCCAAACATTCCACCAATCTTAATGAAAATCTTCACATTTTGATATACTGACCAGTTCATACCTCCCTAGTGTCCCTCTTTAGGAGATATTAGGGGTCTATACCTCCCAAGTGTCCCTCTTTAGGAGATATTAGGGGTCTATACCTCCCTAGTGTCCCTCTTTAGGAGATATTAGGGGTCTATACCTCCCAAGTGTCCCTCTTTAGGAGATATTAGGGGTTTGTACCTCCCTAGTGTCCCTCTTTAGGAGATATTAGGGGTCTATACCTCCCTAGTGTCCCTCTTTAGGAGATATTAGGGGTCCGTACCTCCCAAGTGTCCCTCTTTAGGAGATATTAGGGGTCCGTACCTCCCAAGTGTCCCTCTTTAGGATATATTAGGGGTCCGTACCTCCCAAGTGTCCCTCTTTAGGAGATATTAGGGGTCCATACCTCCCAAATGTCCCTCTTTAGGAGATATTAGGGGTCCCTTCCTCCCAAGTGTCCCTCTTTAGGAAATATTAGGGGTCCGTACCTCCCAAATGTCCCTCTTTAGGAGATATTAAGGCTTCATACTTCCCAAGTGTCTCTATTTGGGCTGTATTAGGGGTCCATACCTCCAAGCGCCCCTCTTTCGGAGATATTAGGACTCTGTGCCTCCCAAGTGTGTCTCTTTAGGGTGGATAGTCCCTCTTTGAGACCCAAATCCCACTGTCCCTATTTCCTTCCCTGGTTTTTAGGAGATCAGTCTGTGTGGTATATAAAAGTGTATCCTCTTTCCTACCCTGGTTTCCCTGTGTTTAGGAGATCAGACTGTGTGGTGTGTATATAAGTGTATCACCCTGGTGTCCCTGTGTTTAGGAGATCAGACTGTGTGGTGTGTATATATGTGTATCACCCTGGTGTCCCTGTGTTTAGGAGATCAGACTGTGCGGTGTGTATATAAGTGAATCACCCTGGTGTCCCTGTGTTTAGGAGATCAGACTGTGTGGTGTGTGTGTATATAAGTGTATCACCCTGGTGTCCTTGTGTTTAGGAGATCAGACTGTGTGGTGTGTATATAAGTGTATCACCCTGGTGTCCCTGTGTTTAGAAGATCAGACTGTGTGGTGTGTATATAAGTGTATCACCCTGGTGTCCCTGTGTTTAGGAGATCAGACTGTGTGGTGTGTATATAAGTGTATCACCCTGGTGTCCCTGTGTTTAGGAGATCAGACTGTGGTGTGTATATAAGTGTATCACCCTGGTGTCCCTGTGTTTAGGAGATCAGACTGTGGTGTGTATATAAGTGTATCACCCTGGTGTCCCTGTGTTTAGGAGATCAGACTGTGGTGTGTATATAAGTGTATCACCCTGGTGTCCCTGTGTTTAGGAGATCAGACTGTGTGGTGTGTATATAAGTGTATCACCCTGGTGTCCCTGTGTTTAGAAGATCAGACTGTGTGGTGTGTATATAAGTGTATCACCCTGGTGTCCCTGTGTTTAGGAGATCAGACTGTGTGGTGTGTATATAAATGTATCACCCTGGTTTCCCTGTGTTTAGGAGATCAGACTGTGTGGTGTGTATAGAAGTGTATCACCCTGGTGTCCCGGTGTTTAGGGGATCAGACTGTGTGGTGTGTATAGAAGTGTATCACCCTAGTGTCCCTGTGTTTAGGAGATCAGACTGTGTGGTGTGTATAGAAGTGTGTCACCCCGGTATCCCTGTGTTTAGGAGATCAGACTGTGTGGTGTGTATAGAAGTGTATCACCCCGGTATCCCTGTGTTTAGGAGATCAGACTGTGTGATGTGTATAGAAGTGTATCACCCTGGTGTTCCTGTGTTTAGGAGATCAGACTGTGTGGTGTGTATAGAAGTGTGTCACCCTGGTTTCCCTGTGTTTAGGAGATCAGACTGTGTGGTGTGTACAGAAGTGTATCACCCCGGTATCCCTGTGTTTAGAAGATCAGACTGTGTGGTGTGTATATAAGTGTATCACCCTGGTGTCCCTGTGTTTAGGAGATCAGACTGTGGTGTGTGTATATAAGTGTATCACCCTGGTGTTCCTGTGTTTAGGAGATCAGACTGTGTGGTGTGTATATAAGTGTATCACCCTGGTGTCCCTGTGTTTAGGAGATCAGACTGTGTGGTGTGTATATATGTGTATCACCCTGGTGTCCCTGTGTTTAGGAGATCAGACTGTGCGGTGTGTATATAAGTGAATCACCCTGGTGTCCCTGTGTTTAGGAGATCAGACTGTGTGGTGTGTGTGTATATAAGTGTATCACCCTGGTGTCCTTGTGTTTAGGAGATCAGACTGTGTGGTGTGTATATAAGTGTATCACCCTGGTGTCCCTGTGTTTAGAAGATCAGACTGTGTGGTGTGTATATAAGTGTATCACCCTGGTGTCCCTGTGTTTAGGAGATCAGACTGTGTGGTGTGTATATAAGTGTATCACCCTGGTGTCCCTGTGTTTAGGAGATCAGACTGTGGTGTGTATATAAGTGTATCACCCTGGTGTCCCTGTGTTTAGGAGATCAGACTGTGGTGTGTATATAAGTGTATCACCCTGGTGTCCCTGTGTTTAGGAGATCAGACTGTGGTGTGTATATAAGTGTATCACCCTGGTGTCCCTGTGTTTAGGAGATCAGACTGTGTGGTGTGTATATAAGTGTATCACCCTGGTGTCCCTGTGTTTAGAAGATCAGACTGTGTGGTGTGTATATAAGTGTATCACCCTGGTGTCCCTGTGTTTAGGAGATCAGACTGTGTGGTGTGTATATAAATGTATCACCCTGGTTTCCCTGTGTTTAGGAGATCAGACTGTGTGGTGTGTATAGAAGTGTATCACCCTGGTGTCCCGGTGTTTAGGGGATCAGACTGTGTGGTGTGTATAGAAGTGTATCACCCTAGTGTCCCTGTGTTTAGGACATCAGACTGTGTGGTGTGTATAGAAGTGTGTCACCCCGGTATCCCTGTGTTTAGGAGATCAGACTGTGTGGTGTGTATAGAAGTGTATCACCCCGGTATCCCTGTGTTTAGGAGATCAGACTGTGTGATGTGTATAGAAGTGTATCACCCTGGTGTTCCTGTGTTTAGGAGATCAGACTGTGTGGTGTGTATAGAAGTGTGTCACCCTGGTTTCCCTGTGTTTAGGAGATCAGACTGTGTGGTGTGTACAGAAGTGTATCACCCCGGTATCCCTGTGTTTAGAAGATCAGACTGTGTGGTGTGTATATAAGTGTATCACCCTGGTGTCCCTGTGTTTAGGAGATCAGACTGTGGTGTGTGTATATAAGTGTATCACCCTGGTGTCCCTGTGTTTAGGAGATCAGACTGTGTGGTGTGTATATAAATGTATCACCCTGGTGTCCCTGTGTTTAGGAGATCAGACTGTGTGGTGTGTATAGAAGTGTATCACCCTGGTGTCCCGGTGTTTAGGGGATCAGACTGTGTGGTGTGTATAGAAGTGTATCACCCTGGTGTCCCTGTGTTTAGGAGATCAGACTGTGTGATGTGTATACAAGTGTATCACTCTGGTGTCCCTGTGTTTAGGAGATCAGACTGTGTGGTGTGTATATAAGTGTATCATCCTGGTGTCCCTGTGTTTAGGAGATCAGACTGTGTGGTGTGTATACAAGTGTATCACCCTGGTGTCCCTGTGTTTAGGAGATCAGACTGTGTGGTATGTATATAAGTGTATCATCCTGGTGTCCCTGTGTTTAGGAGATCAGACTGTGTGGTGTGTATACAAGTGTATCACCCTGGTGTCCCTGTGTTTAGGAGATAAGACTGTGTGATGTGTATACAAGTGTATCACCCTGGTGTCCCTGTGTTTAGGAGATCAGACTGTGTGGGGTGTACATAAGTGTATCACCTGGTGTCCCTGTGTTTAGGAGATCAGACTGTGTGGTGTGTATAGAAGTGTATCACCCTGGTGTCCCTGTGTTTAGGAGATCAGACTGTGTGGTGTGTATATTAGTGTATCACCTGGTGTCCCTGTGTTTAGGAGATCAGACTGTGTGTTGTGTGTATATAAGTGTATCACCTGGTGTCCCTGTGTTTAGGAGATCAGACTGTGTGGTGTGTATAGAAGTGTATCACCCTGGTGTCCCTGTGTTTAGGAGATCAGACTGTGTGGTGTGTATAGAAGTGTATCACCCTGGTGTCCCTGTGTTTAGGAGATCAGACTGTGTGGTGTGTATATAGAAGTGTATCACCCTGGTGTCCCTGTGTTTAGGAGATCAGTCTGTGTGGTGTGTATATTAGTGTATCACCTGGTGTCCCTGTGTTTAGGAGATCAGACTGTGTGGTGTGTATAGAAGTGTATCACATTGCTTCACAGCAATAAAACTCACATTAATATTTATGGAAACATTTTATATATGATTATAAATTAGTCTGTGTAAATAAAATACATTGGTTTTGCTGTAAATCATTTATTCAATCATATAAAGAGGTGCAAATAGATCATGAAACAACCCGCAAAGTGTAGGGAATTCCCCGTCCACCAGCCACTCCCCCAGCGACATCACCTAAAATGCAAGTGTTGCTCTTTGGCCAGACGAAATGTTGCGAGGTTTACAATGCGGATACACAGGGGTGTAAATACAGGGTGCGTAAAGGGTGCAGTTGTAATGGATCCCGGCATCCAAGGAGGCCGATCGGCTCAAGAGCCCTATTAGTTTTGCCTTTGGGAGAATACTTTTTGTTAGTGGCCCCAAGAAACTATATGCACCACACACTCCAGTGATTTGTTACACCACTGTAGAGTCAATTTAACCCACTGAGTGTCAGAAAGGTACACAACGCATTGCAGAGCAATGCGCTGCGTACCCCTCGGGCACACAAAGGGTTAACATCACAAATGGACTAAAGTGCAGATAATACTATACGCTGATGTAGAATTAATGAACTTTTTGTTAATAAGATGTTTGGAAAAGGTGATGGATACATTTAATTTCTCAAACCAGACTTTATAATAATTACCACGCAGACTGGTGGCTGAACAACCTGTGGCTCTCCAGGTTCTGTCACCGAGGCTGATGTATGAAGACAACTGCACTGTAAGGAACACAGAGCAATTACCAATACTACCCACTGATTTACATGGTGATTCTTAACCCCTTGAATTCTATAGAGCTCCCAAAACATTGCAATGCAACAGAAACGCAATACAGATCTCTCTAGCGTGCAAGGGTTAAAAGCCCCATTTAAGTCAGTGGAAAATTTTATTTAACCCTTATGGAGCAGTTGTGGTTGCCTCAGGAATTGTTCCACTTCTTTTAACCCTTCGAATGTCAGGGGAATATCCAACGCATTGCTTGGCTAAAGAGTTAAATGCATTAGCCTCGTTACATCATCCTAAGTCAGGCTCCAGACAGCGTGTGGCTGAGTATGATTGGAGTTGTAGTCCAACAACAGCTGGGGAGCCACTGCTTGATCAATGCTGCCTAGACGATACGTAATATATATTTTTAATTTTTATTTTAGCCATTCTAGCAAGTGGAAAAAGCCTCAGAAAGCTGGAATGTAAGGAGACACTGTCTTGCCACGTGCTGCGCCAATTTTATTTTCAAAGGGGACGGGAAGATGAAACGCTGTCTTGGATACAATGCGCTATAGAGCCGCGCACACAGGGTCGCTTGATGAGGATTTATGTGGCTTGAGGGCAAAGTCAAAGGGCGAGATGCGTAGAAACACAAACGCTCGTCCCTATAAATACAACGATTATTACACAGTTTTCTCTTCCTCCAAAATAGGAATTGTTTTGGGAATTTCAGAGCGCCCGTGCTATCCTTGGGCCCAGTGTTGTGGCTTTATAAGGCCAAATGTTAGACAAAGCTCTCTCTGTTGGGGCCGTCACTGTCTGTCCGTCTGTCTACACAGTTTTCACAGGCAAGACCAGACAGACGCCCGGCCCGCGCACTGTTTTGTTAGAGAACAGAGAACAATGGCTTCTTTCAGTTCCCAGGTCCCCAAGATTGGGCAGAGAGGAAGCAGCCAGAGGATATGATTTGTGCCTCTAAGGGGGAAATTTCATACCCAAAAACTCCAGTATCCAAGGCTGCAAAGTAGAGAAAATGTATCTAAGGATAAAAAACCGAGAAAATTTAACTCCTTCAGTGCTCAAGTCCTTCAAATGTTGGAGATGTGTCCAGCACGGAGCTTCACAATTCACTGGAGACATCTGAAGCATTTGGGAGTTTACAGTCAAAACAATACTGTACTATTTTTAACCCTTTGACTGCCAAATAGGCATCTAATGCAACGCAATGCGATGTGTAAATGTATGTGTGACAGACAGGCAGGAACAAGGAGTTGTGTGTAACTGTGTGCAAGCAGGTGTGTAGAAGTGTGAAACAGAAAACACATACAAACCAGTGTACACACAGTTGGGAGCAAGCAGGTGAAACCATTTAACCCTTTGAGTGTCACAGGGGTGCGCAAGTCCTCCTCTGGCACTCAAAGGGTTAATTCTCCCTTGTGACACCCTAGCAAATAACTTTTCCATTGCTGGAACGAGTGCAATGTAATCTACAGAGTGAAACTACACACCTACTACACACACACACACACCTTCCATCTGTATACTTTAACCCCTTCAGAACCTGTGGATAGCGTGAACACATGTCCCGGATTACCTGGGACAGTCCTGGATTTTAAATGTGTCTCCCATGTCCCAGGCAGACCCCTTCAGGGATAATACAAAGTCCCAGAAGGAAGACTCCAGAGCACAGCATTCTAAACACTGGAACTACCCATTGCCTACTGTGACAGGAAGTGATGCCTCTGCTGGGCTACAACAAAATGGCTTCCAGACAGAACTCTAAATACTAGAGAGCTGAGCCTTGATCCTGACATCAAACAGGAGCTGCAGTGTAATTGTGTTGTAGTGTAATGCTAGTCTAAGGCTTTGGGTGTGATACACATTATTTTGCAATCACCACAGGTATCACCATATCTCAGGAGAAGGGAGTCCTGTGGTGCCACCAAAGTAGATAACAGTGGTGTCAAAAGGGGGCGAGGCTTAATCATGAGTGGAGGCGGGACTTTCAAAACATGTTAGCAATGTGTGTGTGTGTGTGTGTGTGTGTCAAATAGTTCCCCGGCTCAATATCCTATTTGCTTTGAAGCCATCTGTCATAACTGTCAATATTGTTCTGTGCTAGATAGGCATCCATTGCTTTTTTGAATGCAGTTACATTATCTGCAAGCACAACATCCCGAGGCAAAGAATTCCATAGCCTTACCGCCCTTACTGTAAAGAATCCCTGCCTGTGTTTTAGTCGAAAGCGCCTTTCCTCAAGTCTTAATGGATGACCTCTTGTTCTTAGCTCAGCTCTTTGCATAAATAATTCATTGGATAGTTCTTTGTATTGACCTTGAATATAAGTGTAAATGGTAATCATATCACCCCTTAGATGTCTCTTTTCTAATGTAAACAAACCCAGTTTGGCTAGTCTCTCTTTGTACGTGTCTGTGTAGATTGATATAACGTAACCCTTTGGGTGACAGAGAAGTATCCAGCATATTGCAACGCAATGGCATTCAAAGTATTTAATGGGAATTATCTGTGTGGAAGACGTGGGGAATCATTTGTTTAAGAGAAGGAGTAATGTAGGTAGGCAATCTGGGGGAAGACATTCTGCACTGCACCAGTCACTTCCTGCTCTGTCTGATGTACACAGTGCAGTGCAGACTTCTGTGTAAGATGTTTCCCTTAGTGTCCTGTTTTGGAACCGGCCTGGTTACACACTTCACCCCACAAAATCCATTTTGTAAACTCAACAGCAGGTGCACCAAAGTCATCATATTCCAATGTAAAGTGCACGGCTGGTGAGGAGAGCGTCCACAAAGCCACGCTGCACCCCAAAATATCCAGTTATACCTCTTGTTAGCGCTGTGCTTTTTTAAAGACAGATATGGTAAACATGTGGGCCTCCAGCTGTTTTACAATCCCCCATCTCCCTCAGATACCTGTGGATGATGGGAGTTGCAGTTCAACATCTGGGGAGCCGTGGGTTGCTCATCCCAGCCATACAGATCTGGATTAATCCTGTGTGTGCCAGAAGGGTATCCGATTCATTGCTTCACAATGCGTCGAACAGCCCTCTGGCACTCAATGGATTAAATACCTTAGCCTGAGCAACAAGGGCTTCTCAACACCTTGATGACTCCGTACTCTGCAATGTGCTGTGCGCCGCTCTTCTGGTTCTGAAAGAGTTAAAGGAAAAGTAATTTTCTAAAAATAAGCCCATACTTAACTTATGGTCAAAAAATCCTAATGTCCCCTATGAATTCTGCCCTTGTGTAATGTATCAAAAGAGAACATCTCAGACCTGGATGTCACGTCCACAGAGGCGGACATGACAGTTGGTAGAAGAGCCACAGAAGCTCAAACCCTGCCCATTGCACATAGTCAGGGCTGGATTTAAATCCAGGTGCCCCAGGCAAGGCACTCTAGGCACCCTTAGCCCCGCCCATGCCCAAACCCACATGTCACAAAACCCCACCCCCAGTCCCATCACACCTTTTCTGTCACATTAAATACCTTTGGCCGATAACAAGCAAGGAGAAAAAAAATGTAACCTCTTGGTTGCTATATACAAGGGGTTAAATAATAGCCTTTGACCCCTTTAGGACAGCACAGTCTGAGGGTGGGCGGCTCTAGAGGACAGATGCATTCTGGGATCGCAGAGCGGCGTGCAGCCATGTTACAATCCCAGAATTCCAGGACCGTTACCAGTCTGGACAGGCGTGACGGTCCTAGCACATCACGTGTCCTTAAGGGGTTAAAGGGATATATAATCTGGTGCAGAGGCATTGAGATTGCTCTGGCCACACCCACTATTCAGAATGTGGGTGCGGCCAGCACAGCTGAGGCACCGTCCCTTAAAATCTGGCGCTCTAGGCAGTTGCCTTCTCGGCCTATTTGGAAATCCAGCCCTGCGCATAGTAATCTTAACCCTTTAAGCACCAGAGGGATGGAGAATACATCGCATTTCAATGTCGCTCACCCCAGTGGTCATTTAACTCTTTGAGTGCCAGAGGGGTACGCAACGCATCGCTCTGCAATGCGTTGCGTACCCCTCTGGCATTCAAAGGGTTAACGGTGATGTAGGCTTATGCACTTTGCCTGCTTCAGCTTGATAAAAACTGCTGCCAACTGTCATGTCCGCCCCCATGGACACAATATCCAGGATTGACTTGAATATGGCATCTCTTGAACAAAAGAACAAGGGAAAAATTGATAATGGGCATTAGGAATTTTTGGGTCATAATAAGGTAAGTACAGGGTTGTTATGATTATGATGCGTTACTTCTCCTTTAAAAGTGACAGCAGAACCATAGTTTGTGACACGTGTGTGCACAGAAACAAGGCAGAACGTAACAAGATTATTATAAATTTAATATGTGGAACATTAAGAGCAAATCTAACTAAATGAGATTGGGTGGAATTACCAGCGAGAAGTATGTGAAATCCTATTAGTCTGTAATCATCTGCTAATTAAAAGTCTGCTCTCTGAAGCTTTCTGTGCTGTGAAGCCAGGCTCCGGGCCTACAGGGAACACTGGGGTTCTCTGCACTTAGGGTCATATACACAAGGAAAAAGAGGTGCAATTCTGGGGTAAACTAACTCCCCCTCAGGGGACAATTAAACATTCCCCAAATTCCCAATGATTTACACCTTGGAGCGCAATGCTTTGGGTACGTCCCTGGGGTATCCTTTTAAAAGGTTGCATGCAAAAGAGCGTACAACCTCTTAACACATTCACCATGTCACCTGCATAAAAATGGCGATATGAGAATCTCGCACTGCATGATAAAGCGAGATTCTCATGTCGCCTAGTGAATGGTTGCTACGGTGACCACACGTCCAGGAATGCCCGGGACTGTCCCTTATTGGGGGTCTGTGTCCCAAGTCCCGGGTCACCCCCCACCGGGACATTAAAGAGTCCCGGAATTGAGCAACAAGCACCAGTCCAGCCAGCCAATAAAATGTATTTGCTATATGGTCCTCATTGGCTGGCTGGACTAGTGCATGTGAGACAGCTGGGATGGAGCAGGTATGCTGGTGCTGCAAGTGAGACCCGCGGCTGAGGATCCCGCTGGCGCTGACCATCTTTCTGAGGCTGACACAGTAAGAGGTCCCACTGGGAAGCCTCAGAAAGATGGTCAGCGCCTGTTGGAGCCTCAGCCACAGGACTAGGGTGACCACATGTCCTGGAATGGCAGAACGGAAATGTGGTCTCCCTAATGGTTGCACATACAATAATTATTGAGCAGGAGATTCTCTTCACCTCCCAGCCACTGACTATACTGACCATATGTGTATACCGTCCCCCGATCTTATATCTGCATTCAACGAGCAGCCTCCCTGCCACTCAAAGGGTTAAATTGAGCTTTCAGCCTCTAGTATGTTAGAAAGATCCATAGGTGTCCACAGGGGGAGCAAGAAGGGGAACTCGCGACCCCCCCAGGTAAACATAGGTGCTGAGCGGGCTGGCCTGGGGGGCATTTTATAGCTTTGCCCCCCCCCCTTGAAAAATGTTTGTGGATGCCCATGGAAAGGTCTCCAATGTGTTGCAAAGCAATGCACTGGATATATATCCAGCATTCAAGGGGTTAAAAGCAGCATTTAAATCTGTGGTGATTTTTATGAGTCCCCTATTGGTGCAGATGGTTTGCTCCAGGTAGGGTTGCCACCCAGCCGGTATTTTACTGGCAGGCCGGTAAAAAATTGGCTTCTGTCCAATGTTAAGTCTATGGAGAGAATGCCATGGCCGGTATTTTTTTGAAGAAAAGGTGGCAACCCTAGCTCCAGGATTGGACCGATTTAACTTCCTGAATACAGACCTTTAGCTACAATACAATGTGTGGTTACAGCCACGTATGGGGCAAAGGTAGGATTTCCAGGCAGGGGAGCCATCATATAAAACATATGAAATAATAATAACAATATCTAGAATTTGTTTAGTGCAGCTCAGTACCCAGAACCTTGTGCATCTGCCTGTGCGCTATTTCAATACTGTCAAAGTTGTAGTTCAACAGTCACTGAATGATAAAGTATCTAGTATCAAGCTCTGTTTGGAAGCCATTTTGTTGTAGTCCAGCAGAGGAATCACTTCCTGTCACAGTAGACAATGGGCAGTTCTAGTGTTTAGAGCTCTGTTGGGAACCCATTTTGTTGTAGCCCAGCAGAGGAATCACTTCCTGTCACAGTAGACAATGGGCAGTTCTAGTGTTTAGAATTCTCTGCTCTGGAGTCTTCATTCCAGGACTTTGTACTATCACAGAAGGGGTGCTGCCAGGGACATGGGACACATATTAACATCTGGAACTGTCCTGGGCAATCCGGGACACATGGTCACCCTACTGCTGGGTAAACTTAAAATGTTGCCCCCTTGGCTACTGAAGAGATCTTGAATACATTGTCTCTCAATTCGCTATAAACCAATGTAGTAGCTAAGGGCTTATGTAATAATTACCCGCTTAATAATAGTTAGTCAGTGGATAATGACCCCCTATACTGTGATGTTACATATTCTGCAACTGCCTAGACCGATTATTATTCTATTTTTTTTTATTCACCTTTTACATGTCCTTAACAGTGAGCTCCCTGGATCTGTATCCAGAGAGATTTCAGTTGGGGACTGTGATAACCGGAATTGCAATACAATGTAATAAATACTTCTGAGTTTCACACATTGAGTGTAAGGTGAGTAAGTGAATGTGAATCAATATATTGGAGACCTCACTTAAGGGGTTAAAATCTCTATTTAAATAATGGGAATTTGGAGAATTGTGCAGATAATTTGCTCCAAGTCAGTCCTCATTTTCTTTGTGTATGTGACCCCTAAGCCCAGTACAATAAGTGCCAATCATTGTGCCTAACAGAACCTTCCTAACTCAGACCTCTGATCCGCAGGACCAGGAACACAGAGTAAAGGAGACGCCTGATACAACAGGAATCCGAGCAGTGATGTTTAACCCCTTGAGAGCTGGAGAGGTATCCAACACATTGCAATGCAATGCATTGAATACCTCTCTGGCGATCAAAGAGTTAACATTAATCCATAACACGAGGACGGTTTGGTAACCCGCCCCTCTCCGCCCTACACAACTGCTGTTGCCAGATACATGAAGATGATAAAACAAACAGCCATCCAGCCTTCTGTGCTCATAAATCTGCAACTCAATCAGCCAGTGAGGCGTGAGAGAGAGCCCATTAGTAGGGGTGACAAACAGTGCAATCTAGACAGAAGGACAGCCTCTCGCTGATCCTCTACCCCTCACGTCTGTGTTCTCAGCCAGAACAAAGGGAGAAAGGCAGTGATAATCAGGGCCGGATTTACATCTCAGGTGCCCCTAGGCAAAGCACTCTAGGTAACCTTACAGGGCACTGTTCCAGGATCCTGTGCATCGCTCTGCACTCAGTAGCAGTTACAGTGCACTATTCCTGGGGTAGTGGTACTCAGGATCCTGTGCATCGTTCCACACTCAGTAGCAGTTACAGTGCACTATTCCTGGGGTAGTTGTACTCAGGATGCTGTGCATCGCTCTGCACTCAGTAGCAGTCACAGTGCACTATTCCTGGGGTAGGGGAACTCAGGATCCTGTGCATCGCTGTGCAGTCAGTAGCAGTTACACTGCACTATTCCTGTTTCTGCACTACACAGGATCATGTGCATCATTTCAATGGATCACAGTTAGATGGCTACAAGTTGTTGTGTAGATTTTGTTCCCAAACTGCCATAATACATGAAATACTCATAATTACTGCACTAAGCTGATTAACTGCAACAAGACTCACTGAACAGAAGCAGCCTAGTTACCAGTGATAGGATGCATCACAGTGAGGAACACTTCACAGCCTGTCTGATACCATTCACTACACAGACCTGTGTGGTTCCAGATCCGCAGCAGATGAACATGACTGTGTCCTGGAGAATTTACCGCAATGACTCCTATAAAGATGGAGAATTAGAGGTGAAAATAATCCGCTAATAAACACAGCATGATAAATGGTCTTGTATGTACTAATGGGGCCATTACTAAACTGTCTTTGTTACAGTATTACAAGGGTTTTCTCTTTCTTTTTAAGTGAAATATATTTATTTTATTCAGGACTAAACAGCCATTTCTAGGCCTCGGCGGGACCTCTTAGCACCTATGAAAAAGCTGCCTGTTTGTATCAATGGCCGCTTTGCACCCTAAGTACCAGGGGGAGGGTGATGTGGTTGTGTGTGGGCATTTCTGGGCACACGGTTCTTCTGTGTCTAGGCTATTTACTAAGTGGGATAAAAGGAACTAGGCACGGACCCGTTATGTCTGCTCCAGGGCCGGCGCTACCATTAAGGCAGCACAGGAGCTGCCTTAGGGCGCCGCATCGGAGGGGCGCCGGAAAGGGAGAAGCTGAGAATTTCTTTTTTTTTTTTTTTAAACTATATCTGCCGCGAGGGAGCGCTCATTTACACGACCAAGCGCTCCCTCGCGGCGTCTATGGGACGCTCACAACGTAGAGCGCGCTGGGAGATGACATCATCTCCCAGCGCTCTGCATTACTGAGAACAGCGCTGGGAGGCACAGAGCTCTCTTAGAGCTAGACCACCAGGGACTCAAGGTAGGGAGCATTGTGGAGATGAAGGGGCATAAAGGAAGGAGCAATGTGGAGCTGAGGGGGCATTATGGAAGGGGCAGATGAAGGGGCATTATGGAAGGGCAGTGTGGAGATGAAGGGGCATAAAGGAAGGAGCAATGTGGAGATGAAGGGGCATAAAGGAGGGAGCAATGTAGAGATGAAGGGGCATTATGGAAGGGGCAGATGAAGGGGCATTATGAAAGGGCAATGTGTAGATGAAGGGGCATTATGGAAGGGGCAGATGAAGGGGCATTATGGAAGGGCAATGTGGAGATGAAGGGGCATTATGGAAGGGCAACGTGGAGATGAAGGGGCATAAAGGAAGGAGCAATGTGGAGATGAAGGGGCATTATGGAAGGGCAATGTGGAGATGAAGGGGCATAAAGGAGGGAGCAATGTAGAGATGAAGGGGCATTATGGAAGGGGCAGATGAAGGGGCATTATGGAAGGGCAATGTGGAGATGAAGGGGCATAAAGGAAGGAGCAATGTGGAGATTAAGGGGCATTGTGGAAGGGGCAATGTTGAGATGAAGGAGGCATTGTGGAAGGTGCAATGTTGAGATGAAGGGGCATTGTGGAAGGGGCAATGTAGAGATGAAGGGGCATTATGGAAGGGGCAATGTGGAGATGAAGGGGGCAATGTGGAGATGAAGGGGCATAAAGGAAGGGGCAATGTTGAGATGAAGGGGGCATTGTGGAAGGTGCAATGTGGAGATGAAGGGAGCATTGTGGAGGTGAATATGTGGGTGGGGGCAGGGGACTGTGGTAAGGTCAGGGGGGGCAGGTGGATTGTGTCGGGGGGGGGGGCATCAAAATGCACCTTCGCCTGTGTATACAAAAATCCTTGCACCGGCCCTGGCTGGCACACACAGTACTTGTGCACAGAGACCCATTAGGAACATCAGTCTTACTGCGCCATACGGGCAAAGGAAAAAGGGATCAGTTCTGGGGAAAAGCAACCACACCGTGGAGGAAAATATAAAAATTCCCCAAATTCACATTTATTTAAAGTGGATTCTTACTCCTTGAATGCTGGAAAGATCTCTAACCACATATTTGCTTTGCAGACGTTGGAGACGTATGTCGTATTCAGGGGTTAATCTTTTGAGAGCTGGAGAGGTATTCAATGCGTTGGATACCTCTCTGGCACTAACAGGGTTAAAAGGCCAATTTCAGTTAATGCCTGTCTCTATGTGACCCTCCGTGGTGTGCTTGGTTTGACCTAGAATTTCTCCGCTGTGCCGGACAGGCTGGGAATAGAGCTATTCCGGGAAGGGAGCTGTGCCAGGCAGGCCAGGTATGTAGCTGTGCCAGGCAGGCCAGGTATGACGCTGTGCCGGGCAGTGAGCAGTATGTGCAATGGTGGAAATCCCAGCATTTCTGTGTTCTGTTACATTATAAGGAATGTTACCCTGGAGCACTGGAACATTACTCCTTCCAGAGACCCATGTTCCCTGTTATTAAGAACAGGCTGTGGATAACCCAAGACACCGCTCAGTACCACTAATTGTGTATGTGTGGCTGGTCTGGGCACGACTTAATCACACAGAACACCACAGAGCTGTAATCTGGCATGCTGAGAGGATGGTACCGGTGCCAAAACTACTATTGCTCTCTGTGCCCCCGGCCAGGAAAAGTGATTTTGTACTAAGTTTGGCTGAACTAAGTAACAAGACGTGCCAGGGAGGAAGCGCAAGAGGAGGGCAAGGTGGCAGGTTGTTAGTGAACCTGTAGCTCTTCAGATACTGTAGGAATACAACTCCCATCATCCTCAGGAGGGCAGCAGAGAATTGATGATAACTGTAATTCAGCAGAGGTTAGGCAGCCGCAGGTTGCCCACATTTTAGAGCAGATGGATTTGTTCCTCCATCCTCTGAATGACTTACTCGTGCCCACAGTCTGAATAGGATGGTTTTTAAAAGGCAGATGAACATTAATGTGATTTAAAGGTGCAGCGTATATAGGACCACATCCAACCTAGGGTGTAATCTCTTTTATTTCACCAGTGCTATACACAGATAAGAAATAGCCTGCAGCACATCGCACTGATTCTGATCCCCAGATGACAGTCCAGTCACGAAGTGCCAGGCAATTTCTCCCAGAATAAAAAAAAGCAGCCGACACCAGCTGTACTTTTCAGCCTTCGTGGGTCTCATCAGTGAGGTGCAGCTGCACTCACTAGGCAAGGAGTCCGTATCCAGATTCCCCTACTACCCTTAGGGAAATCAAGCCCTAGGTTCATCTACATAATCAAAGTAACAGTCAGAGAGGATCAGCTAGGAATGAGCCTGTCAAAATATATAGCAGGGTCTATAGGAATGTATCCTACCCAGGGTATATAACGGAGTGTATAGGACTGTATCCTACCCAGGGTATATAACGGAGTATATAGGACTGTATCCTACCCAGGGTATATATCAGGGTATATAGGACTGTATCCTACCCAGGGTATATAACGGAGTATATAGGACTGTATCCTACCCAGGGTATATATCAGGGTATATAGGACTGTATCCTACCCAGGGTATATAACGGAGTATATAGGACTGTATCCTACCCAGGGTATATATCAGGGTATATAGGACTGTATCCTACCCAGGGTATATATCAGGGTATATAGGACTGTATCCTACCCAGGGTATATATCAGGTATATAGGCCTGTATCCTACCCAGGGTATATATCAGGTATATAGGACTGTATCCTACCCAGGGTATATATCAGGTATATAGGACTGTATCCTACCCAGGGTATATATCAGGGTATATAGGACTGTATCCTACCCAGGGTATATATCAGGGTATATAGGACTGTATCCTACCCAGGGTATATATCAGGGTATATAGGACTGTATCCTACCCAGGGTATATATCAGGGTATATAGGACTGTATCCTACCCAGGGTATATATCAGGTATATAGGACTGTATCCTACCCAGGGTATATATCAGGGTATATAGGACTGTATCCTACCCAGGGTATATAACGGAGTGTATAGGACTGTATCCTACCCAGGGTGTATATCAGGTATATAGGAATGTATCCTACCCAGGGTATATATCAGGTATATAGGACTGTATCCTACCCAGGGTATATATCAGTTATATAGGACTGTATCCTACCCAGGGTATATATCAGGGTATATAGGACTGTATCCTACCCAGGGTATATATCAGGGTATATAGGACTGTATCCTACCCAGGGTATATATCAGGGAATATAGGACTGTATCCTACCCAGGGTATATATCAGGGTATATAGGACTGTATACTACCCAGGGTATATATCAGTTATATAGGACTGTATCCTACCCAGGGTATATATCAGGGTATATAGGACTGTATCCTACCCAGGGTATATATCAGGGTATATAGGACTGTATCCTACCCAGGGTATATATCAGGTATATAGGACTGTATCCAACCCAGGGTATATATCAGGTATATAGGACTGTATCCAACCCAGGGTATATATCAGGTATATAGGACTGTATCCTACCCAGGGTATATAGGATTGTATACTACCCGGGGTGTATAGCAGGGTCTATAGGATATTATACTTTCCTAGTTGAACATCTCAGACCTTTAGTCTCCATATACACATATCCCTATCACATATCTTGCATTCAGTGGGTAAAATCCCCATTCACAATAATGGGTAGTTAGTAAATATGCATTTCTCAATTATGGTCTTATTCGTTTGCTCCAATTGCATCTCTTTAGACTGATGGGTTATTCCCATAATTCACCGCAGACCTAGCAAGCATCCAAAGAGTTAAATGTAAAACTGCCTCTCTGGTTCTGCCAGGTTTGCCAATGCCCCTTCCTCCCACCACCCATCAGAAGAGACCAGAAGATGGAAGCGGTGCTGGCTGATAGACGGGTGTTAAGTGCTTTTGTATAAAGTGCTTCTCCCTATAACAGATCGCTCCATCACGTTAATGACACCGAGAAACCACCCAGGCTCCACACAACTGCAGCCGTAAATCAGTCCGGGGACAGCAGAGGGAATGCCAATGTATTATACAATGGATAACAATAATTCTGGAGCAAACCAAGTGTACCATAGGGGACAGATTTCTATTGATATACATAGGGAATTTAACCCGTGGAATGATATTTTTTTGTTTGTCAACTAAGCTCATTTTTTAAAATAAATTTTGATATATGGAAAGCACTCTTTAAATATCATTCCTCGTCATTTTTTTTTACTTTATAATCCTTTGGAAACCAGTCCGAACCAAACCTGGAGGAAGTCCAAGCAGTGACAGGTAAACACTCCCTGCATGCGATTCCCTGCACCGGTGCATTGTGGACCCTGGTGTGACCAGCTCCGTGTGTACCACCATGTAATGTTGTGGATACATGTGATTAGCGATCTAAGTTTTAGTACCCAGGGCCAGATTTGCCATTAGGCAAAGTAGGCACCTGCCTACAGGCACACGCCAACGAGGGGCGCCTGCCATTTGTATTTTTTTTTTTCCTTAATATTCTTTTTTTTTTTTTTAAAAACTAGCCACCTCGCTGGCTGCGCCGGTGGCACCCACTCACATTGCCCGCCCCCCCAGTCTTGTACCTGATGGAGCTCCCTCGTTGCCTCTTTAGGAATGCAGAGTGCTGGGAGATGACATCATCTCCCAGCGCTCTACATTCCTGAATAGGAGACCGCGCGGGAGCTCCATCAGGTGCAACACTTTGCCAAAGGAGGCACATACAGATCTCCTACCAGGGAGGTAGGAAACGGACAACGGGGGGAGGCAATGTGAGGGCAATGTGGAGCTAATGGGGGGCAATGTGGAGATGGTGGGGGCAAGTTGGAGCTGATGGGGTGGAGGGCAATGTGGAGCTGATGGGAGGCATTGTGAGTGCAATGTGGAGCTGATGGGGGGCATTGTGAGGGCAATGTAGAGCTGATGGGGGCAATATGGAGCTGATGGGGGGCATTGTGAGGGCAATATGGAGCTGATGGGAGGTAATGTGAGGGCAATGTGGAGCTGATGGGGGGCATTGTGAGGGCAATATGGAGCTGATGGGGGGCATTGTGAGGGCAATGTGGAGCTGATGGGACAATATGGAGCTGATGAGGGGCATTGTGATGGCAATATGGAACTGATGGGGGGCAATGTGAGGGCAATGTGGAGCTGATGGGGGGCAGTGTGAAGGCAGTATGGTATATTGAGCTGATGGGGGCAATATGGTATATGGAGATGATGGGGGCAATTCGAAGGCAATATATGAGATGATGGTGGCAAGCTGGACCTAATGGTGGGCAATGTGGCGATGATGGGGGCAATGTGAGGGCATTACGGAGATGATGGGGGGGCAACGTGGAGATTAGGAGCATTGTGGAGGTATCCAGTGCAAATGGCCCACGGGGGGCGGGGGCGCTTCAAATTTCTGTGCCTACAGGCTCCTGAGATGTAAATCCAGCCCTGTTAGTACCTCTACTTGCACTTTGTTTCTTTTAATTCTGGGTCCACCGGGAAGAGCACGTTGTGTGAAACCTGTTGGTCTATTGGGAGCAGCTGTTGAACCCTGAAAGAGCTACCCAAACGTGGGTACCCTTACAGTGGTACCGGATGTGGGATTTATTTGTACATTACAATACTTGGGAGGTACAGACCTCTAATATCTCCTAAAGAGGGACACTTGGCAGGTATAGACCCCTAATATCTCATAAAGAGGGACACTTGGGATGTACAGACCCCTAATATCTCCTAAAGAGGGACACTTGGGAGGTATGGACCCCTAATATCTCCTAAATAGGGACACTTGGGAGGTACAGACCCCTAATATCTCCTAAAGAGGGACACTTGGGAGGTAAAGACCCCTAATATCTCCTAAAGAGGGACACGTGGGTGACTACTGTCATAAAGCTGCACCTTTGTCCCCTGGTGCCGTTGGATTGTCCCAGAATTTCTCTAATTTTAAGAAACCGAGAGGTGGGCAACCCATTGCTACGCACTGCCCACTCCTCTGGCGCACAAAAGGTTTTAAAGTCCGTAAGCAATGAGGCTGATGTATGAAGAAAACTGGAGCAATTCTGATGCAAATCAATTGCACCACAGGGGACAAATAAAATTTCTACACATTTCCACTGATTCAAATGGATATTTTAAGCCCTTGAATCCTTAATGCCTCGCAATGCATTGGAGACCTGTCAAGGCGTAAAATATTCTATATAAATCATTGTGAATTTTCATTTGTCCGCTCCGGTGCAGCTGGATTGCCCCTGAATTGCACTGCTTGGTGAGTACAGCCCCACGTCACTGTGGGCAACTAGTTGATGCCGAGATTTAAAGGGATAGTAATACCTAAAATGTAAAAAAAAATATGTTGTAGGGTTTATCCCCCTGAGTAAAACAAGAGTACTCCCACTGCTGAAAAATGTTTCATTCAAAAGTTATTAATTTTCAAAGTTGAATTTTTTAGGTGCAATATCACAGTGGCCTGAAATTGTACAGTGGCGCTGTTGCTACACGATCCTATGGACAGCTCTGGTCTCAGGACCATAAATCTCCATAGGATGGTGTAGCAACAGCGCCACTGTAAAATTTCAGGCCACTGTGATATTGCACCTAAAAAATTCAACTTTGAAAATTAATAACTTTTGAATGAAACATCTTTCAGCAGTGGGAGTACTCTTGTTTTACTCAGGGGGATAAACCCTACAACATATTTTTTTTTACATTTTAGGTATTACTATCCCTTTAACTACCCAGGTGTAAAGTGCCCCTAGATTATCATGTTACCCAGCATGGATTACACTGCACAGAGATCACTGCATGGTGCCAGGCTCTCTGGGTACTGCCAGCGGTATTTTCTCTCATCCTGTTCTGCAATGAGTTGCATTCCCCTCTGGCACTCAAAAGATTTAAGGGGAACCATCACCCCAAATAAAGTCCCTCCCAATAATTAGTCATATAGTGATAAGTTTACAAATAGTTCTATTATCTAGCATAAGAACAGCATTATTAACCCCTTAAGGACCACTGACGTACCCGGACCATCACGCTGGTCCAGCACTAAAGGACCAGTGACGGTCCTGGAACGTCACATACTTTTACTCACAGCGCTCCTGAAGGAGCGCGGTGAGTAATACCGGGGACTGAAGTTGACCCCTCCAAGACCGGAGTGATCTCTTTCAGTCCCTCGTTCGGCGTGTCGGCACACGTGATCAGTCACATGGGGCGGCACATCAAACTTCCCTATCTGGTCCTTAAAGGACCACATACCCCGGGACTGCTGGCCCTTAAGGGGTTAAGAAATCCTACTTCTTCTGAGACTGATGGCCAGGTATCAGCGCAGACACATCTTGTCTTAGAGACATCTGCGTGCCTGCGCTGTCCGTCCCAGTCTCCTCTAGGAGGCGCTGCATGGTACCTTAAGGTAACAGGAAGTGACTGACAGTGCAGGCGCACAGACGGCTCTAAAGCAGGAAGTCTGCCCGTCAGTCTCAGAAGAAGTAGGTTTTCTTAATAACGCCGGACTTATGTGCGATAATAATATGATTTCTAAGCTTATAGCTATAGGACTAATTATTGGGGGGGACTTTATTTGGGGTGATAGTTCTGCTTTAATCGTTTACTTGCCACATTGTGTTTAGCCTTCAGCCTGGCATTCCTTAAAGGGATAGTAATACTTAAAATGTAAAAAAAAATAAGTTGTAGGGTTTATCCCCCTGAGTAAAACAAGAGGACTCCCACTGCTGAAAGGTGTTTCATTCAAAAGTTATTAATTTTCAAAGTTGAATTTTTTAGGTGCAATATCACAGTGGCCTGAAATTGTACAGTGGCGCTGTTGCTACACGATCCTATGGACAGCTCTGGTCAGTTGACCATAAATCTCCATAGGATTATGTAGCAACAGCGCCACTGTACAATTTCAGGCCACTGTGATATTGCACCTAAAAAATTCAACTTTGAAAATTAATAACTTTTGAATGAAACACCTTTCAGCAGTGGGAGTCCTCTTGTTTTACTCAGGGGGATAAACTCTACAACATATTTTTTTTACGTTTTAAGTATTACTATCCCTTTAACTCAGGAATCTGTGCCCGTGGCATTGCCAGCTCCCCCTTTTTGGCTGTGTGTTGAGTTCCGTTCTGGAAGGTCTTGCTGGCAATCTGCTCAGTGTTCTGTGTACAGAGAATTACAGTCCAGGTGGGATGATTGAGATCCGTTCAAATATGCGCTAATCTTAATTGGAAATCACACCCTGGGGGCAGTAAACACACTCCGAGCAGCTCGAAGACAAACGCGTGCCATCATTAACCTCTTCAGTGCCAAACGGCCCATTAGCCTACTAATGGATACATCAAAAATACGCCTTAACCGTTTGCGTGCCAGAGAGGTATACAACTGACACACTGGTACTCAAGGGTTTTAACCCCCCCTGGATGCTAGATGTCTTCAGTGTATTTGAAATGAAAACCTTTCTAGCATCCAACGGGTTAATTTATAAACAAAATGCACCGTGTGCCCTAGTCTGCCTTAACATTTTGAGTGCCAGACGGGGTAGCCAACGCATTTCTTTCTCCTCTAGCACTTAAAGGGTTGAAGGGGAAGTTGTCCAAGGAAAAAGTAGAGATTAGTTTGGTAGCAAGTTACTGGGGGAAAGTAAATCTGAATATAGCCATAGGTCCTGATTTACTAAACGGTGTTAAACAAAGGGATTGAGGCAAACACATAGGTGAGTGGAGGGCTGTCTGCACATTCCGCTCTGTACGTACTGGCTCTCAGTGTAACAGGGTGAATGAACAATCGTCCCTTCATCCCTGCGGCCTTGTTCTCTCATGTAGGAGGAATTTGGGTCACAGACTCTTTTTGTCCGCGCGACAGATGTTTGTCACAGTGACCTCCCACGGCCCTTTGTTGCAGAAGATCTCCAGAGAGACAAAGCCTGCAGGTTGGTCTCCTCTGATCGCCCGGCTCCTTACTTCAGGACTCAAAATCATGTTTCTGATTTCAGCCATCTGGGCTCAGAGATCATCTTTACAATAGTATATTTATCTTTACCTATTTCTACTTCATTACACAGAATTATTGGGGTAGAGAGCTCCTGCACAATAAAACTTACAGGCAGGGATGATTTTCAGCCAGGTCTACACCACATACAATAAAATACAGGTCTATAAAATACAGGTCTACACCACATACAATAAAATACAGGTCTATAAAATACAGGTCTACACCACATACAATAAAATACAGGTCTATACCATAAAATGCAGGTCTACACCACATACAATAAAATACAGGTCTATAAAATACAGGTCTACACCACATACAATAAAATACAGGTCTATAAAATACAGGTCTACACCACATACAATAATATGCAGGTCTATACCATAAAATACAGGTCTATACCACATACAGTAAAATGCAGGTCTACACCACATAAAATAAAATACAGGTCTATAAAATACAGGTCTACACCACATACAATAAAATACAGGTCTACACCACGTACAATAAAATACAGGTCTACACCACATACAATAAAATACAGGTCTACATCAGGTAAAATAAAATACAGGTCTACACCAGGTACAATAAAATACAGGTCTACAACACATACAATAAAATACAGGTCTACACCACATACAATAAAATACAGGTCTATAAAATACAGGTCTACACCACATACAATAAAATACAGGTCTACACCACATACAATAAAATAGAGGTCTATAAAATACAGGTCTACACCAGGTAAAATAAAATACAGGTCTACACCACGTACAATGTGATATTGCACCTAAAAAATTCAACTTTGAAAATTATTAACTTCTGAATGAAACACCTTTCAGCAGTGGGAGTACTCTTGTTTTACTCAGGGGGATAAACCCTACAACATATATTTTTTTTTACATTTTAAGTATTACTATCCCTTTAAACATAAATCTCTTTCATCTGCCAGGCAGGAGAGAGATATTTTCTCTGTGACAGTTCAGTGACTGGGCTGGATGGGGGATTATTCTGCTTTTAGAATTATCCATGTCAAGCTGTCAGTTGGACACTGCTAGCACACGCTACACAATCTTATCCTGTCCGCTGACTGCTATCATTACTCTACGCATGATTTAATATTCAGCATGTGCAGCTAGGAGAGACAGGCTTCCAGTGCAGTGTGGGATACTACCAGCTTCCTAGAAAATGGTACCGGGCAGATGGCTCACCCCTGTGAGGTCAATCTCACCAACTCTATTCCCGCGAGCTCCACAGGGGTGTCTGTCCACACATTGCTTTACTAGGCACTGGACACCTTTCTAGCGCTCATAGGGTTAAAGGAACACTAAGATTTTGCTTGTACAGCTTTTTCCAACACTAAATTAACTGCACATAGACATACCTCCCAAGTGTCCCTCTTTAGGAGGGACAATCCCTCTTTTAGACCCAAATCCCTCTTTCCCACCCTGATGTCCCACTTTTTCAGATATCAGACTGTGTGGTGTGTATATAAATGTATCACCCTGGTGTCCCCGTGTTTAGGAGATCAGACTGTGTGGTGTGTATAGAAGTGTATCACCCCGGTGTCCCTGTGTTTAGGAGATCAGACTGTGTGGTGTGTATAGAAGTGTATCACCCTGGTGTCGCTGTGTTTAGGAGATCAGACTGTGTGGTGTGTATATGAGTGTATCACCCTGGTGTCCCTGTGTTTAGGAGATCAGACTGTGTGGTGTGTATATAAGCGTATCACCCTGGTGTCCCTGTGTTTAGGAGATCAGACTGTATTGTGTGTGTATAGAAGTGTATCACCCTGGTGTCCCTGTGTTTAAGAGATCAGACTGTGTGGTGTGTATAAAAGTGTATCACCCTGGTGTCCCTGTGTTTAGGAGATCAGACTGTGTGGTGTGTATATAAGTGTATCACCCTGGTGTCCCTGTGTTTAGGAGATCAGACTGTGTGGTGTGTATATAAGTGTATCACCCTGGTGTCCCTGTGTTTAGGAGATCAGACTGTGTGGTATGTATATAAGTGTATCACCCTGGTGTCCCTGTGTTTAGGAGATCAGACTGTGTAGTGTGTATATAAGTGTATCACCCTGGTGTCCCTGTGTTTAGGAGATCAGACTGTGTGATGTGTATAGGAGTGTATCACTCTGGTGTCCCTGTGTTTAGGAGATCAGACTGTGTAGTGTGTATATAAGTGTATCACCCTGGTGTCCCTGTGTTTAGGAGATCAGACTGTGTGGTGTATATATAAGTGTATCACCCTGGTATCCCTGTGTTTAGGAGATCAGACTGCGTGGTGTGTATATAAGTGTATCACCCTGGTGTCCCTGTGTTTAGGAGATCAGACTGCGTGGTGTGTATATAAGTGTATCACCCTGGTGTCCCTGTGTTTAGGAGATCAGACTGTGTGGTGTGTATATAAGTGTATCACCCTGGTGTCCCTGTGTTTAGTAGAACAGACTGTGTGGTGTGTATATAAGTGTATCACCCTGGTGTCCCTGTGTTTAGGAGATCAGACTGTGTGGTATGTATATAAGTGTATCACCCTGGTGTCCCTGTGTTTAGGAGATCAGACTGTGTAGTGTGTATATAAGTGTATCACCCTGGTGTCCCTGTGTTTAGGAGATCAGACTGTGTGATGTGTATAGAAGTGTATCACCCTGGTGTCCCTGTGTTTAGGAGATCAGACTGTGTAGTGTGTATATAAGTGTATCACCCTGGTGTCCCTGTGTTTAGGAGATCAGACTGTGTGGTGTATATATAAGTGTATCACCCTGGTGTCCCTGTGTTTAGGAGATCAGACTGTGTGGTATGTATATAAGTGTATCACCCTGGTGTCCCTGTGTTTAGGAGATCAGACTGTGTAGTGTGTATATAAGTGTATCACCCTGGTGTCCCTGTGTTTAGGAGAACAGACTGTGTGGTGTGTATATAAGTGTATCACCCCAGTGTCCCTGTGTTTAGGAGATCAGACTGTGTGGTGTATATATAAGTGTATCACCCTGGTGTCCCTGTGTTTAGGAGATCAGACTGTGTGGTGTGTATATAAGTGTATCACCCTGGTGTCCCTGTGTTTAGGAGATCAGACTGTGTGGTGTGTATATAAGTGTATCACCCTGGTGTCCCTGTGTTTAGGAGATCAGACTGTGTGGTGTGTATATAAGTGTATCACCCTGGTGTCCCTGTGTTTAGGAGATCAGACTGTGTGGTGTGTAAAGAAGTGTATCACCCTGGTGTCCCTGTGTTTAGGAGATCAGACTGTGTGGTGTATATATAAGTGTATCACCCTGGTGTCACTGTGTTTAGGAGATCAGACTGTGTGGTGTGTATATAAGTGTATCACCCTGTTGTCCCTGTGTTTAGGAGATAAGACTGTGTGGTGTGTATAGAAGTGTATCACTCTGGTGTCACTGTGTTTAGGAGATCAGACTGTGTGGTGTGTATATAAGTGTATCACCCTGGTGTCCCTGTGTTTAGGAGATCAGACTGTGTGGTGTGTGTATAGAAGTGTATCACTCTGGTGTCCCTGTGTTTAGGAGATCAGACTGTGTGGTGTGTATAGAAGTGTATCACCCCGGTGTCCCTGTGTTTAGGAGATCAGACTGTGTGGTGTGTATATAAGTGTATCACCCCGGTGTGCCTGTGTTTAGGAGATCAGACTGTGTGGTGTGTATATAAGTGTATCACCCTGGTGTCGCTGTGTTTAGGAGATCAGACTGTGTGGTGTGTATAGAAGTGTATCACCCCGGTGTCCCTGTGTTTAGGAGATCAGACTGTGTGGTGTGTATAGAAGTGTATCACCCTGGTGTCCCTGTGTTTAGGAGATCAGACTGTGTGGTGTGTATATAAGTGTATCACCCTGGTGTCCCTGTGTTTAGGAGATCAGACTGTGTGGTGTGTATATAAGTGTATCACCCTGGTGTCCCTGTGTTTAGGAGATCAGACTGTGTGATGTGTATAGAAGTGTATCAGCAATAAAACTCAAATTATTGTTTGTTTAAACATCAGTATATGTGTTTAGAAATTAGTCTGTCTAAATAAAATACTTTGGTCTTGTTATAAGTCATGTATTAGGTTACAGAAGGAGGTGTCAGTAGGTCATGAAATAGCCTAAAAATTATTGGGAATGCCCCACCCACCAGTCACGCCCCCAGCAACGCCCCCTAAAACACAAATGTCCCTCTCTGGCAATTTGAAATGTTGGGAGGTATGCATAGCTTAGAGCACATTGCTGGTTATTACATTACATTCCAACGGGTGAATTGAGCGTGATGTGTTGCAGAACTGTCCAGTCAACCCATGTTATCTGCGCTGTCCCAGTATTTCCCAGCTACGCCGTCACCAGTGGACATTACAGAGATGGATCTGATGGTGTCATGCAAAAGTGACTGGCCGACACCCACGTTGACTGACCATTAATGGGATAGTAATGTTTCATAATAAAGCTCTAATTAATCCTCATGGCATTGAACCTTGGAGAGTGTTATTTCAATACTGTCAGAGTTGTAGTTCAAGAGTAATTCAATGACAAAGTATCCCCCTCCCGCCCCTTTTACTGATGTAAGACTGCTCAGCCAGATCAGAAGGGAGGTGCCCAGGTAGATTGCAGAGAGGGACAATCTTCAATTAAGATAAGGGAAAAAACCTGAAAAACTTGTCAAGGGGGGGCAGGGATTTCATTGTTCTCACAGTAAGAAGATCGTCCACTGCTGTTATCTGTCTGGTCTATGGACTGCATTCCACATCTGAGAAGAGATGGCTTACACTAGGTAAAAGGGGCGGGAGGGGAAACTTTGCTTGTGAATCTCTCAAACCATAAGGGTTTGAGAGATAAGACATATCGTTCTTCATGTTTTTTTAATGCCTACAAAATAAAATAAAGATAAAACAAAGTATTACTATCCCTTTAACGGGATTGTCACTGTAATGCATTGATCCAATTATAGACCATCATGGAATTAAGCTCTGCTAATGCTTTCCTGTGTTGTGAAATGAATGCAGGAAACATTCAGCAACTGCATTTGGCCTGCATGACGTGTGTCAGAACGGTCAATGAGGACAGTCCAATCCACAGAGATGGGGAGGAATTTGGTGTGTTTAATGCAGAGTAGAAAACTTGGCATTAAAAACACGTTTCAAGTAGACCTTCGGGTGCTTCACCACATATGAATGGAGCCTAACATAATAGGATGACACACCACTGACTTCATGCACTGAGCGCAGAGAAATTAAGCAGAGCAGATATACATATTGTGGCCTATGGGTCAATAAGCAGATGAGCCACACTGGAGACCAGAAAGCTGTGATGATTAATGAATGGTAGACTGTAAGAATTAGTGTCTGTCCCTTTAACTGTATTCCCTTAAAATTAATAATACCTCTCTTGCTCTGTAACACTGTGCTCTGGAATGTCCTAACCTCCTTGCTTTTAGCTTTGCAATGCGTTCCGTACCACTCTGGCACTCAAAAGGTTAATATCCAAAATAGATGACCGCAATATATGAATGTAAAATTGTCTGACAGCTGTGGCTACCTGATTGCATCAAGCATGGCCTCTGCGTTCCTTCTCTATACTCAGGTTGATCAAATTTAGCATATGCATATATTTGCACACGTGTTTGTAATAGAAATGTTTAGCCATAATATATTCATATGACTTAATGCTTTAGTTTGCATAGGTCCATTTATGAACATGTGGAAACTGATTACACATGTGCATCCTATTTTCTTGATGCTATGACCATATTCATAGTGAGTCAAACTGAATATAAGCTCAGAGGTTGATCACTGTAGACAGAGGCAGAGAAACTCAAAGGAGGAGTACAGGTTCCACCAGCTGTAGAAACACACTCCTCAATGGTTCAGACCTGCTATCCTTTGTCACACGTCCACCACACACCCTGCAATGAGATCACATGGACAATGCAAGGATATTGGAGATACAAAACGGAAGGCTTGACCTCGGCTATACCGCAGATCTGTTCAAGTCCCAAAAATAAAATAGCCTAATACCTCATGATAATAAACCCTAACCTGTCTTAAAGGCATATTAAACCTTAAAAGGATAGCAATGTTTCACAATAACATCGGCTCCAATTACTCATCATAGTATCTGGACCATGGAGAGTGGTATTTCAATACTGTCAGAGTTGTAGTACAAGAGTAATTGAATGATAAAGTATCCCCCTCCTGCCCCTTTTACTGATGTAACACTGCTCACCTCAGAGCAGCAAGACTGTCCGGATGTATCACAAAGAGGGACAATCTTCATTGATCATAAGGAAAAAAATGAAACATTTGTCAAGGAGGGCAGTGTTTTCCTTATGATCACAGTAAGAAGATTGTCCTTTGCTGTGATCTGTCCGGTCCCAGGACCAGATTCCACATCTGAGGGGAGGTGGTTACACTAGGTAAAAGGGGAGGGAGGGGGATACTTTATCATTCAATTACTCTTGTACTACAACTCTGACAGAACTGAAATAACACTCTCCATGGCCCAAATACTATGAAGATTAATTGGAGCTGCTAGTTTTCTGAAGCATTACGATCACTTCAATTGTGGAAAACACATATATTTAGGGAATTTTCTGACTGAGTAAAACAAAGCTACTACCACTGCTGAAAGATGCATTCCAAAGTTATTAAAGCTCAGACTGTATTATTACTATAGTAACCCTTTGTGTTCCAGAGTGTAGCCAATGCGCTACCCCTTTTTTGTATTGTATTGTATATTTTATTTATATACCGCCAACCAGTGTACTTGGCATTTTACATTTGATATAGAAGGGGTACAATAAGTGCGGTGATTAAGTATTTATAAAGACAATCATAAGGGGAACAACAGGTGAGTATACATGAGGATGCCCCGTACAGCTTACAATCTAAGTATAGGATGGGTGACACACAGATACAATCTGGTAGAGGAGGAAGTGCAGTTTTTGACATACGATATAATGTTTCCACATTACACTGTTGCTAGAGATAAGAGGTGCTCTTTTAGTTTGGATTTAAAGTTGTTGAGGGTTGATGCTTGGTGAATACTGGGGGAACGGAGTTCCAGAGGTAGGGGCAGCGACGGAGAAAGCCTTCAGTCATGAAACAGTGATAGTGGTTAAAGGGGCAGAGAGTCGTCCACCATGTGCGCTGCGTAGTGGACGTGCAGGAATATGACGGGATATCAGAGATGAAATATAAGGCGGAGACAAGTGATGGAGAGCCGTGAAGGTAACGAGGAGGATTTTGAATGTGATACACTGCTTTATGGGAAGCCATGACAGTGATTTTAAAAGTGGTGGGGTGAGTACTGTTCTGGAGGAGAGGAAGAGTATTCTGGTGGCTGAATTAAGAACTGATTGAAGAGGAGCGATATGGTTAGCAGGAAGACCAGTAAGTAAAGAGTTGCAGTAGTCCAGGCGAGAAAGGATAAGAGCATGCATGAGGGTTTCTGTTGTAGAGTGAGAGAAGAATGGCCGGATTTTTGCTATATTCCGAAGAAAGAAGCGACAGGTTTTGGTAACGTTGTTAATGTGGGTGGAGAAGGAAAGAGAAGAGTCCAGAGTTACCCCGAGGCAGCGGGCCTTGTCTACAAGGTAAATTGTGGAGCCTTCAACAGTTATAGAGAATGGAGGTGTTGTGCAGGATTTAGGAGGGAAGATAAGGAGCTCAGTCAGTCATTTAACCCTTTGGCACTCAAAGGGTTAAATGATGATCAACAGTCCGAGCTGGAGTCCAAGTTTCCCCCTTTAGGCGATATTAGGGTCTGTACTTCCCAACTGTCCCTCTTTAGGAGATATTAGGGGTCCATACATCCCAAGTGTCCCTATTTAGGAGATATTAGGGGTACATACCTCCCAAGTGTCCCTCTTTAGGAAATATTAGGGGTCCATACCTCCCAAGTGTCCCTCTTTAGGAGATATTAGGGCTCCGTACCTCCCAAGTGTCCCTCTTTAGGAGATATTAGGGATTCATACCTCCCAAGTGTCCCTCTTTAGGAGATATTAGGGGTCCATACCTCCCAAGTGTCTCTCTTTAGGAGATATTAGGGGTCTGTACCTCCCAAGTGTCCCTCTTTAGGAGATATTAGGGATTCATACCTCCCAAGTGTCCCTCTTTAGGAGATATTAGGGGTCCATACCTCCCAAGTGTCCCTCTTTAGGAGATATTAGGGGTCTGTACCTCCCAAGTGTTACTCTTTAGGAGATATTAGGGCTCCGTACCTCCCAAGTGTCCCTCTTTAGGAGATATTAGGGATTCATACCTCCCAAGTGTCCATCTTTAGGAGATATTAGGGGTCGGTACCTCCCAAGTGTCCCCCTTTAGGAGATATTAGGGGTCCATACCTCCCAAGTGTCCCTCTTTAGGAGATATTAGGCTCTGTACCTCCCAAGTGTCCCTCTTTAGGAGATATTAGGCTCTGTACCTCCCAAGTGTCCCTCTTTAGGAGATATTAGGGGTCCGTACCTCCCAAGTGTCCCTCTTTAGGAGATATTAGGCTCTGTACCTCACAAGTGTCCCTCTTTAGGAGATATTAGGGGTCTGTACCTCCCAAGTGTCTCTCTTTAGGAGATATTAGGGGTCTGTACCTCCCAAGTGTCTCTCTTTAGGAGATATTAGGGGTCTGTACCTCCCAAGTGTCCCACTTTAGGAGATATTAGGCTCTGTACCTCCCAAGTGTCCCTCTTTAGGAGATATTAGGGGTCCGTACCTCCCAAGTGTCCCTCTTTAGGAGATATTAGGGGTCTGTACCTCCCAAGTGTCCCTCTTTAGGAGATATTAGGGGTCCATACCTCCCAAGTGTCCCTCTTCAGGAGATATTAGGGGTCCATACTTCCCAAGTGTCCCTCTTTAGGAGGGACAGCCCCTCTCTGAGACCCAAATCTATCTGTCCCTCTTTCCCACCCTGGTGTCCCTGTGTTTAGGAGATCAGACTGTGTGGTGTGTATATATAAGTGTTTCACCCTGGTGTCCCTGTGTTTAGGAGATCGGACTGTGTGGTGTGTATAGAAGTGTATCACCCTGGTGTCCATGTGTTTAGGAGATCAGACTGTGTGGTGTGTATAGAAGTGTATCACCCCGGTGTCCCTGTGTTTAGGAGATCAGACTGTGTGCTGTGTATATATAAGTGTTTCACCCTGGTGTCCCTGTGTTTAGGAGATCGGACTGTGTGGTGTGTATAGAAGTGTATCACCCTGGTGTCCATGTGTTTAGGAGATCAGACTGTGTGGTGTGTATAGAAGTGTATCACCCCGGTGTCCCTGTGTTTAGGAGATCAGACTGTGTGGTGTGTATATAAGTGTATCACCCTGGTGTCCCTGTGTTTAGGAGATCAGACTGTGTGGTGTGTGTATATAATGTATCACCCTGGTGCCCCTGTGTTTATGAGATCAGACTGTGTGGTGTGTATATATAAGTGTATCACCCTGGTGTCCCTGTGTTTAGGAGATCAGACTGTGTGGTGTGTATAGAAGTGAATCACCCTGATGTCCCTGTGTTTAGGAGATCAGACTGTGTGGTATGTATATAAGTGTATCACCCTGGTGTCCCTGTGTTTAGGAGATCAGACTGTGTGGTGTGTATATACGTGTATCACCCTGGTGTCCCTGTGTTTAGGAGATCAGACTGTGTGGTGTGTGTATATAAGTGTATCACCCTGGTGTCCCTATGTTTAGGAGATCAGACTGTGTGGTGTGTATAGAAGTGTATCACCCTGGTGTCCCTCTGTTTAGGAGATCAGACTGTGTGGTGTGTGTATATAAGTGTATCACCCTGGTGTCCCTGTGTTTAGGAGATCAGACTGTGTGGTGTGTATATAAGTGTATCTCCCTGGTGTCCCTGTGTTTAGGAGATCAGAATGTGTGGTGTGTATAGAAGTGTATCACCCTGGTGTCCCTGTGTTTAGGAGATCACACTGTGTGGTGTGTATATAAGTGTATCATCCTGGTGTCCCTGTGTTTAGGAGATCAGACTGTGTGGTGTGTATAGAAGTGTATCACCCTGGTGTCCCTGTGTTTAGGAGATCAGACTGTGCGGTGTGTATAGAAGTGTATCACCCTGGTGTCCCTGTGTTTAGGAGATCAGACTGTGCGGTGTGTATATAAGTGTATCACCCTGGTGTCCCTGTGTTTAGGAGATCAGACTGTGCGGTGTGTATATAAGTGTATCACCCTGGTGTCCCTGTGTTTAGGAGATCAGACTGTGTGGTGTGTATATAAGTGTATCACCCTGGTGTCCCTGTGTTTAGGAGATCAGACTGTGTGGTGTGTATAGAAGTGTATCACCCTGGTGTCCCTGTGTGTAGGAGATTAGACTGTGCGATGTGTATGTAAGTGTATCACTCTGGTGTCCATGTGTCTGTGTAAATAAATTATGTTGTATATTATTTATTCAGTTACACAAGGAGGAGTTGATCAAATAACAAACATTCTCGGTAATGCCCCTCCCACCAGCCACCCCCACAGCAACAACATAAAAAACACAAGTGTCCCTCTATGGACATGTGAAGTGTTGGAACGTGTAGTGTGTTCTGTTACACACACGGTGTTGTGTCCGTTGAAGGTTACCTGTTTTGAACGGCTTTTACTATTTACATAGTAACTTTTACCAGTGCTAATTGATCTCTACATACACTGGGCCATATGTACAAAGAAAGTGGAACAGTTATAGAGCAAACCAACTGCACCACAGAGGACGCACGAAAATTCCCTTTAGTTTAAATGTGGATTTTTAAACCTTAGAATTCAAGAGGGTTAAAAGTCCCATTTATATCAAGTGGGAATTTGGGGGGGATTTTTTATTTGCCCCCTATTCTGCAGCCGGTTTGCTCCAGAATTGTTACACTTTTTATTTCTACATATGAGACAAAATAGACAGATTCTATGAAATTCCATACATATCTGAACTTGTGTGAGATATTCCATAGGACATACACCTATGTTTAAAGCGGAACTATCACGCAGATATAATTGACCCCCAATTAAAGGGATAGTAATACTTCAAATTTACTATCACCCATCTTGTATCCCTTAAAAAATGAATTAAACGACCCCAGCGGCATCTCTCAAACATTTATGGTTTGAGAGATATCGGCTTTCAAAGTTCCCTCTCTCCTGACATCAGCGTTCTAGCTGACAGCAGGGGAATCCGGCCCCGGGAACGTCGGAGGCTCTGCAGCAGAGCAGAGATTGTGTTAATGAAAAATAAATCCTTCAATTAAAAGGTCTTCTACGTGAGCTTGCAAACCAAGCACACGTAGAAGACCTTTTCAGTGAAGGATTTCTTTTTCATTAACTGGATCTCGGCTCTGCTGCAGAGCCACCGGATGGTCCCAGGAGAGTATTTTCTTGCTCAGGCAGGGGAGAACTTTGTAAGCGGTTATCTTTCAAACCATAAGGGTTTGAGAGATGCCACTGGGTGCAGTTTTATTCTTTTTTTAAGGGCTACAAAATAGGGATTAATAATTGTGAAGTATTACTATCCCTTTAAAGGGATAGTAATGCTTCGTTTTATCTTTATTTTATTTTGTAGGCATTAAAAAAACATCAAGAATGCTATAAGTCTTATCTCTCAAACCTTCATGTGTGCAATCACAATTTACAATGGACTTGTGATGGAATAATGATTAGCTCCAAAATGATTGTTGCCTCGGGATGTTGTGCTTACAGATACTGTAACTGCTTTCAAAAAAGCAATGGAAGCCTGTCTAGCACAGAACAATAGTGAGAATCATGACAGTTGGCTTCAATGCAGATAGGATGTTGATCTGGGGAAATATCTGACTGCCATTTGGAGTCAGGAAGGAATATTTTTACCCACTTGGGTCTAAATTGCAACTGACTTCAGAGAGCTCTTTTTTGCCTTCCTCTGGATCAACAGGGGTGTTATTGGCATGGACTGGACTTGATGGACGCATGTCTTTTTCCAGCCTCATCTACTATGTTACTATGTATCTTACTATGTTACTATGTATCTTACTATGTTACTATGGTACTATGTATGTTACTATGTTACTATGTATCTTACTATGTTACTATGGTACTATGTATGTTACTATGTTACTATGTATCTTACTATGTTACTATGGTACTATGTATGTTACTATGTATGTTACTATGGTACTATGTATGTTACTATGTATCTTACTATGTTACTATGGTACTATGTATGTTACTATGTATCTTACTATGTTACTATGGTACTATGTATGTTACTATGGTACTATGTATCTTACTATGGTACTATGTATCTTACTATGTTACTATGGTACTATGTATGTTACTATTTATGTTACTATGCATTCTATAATATAAAGTGGTAGAATGCGTCGCTCACTGTGAGCCGTAACCGCACATGTGCAGTACAGAGTCTGTACTGTGCATGTGTGGTTTCGCACACAGGGAGCTTCATTGTGAGCCGTCTGGAGCTCCCCGCTAAGGATCAGAGCGTACGGCGAGTCTCTACTGCGCATGACTGTAGTCAGCCGAACGCGCTGCCCCGCTCCTGACGGCTCACGTCCTGTCTCTGCTCCCGGCTCCAGGGCAGCAGCCGGGGCAGCTGGGTGCACTTTAGCCCATGTATACGGCTTCCGTACTAGTGTTACTATGTTACTATGTATGTTACTATGTATGTTATTATGTATTTTACTATGTTACTGAATCTTTCATTTTTTTATGAATTAGCAAACTTTTGTGCTTTTTTTTTTTTTTTTAAATAGCAAATGCATTCCAAAAAGTGGCCGTGGCTAAAATGTCTGCCATTTTACGAGAGGAGTATCAATTGCACTTAATTTCACAAGTCTGCCTGCCATTAACCCTTTGAGTGCAAGAGGGGTACACAATGCATTGCTCTGCAATGCGTTGCATGCCCCTCTGACAATCAAACGGTTAATTTAGAAGCATGCGCTATTCAGCATCATTGCATTAAAACAGAAGCAATCACAAACAGCATGTACACTTATGTCTTTCAAAAAACACCTTAAGTTGCACTTTCTTGCATTGTGCTCCAAGTGAGGTATCAAATCAATAACAAAACCTTCCCAGAATCTATCTTACTTCATTGCTGTACACAGAGTGTGGGGTATCAAACTAATAAACCTTTCCAGACTTCATCTTCCTTGATTGCTGTAATCAACACAGCAAACTAACAAACACATACAAATGTTTCCAGACTTTATCTTACTTCGTTGCACGGTACTAAACTGGTAAACATTTCCTAAGTTTATCTTTCTCCACTGCTGTAAAAATAAAGGGTTGTATCCAGATGTAGGTGTGGGACATTTCAATAAAGTTAAAAAAAAAAAAAATCTATTTGAAGTCAATGGGTAAATGTAGAGATAAAGCCACTGATACATTTACCACCTGTGATTCAAAGAAGGCCGGAGTGCAGTCACACACTGATAAATAAACCTTACTGGACTTTATCTTACGTCAGTGCTGTAAATAACCAAACAAAGCATCAACGTGACAAATAGACCTTTCCAGACTTTATCTTACTTCATTGTTGCAAACAGAGTGAAAGGGTCTGGCAAGGCAAATACCATTACAGAGACCTGTTGATGTGAAGGTCAGCGGCGGGGCTTTATATGGAAACCAGCATGTATCTCTGTCATCAAAAAATAGCATTTTTGTTCTTGGAATGGGGACTGTGAATTAAAGGGATAGTAATGTTTCACAATAAAAGCAGCTCCAATTAATCATCATAGTATTTGGGCCATGGAGAGTGTTATTTCAATACTGTCAGAGTTGTAGTACAAGAGTAATTGAATGATAAAGTATCCCCCTCCCGCCCCTTTTACTGATGTAACACTGCTCACCTCAGAGCTGCAAGACTGTCCGGATGGATCACAGAGAGGGACAATCTTCAGTCATCATAAGGAAAAACCTGTCAAGGGGGGCAGGGTTCTCCTTATGATCACAGTAAGAAGATTGTCCCCTGCTGTGACCTGTCCGGTCAAGAGACCAGATTCCACATCTGAGGGGAGGGGGCTTACACTAGGTAAAAGGGACGGGAGGGGGATACTTTATCATTCAATTACTCTTGTACTACAACTCTGACAGTATTGAAATAACACTCTCCATGGACCAAATACTATGAAGATTAATTGGAGCTGCTTTTATTGTGAAACATTACTATCCCTTTACAGGGTCTGTATCACTTAAAATAAAATAGTGTTCATACTCCTAGTCAGCATTTGTAAATATTATTTCTTAGGTATACGAACACCAAAATCTATTAAAAATGTGCTTTTCCTATTCTTCTGGAGGAATCTCTGAGCAGGACCGTCTGATTCCCCTGTGTTTATACAGGTAATAGTGGAGATGTGAGCCATGATTTAGGGTAACAAATAAATAAGAGATAAGAATCTCAGCGACCTCAACTAGCTGGGTTATTGTCTCAAAACAAATGTCGCTGTCTACTGTCTTATCAGGTTTCATAAAAAGTGGCCAGTTTTACAGGTTTAAAAACTTTCTCGGCAAAAAAAAAAAAAAATCCGTAATGTTGTTTAGTGATAAAAATGGTGATTTATAGCCTGTCCGCTATTAAAAAATATGCAATTTTTTAGCAGTAATACAAAAGCAGTCCAAAAAACTTTAATAGTCTTTATTTGTAAATAGGTGTACTTATAGGTCTAGTGCTAGTCATTGATCAAGTATAACAGAATAATGATCTTATCTATCTATTTCATATCTATCTATCTATATCTGTCTATCTCATATCTGTCTATCTATCTATCTCAATCTCATATATATCTATATCTATCTCATATCTATCTATCTATCTATCTATCTATCTATCTATCTATCTCATATCCAACTATCTCCTATCTATCTACCTATCTACCTCATATCTATCTATCTATCTATCTGTCTATTTATCTATCTATCTCATATCTATCTATCTATCTATCTATCTATCTATCTGTCTACGCATCTATCTACCTATCTATCTCTCTACCTCATATCTCTCTACCTCATATCTCTCTACCTCATATCTCTCTACCTCATATCTCTCTACCTCATATCTCTCTACCTCATATCTCTCTACCTCATATCTATCTCCTGTCTACCTATCTATCTCATATCTACCTTTCTATTATCTATCTATCTATTATATATCTATCTCATATCCAACTATCGCCTATCTACCTATCTACCTCATATCTACCTATCTACCTCATATCTATCTATCTATCTAGAGATAGATATGAGATAGATAGATAGATATGAGCTAGATAGATAGATATTAGATAGATAGATATTAGATAGTTAGATAAATAGACAGACAGATAGATAGATAGATAGATAGATAGATAGATAGATAGATAGATAGATAGATCGATAGATAGGAGATATATAGAAATTAGATAGATAGATAGATATAGAAATGAGATAGGTAGAGATACAAATATATTATATATATATATATATATATATATATATATATATATATATATATATATATAAATATTCACATAATTATGGTCTATTATACTAGTTCATGTGTGCTAGCTAATTAGTGTAAAAACAATTTTTGTTAAAAAATATCAGATGGGATGCACTCTGGGGTCAGGCTGATAACATTTGGCCAAAGGGCCACACGTTGGACTCCAGTGCAATAAGAGTTGCTGTAATCCTAATGACCCCAGTTATCAGTCTATGCACATTATTAGAAGTATTCAGCTTTGCAAACTAATCCCAGAGAGTGATTAGGAAGAAGAAGGAAATACTGCAATTGAGTTCCCATAAACCTGAGCAAACAGAGGCCTCCCCTCAGCCTGGACCTTGTGTGGACGCACAAATTAAAGGGATAAGCGCCAGAACCCAGGGACAATAGAGCGCATTCCACAGGCCAAGGAAGGCAGTGCAGCTCCACCACACAAACACTGCACCAACAACGTCTTTAAAAATAACCGAGCAGCTCGCTCTGGGACGGAAGATAAATCTGATTGAAGACAAAATTCAAAGCTTTCTGATTGCATTTAATGGGAATTTCTCCCAGTGTGCCACACAGCTGTCTCCCATCTGAATATAAACTAAATCAATTCTGTTTTGCAAAAAAAAATAACTAAAAGCAGTAAAATAATATATTTGCCCAGGTGTTCTGATTGTTGCAATGTACCATATGGGGGATTTTAAAAATATTAAATAAGAAAGTAGGGTGTAACAACTTGCCTTTAACCGTTTGAGTGCCATAGAGGCCTGCAACTCATTGCAAAGCTATTTGATGCAGACCCACTAGCACTCAAAGGGTATCTCAGTTTACCAAGGGAGATGACCTACATACAGAATTCAGGTATATTTACATACCTCCCAAGTGTCCCTCTTTAGGAGGGACAGTCCCTCTTTTAGACCTAAATCCCTCTGTCCCTCTTTCCCACCCTGATGTCCCTCTTTTTAGGAGATCCGACTGAGTGGTGTGTAGGTAAGTGTATCATATTGTTCTACAGCAATAAAACTTGCATTATTGTTTGTTTAAATGTCAGTATATGTGATTATAAATTAGTCTGTGTAAATAAAATACTTTTGCCTTATTATAAGTCATTTATTAGATTACACAAAGAGGTATGAATAGGTCATGAAATAGCCGAAAAATCCCCGGTAATGCCCCACCCACCAGCCACACCCCCTAAAACACAAGTGTCCCTCTTTGGCAACTTGAAATGTTGGGAGGTGTGTATTTATATGTTTTTGCATTACAACTACAATTGTGTATAGTTATAGTTGAAGTCTGCCTCTCGGTCAAACCACATCACAGCAAACAATGGGCCTCAATGATTAGTAAGGGACACTAGTGGTTATCAGATTGTAAAATGAAACTATTAGTAGTGGATTACAAGAAAGATCCAAATCAACTAGAAATCAGTAAACACATATTACTGACAGCTGTTTGAACAACATCAACCCAAGACCTTGTTACCATTACAGTTAATAACTATGGGAATCTGTTACATAAAACCAATGAAAACACTTATTAATTGCAATGGAATTTAGGCCTCAATTACATAAAACCACTTAAAGGGGATCTCTCACATATAGAAAAGTAATGCACATTCATTAGAGCATTTAGCAAAAAAGTTGAACACGTTATTCATTTAAAAAAACAAAAAAACGTTATCGACGCAAAAATTAATGTTTTAAAAGTGCCCAGCAGCCTACTTCCGGATTGCCGAAGCTTGCCGAACACAGGCTGCTCCCGTCCCACTACCCAGCATCCTCTGATGACGGAGGCTGTCTGTCTCTAAGCTGGAGCAATCTCATTGGCTAGATATCGATCTCTGCCAATGAGATCGCTTCAGCTTAAAGCAGTGGTTCTCAATCTTTTTTTGTTCGGGGAACCCCTAACAAGTAATTTAGAACACTCGGGGCACCCCTAACATATTTAATGTACTTTATCAAGGGCAAAATGAAGGTTCCATACATAAATATTATGATTGTAAAACCTAATAATAACAGTATAATACAATTAACCCCTTAGCGACCCTTGACGTACCAGGACCGTCAAGGGTAAATGTGCCCGAACGACCCTTGACGGTCCTGGTACGTCAAGGGTTAAACTCTTCCATCGCGGCCGCACGGAGCGATGGAAGAGTTCAAGCCGCTTGTTACTAAGTGTCCCGGTATCGGGACACTTAGTAACAAGCGGCTGAAACATTGTTGCAACATGCGATTCGCTTCAAAAGCGAATCACATGTTGCAAAACCTGAATGACAGGGACAGTATTTGTAAATACTGTCCCTGTCAGATCTCTCTGCCTCCCTCCACCTTGCATACTGCTGAGGTGGAAAGAGACAGAGAGACATGCTGTTCCAGTGTACCTGTAGAAAAAAAAAGTCAAAAAAAAGTTTAAATAAAGACATTTAACCCTTTGATCACTGTTCTGCAGTGATCAATAAGTGCCCCCCCATCTGATCACTCTTGGAGTGATCAATTTGCTGCAGATCAGTGTTTTCTGATCTGTGGGACACCCCCCATCCCCCTTGAATTTTTTTAGATTTTTTAAAAAATTTTAAAATTTTTTTTAAATTTTTTTTAAATTTTTTTTTTTTTTTTTTGTTTTATAATAAATATAGTTTAGGTATTTTGGTAGGTAGTTGGGTAGGTTTAGTGTAGACGGGAAAGTTTTAGGGATAGATTTAGGTTTAGGGGAGAAAAAAAAAACCAAACCCCCCCCCCCCAAAAAAAAAATAAAATATAAAAAGCGCAGTTTAGATAGGTAGTTCAATTGGGTTAGGTAGGTTCAGGATAGACGTAGGTTAGGGTAAGTTTTAGGGTTAGATTTAGGTTTAGGGATAGCGTAAGAAAAAAAAAAACCCAAAAAAACCCCAAAACCCCCCCCCAAAAAAAATATATATATATATGTATAATAAGCGCAGTTTAGATAGGTAGTTCACTTGGGTTAGGTAGGTTCAGGATATACGTAGGTTAGGGTAAGTTTTAGGGTTAGATTTAGGTTTAGGGATAGCGTAAGAAAAAAAAAAAAAACCCAAAAAACCCCAACCCCCCCCCAAAAAAAAAAAATATATATATAATAAGTGCAGTTTAGATAGGTAGTTCACTTGGGTTAGGTAGGTTCAGGATATACGTAGGTTAGGGTAAGTTTTAGGGTTAGATTTAGGTTTAGGGATAGCGTAAGAAAAAAAAAAGCTTTTTTAGTGGGCAAACTGCAGCGCAGGTACAGCGTTGAAGAGCCATATGCCTTTTTGGCTTCTGACTCTGAGGCAACAGGCACTGCGTCAGATTTTGACATAGCGCAGTTTTCAGAAAGTGAGAGCAGCTCTAGTGATGACGCTGGGCCTTCTGTCAAGAAAAGACGCACTGCCCCAAAAGCTGCTCTGGCAACTGCCCCAGCACCTGCCAAAAGAACTGCCCAAAGACCTACCAAAATACTTACCCAAAGAAATGCCCCAAGTGTTGCCCCAAGAGCTGCCCTGGCAACTGCCCCAGCACCTGCCAAAAGATCTGCCCAAAGACCTACCAAAGAAATGCCCCAAGTGCTGCCCCAAGAGCTGCCCTGGCAACTGCCCCAGCACCTGCCAAAAGATCTGCCCAAAGACCCGCCAAAAGACCTGCCCAAAGAAATGCCCCAACACCTGCCACTCCGGATCCTAATGAATGGGTATCAATTTATGCCCACGAATCTCAGAATTCACAGGCAACCCAGGGATTCAAATTGATGTGGAAGGATTTACCCATGATCATTTTTTTGATTTGTTTTTGGGGGAAGACGTTTTAGGTGAAATTGTTTCCCAAACCAATTTGTATGCAGCCCAGTATACTGCCGCCAACCCTAAGTGTGAAAAACGCTGTTTTTTTTTTTTTTTACTTACGTCATGGTTTATGAGGGATTGGTGGTAAAATGGCTGTGTATAAAATTGGAAAACACACCTAAAACGAGAGCCTGGGGTGTCTACTTTCCAAAAATATACACTTTTGGGGGGAAATCTTAAAAAAAGAGCACTGTTACACAGCCCCAAATGAGACATGGCACCAGTAACGCAAGCTGTGAAGATTCAAAGTGTGAACCTGGAAACGCGCATGTTCCAATTTGGCCCCCGTAGCTCCCCCAAACCATGAGAAAGCTATGCATATGGGGTATTGCTGTACTCAGAAGAAGGAGCTGAACACTATTCAATTCAGTTTATAAAATCTTCACCTATTCTGTGCTTGAAATTCACATCAAAATTGAAGGCAAAGTGTGAAAAATGCTGAATTTTTTTTACTTACGTCAAATTTTCACAGGATTGGTGGTAAAATGGCAGTGTATAAAATTGGAAAACACACCTAAAACGAGAGCCTGGGGTGTCTACTTTCCAAAAATATACACTTTTGGGGGGAAATCTTAAAAAAAGAGCACTGTTACACAGCCCCAAATGAGACATGGCACCAGTAACGCAAGCTGTGAAGATTCAAAGTGTGAACCTGGAAACGCGCATGTTCCAATTTGGCCCCCGTAGCTCCCCCAAACCATGAGAAAGCTATGCATATGGGGTATTGCCGTACTCAGAAGAAGGAGCTGAACACTATTCAATTCAGTTTATAAAATCTTCACCTATTCTGTGCTTGAAATTCACATCAAAATGGAAGGCAAAGTGTGAAAAATGCTGAATTTTTTTTTACTTACGGCAAATTTTCACAGGATTGGTGGTAAAATGGCAGTGTATAAAATTGGAAAACACACCTAAAACGAGAGCCTGGGGTGTCTACTTTCCAAAAATATACACTTTTAGGGGGAAATCTTAAAAAAAAGAGCACTGTTACACAGCCCCAAATGAGACATGGCACCAGTAACGCAAGCTGTGAAGATTCAAAGTGTGAACCTGGAAACGCGCATGTTCCAATTTGGCCCCCGTAGCTCCCCCAAACCATGAGAAAGCTATGCATATGGGGTATTGCCGTACTCAGAAGAAGGAGCTGAACACTATTCAATTCAGTTTATAAAATCTTCACCTATTCTGTGCTTGAAATTCACATCAAAATGGAAGGCAAAGTGTGAAAAATGCTGAATTTTTTTTTACTTACGGCAAATTTTCACAGGATTGGTGGTAAAATGGCAGTGTATAAAATTGGAAAACACACCTAAAACGAGAGCCTGGGGTGTCTACTTTCCAAAAATATACACTTTTAGGGGGAAATCTTAAAAAAAAGAGCACTGTTACACAGCCCCAAATGAGACATGGCACCAGTAACGCAAGCTGTGAAGATTCAAAGTGTGAACCTGGAAACGCGCATGTTCCAATTTGGCCCCCGTAGCTCCCCCAAACCATGAGAAAGCTATGCATATGGGGTATTGCCGTACTCAGAAGAAGGAGCTGAACACTATTCAATTCAGTTTATAAAATCTTCACCTATTCTGTGCTTGAAATTCACATCAACATTGAAGGCAAAGTGTCAAAAACGCTGTTTTTTTACTTACGTCAAGTTTATGAGAAAGTGGTGGTAAAATGGCCGTGTAAAACATTTGAAAACACACCTAAAATGAAAGCTGGGGGTGTCTACATTCCAAAAATATACACTTTTGGGGGGAAATTCTAAAGTGCAGCACTGGAACATAGCCCAAAATGAGTAATGGCATCAGTTAACCAAGATGTGAAAATTCAATATTTGTTCAAAATTGGGCCCCGTAGCTCCCCCAAACCTTGAGAAACCTATGCATATGGGGTATTGCTGTACTCAGAAGAAGGAGCTGAACACTAAACAATGCATTTTTAAAAATCTTCACCTATCATGTGCTTGAAATTCACATCAACATTGAAGTGCAAGTGTGAAAAACGCTGTTTTTTTAACTTACGTCAAGATTTACGAGCGATTGGTGGTAAAATGGCTGCGTAAAAAAATTGAAAACATACATAAAATGAAAGCCTGGGGTGTCTACTTTCCAAAAATATATACTTTTGGGGGGAAATCTTAGAGTGGAGCACTGTTACACAGCCCCAAATGAGACATGGCACCAGTGATGCAAGCTGTGAAAATTCAAAGTGTGAAACTGGAAACTCGCATGTTCCAGTTTGGGCCCTGTAGCTCTCCCAAAACTTGAGAAACCTATGCATATGGGGTATTGCCGTACTCAGAAGAAGGAGCTGAACACTAAACAATGCATTTTTAAAAATCTTCACCTATCATGTGCTTGAAATTCACATCAACATTGAAGTGCAAGTGTGAAAAACGCTGTTTTTTTAACTTACGTCAAGATTTACGAGCGATTGGTGGTAAAATGGCTGCGTAAAAAAATTGAAAACATACATAAAATGAAATCCTGGGGTGTCTACTTTCCAAAAATATATACTTTTGGGGGGAAATCTTAGAGTGGAGCACTGTTACACAGCCCCAAATGAGACATGGCACCAGTGATGCAAGCTGTGAAAATTCAAAGTGTGAAACTGGAAACGCGCATGTTCCAGTTTGGGCCCCGTAGCTCTCCAAACCTTGAGAAACCTATGCATATGGGGTATTGCCGTACTCAGAAGAAGGAGCTGAACACTAAACAATGCATTTTTAAAAATCTTCACCTATCATGTGCTTGAAATTCACATCAACATTGAAGTGCAAGTGTGAAAAACGCTGTTTTTTTAACTTACGTCAAGATTTACGAGCGATTGGTGGTAAAATGGCTGCGTAAAAAAATTGAAAACATACATAAAATGAAAGCCTGGGGTGTCTACTTTCCAAAAATATATACTTTTGGGGGGAAATCTTAGAGTGGAGCACTGTTACACAGCCCCAAATGAGACATGGCACCAGTGATGCAAGCTGTGAAAATTCAAAGTGTGAAACTGGAAACTCGCATGTTCCAGTTTGGGCCCTGTAGCTCTCCCAAAACTTGAGAAACCTATGCATATGGGGTATTGCCGTACTCAGAAGAAGGAGCTGAACACTAAACAATGCATTTTTAAAAATCTTCACCTATCATGTGCTTGAAATTCACATCAACATTGAAGTGCAAGTGTGAAAAACGCTGTTTTTTTAACTTACGTCAAGATTTACGAGCGATTGGTGGTAAAATGGCTGCGTAAAAAAATTGAAAACATACATAAAATGAAATCCTGGGGTGTCTACTTTCCAAAAATATATACTTTTGGGGGGAAATCTTAGAGTGGAGCACTGTTACACAGCCCCAAATGAGACATGGCACCAGTGATGCAAGCTGTGAAAATTCAAAGTGTGAAACTGGAAACGCGCATGTTCCAGTTTGGGCCCCGTAGCTCTCCAAACCTTGAGAAACCTATGCATATGGGGTATTGCCGTACTCAGAAGAAGGAGCTGAACACTAAACAATGCATTTTTAAAAATCTTCACCTATCATGTGCTTGAAATTCACATCAACATTGAAGTGCAAGTGTGAAAAACGCTGTTTTTTTAACTTACGTCAAGATTTATGAGCGATTGGTGGTAAAATGGCTGCGTAAAAAAATTGAAAACATACATAAAATGAAATCCTGGGGTGTCTACTTTCCAAAAATATATACTTTTGGGGGGAAATCTTAGAGTGGAGCACTGTTACACAGCCCCAAATGAGACATGGCACCAGTGATGCAAGCTGTGAAAATTCAAAGTGTGAAACTGGAAACGCGCATGTTCCAGTTTGGGCCCCGTAGCTCTCCAAACCTTGAGAAACCTATGCATATGGGGTATTGCCGTACTCAGAAGAAGGAGCTGAACACTAAAAAATGCATTTTTAAAAATCTTCACCTATCATGTGCTTGAAATTCACATCAACATTGAAGTGCAAGTGTGAAAAACGCTGTTTTTTTAACTTACGTCAAGATTTACGAGCGATTGGTGGTAAAATGGCTGCGTAAAAAAATTGAAAACATACATAAAATGAAAGCCTGGGGTGTCTACTTTCCAAAAATATATACTTTTGGGGGGAAATCTTAGAGTGGAGCACTGTTACACAGCCCCAAATGAGACATGGCACCAGTGATGCAAGCTGTGAAAATTCAAAGTGTGAAACTGGAAACGCGCATGTTCCAGTTTGGGCCCCGTAGCTCTCCAAACCTTGAGAAACCTATGCATATGGGGTATTGCCGTACTCAGAAGAAGGAGCTGAACACTAAACAATGCATTTTTAAAAATCTTCACCTATCATGTGCTTGATATCAACAGTAGTATTGAAATGTAAGTGTGAAAACTGCAAAAAAACAAAATATTACCACAATTTTGAAATTTTTTTCTAGAAAAATAGCTGCATGAAAAACTCCAAAATTCTCCTGATTATTTACCTTATGTTGTGTAGTTTTCAGAAACATATACCTTTGTGGGACATTTTTGGTTCTGGCACCGTCAGCTAAGCTATGATGCTCACATGCCAATTGTTGAGAAATTACAAGTTGGAAATAATGGCATCCATCTTGTAATATTTACCTTGTAAATGTGAGGAAGTGATTGAAATACTAGGCATATGGGGTATTCTTATATTCAGGAGAAGCAAATGAATATATTTAGGGGTATTTTTTTGTCATAAACTAATTGTATGCAAATCCTGACATGAAAATATAAGCAAAATGTTGTTTTTTTTCAATTTTTTTCCTCTTTTTTTCTATTTTAATCAAATTAAACAATGAGGTATTCATATAATTGTGGTATCAAAAGAAAGCCCTACTTGTGCTTAAAAAAACAGTATATAATTTATGTGGCTGCACAAAAGGAATTAAAGAGAAAATATGGTTGAACAAAGACATAGTCAAAAAAGTCAAAATTGCTCCGGTCCTTAAGTCAAATCAAACTCAGATTTTCCCGGTCCTTAAGGGGTTAAACATAATGTGCATAACAATTTCTATAAATCTTTATTTAAAAGTCCATTTTTGATAGGCTTCATAGAAACATGGGGCACCCCAAGTTGATGTCCACGGAACACCAAAGTGCCATGGCACCTTGGTTGATAATCACTGGCTTAGAGAAAGAAAGCCACCGTCATCGGAGGATGCTGGGTAGTGGGACGGGAGCAGCTTCTGTTCGGCAATCCGGAAGTAGGCTGCTGGGCACTTTTAAAACATTAATTTTTGCGCAGATAATGTTTTTAAAAAAAATTAATAACATGTTCAACTTTTTCGCTAAATGCTGTAACAAATGAGCATTACTTTTTAAATGTGAGAGATCCCCTTTAACAGCAACACAATTTGGGCCTAAGTCTGTCTGTGAACTTTTACCATCTCCTAAACCTTCTGAATGCTCAAGGATTTATCATGAAAATGACATAGTAGTAATAGGTTCACTTTTAAAAGGTCGCACACGAAAGAGTGTGACCATGTAACAAATTCACCATGTCACCATGATCAAAATGGTGACATGACAATCTCGCACTGCATGACAGTGCAAGATTGTCACGTCGCCTACTTAATGGTCGCATACATTTTAACCCGTTCACGGTCTCATACATTTCTTCTAAAAGAGAAAAAAAAAAGAAAAAAAGGCACTCCTCAAGTAATAACACATATGAGGGACAACTATGTATATCATACATAGGGTGCTCTAGTCCTATAACAAACTATCAAAAAAGTATATATATATACTACTACGTTATAACATAATATCTCACACTGTGCATAACACAATAACTCATGCTTTATATAACATAGTTTCTTACATGGTGTATAACACAATATCTCACCCTGTGTATAACACAATATTTCACACTGTGTATCATGCTGTATATAACACAACATCTCATGTTGTGTATATAACACAATATCTCACACTGTGTATCACGCTGTGTATAACACAATTTCTCACACTGCATATAAAGTATAACACAATATCACACACTGTGTATAACACAATATCACACACTGTGTATAACACAATATCACACACTGTGTATTATGCTGTATATAACACATCATCTTATGTCATGTAAATAACACAATATCTCACACTGTATATAACACAATGCCTCTTACCCCTCTGTCCGGTACATGGAGCACCTCTCTAGCGGAACTTTCAGGACCCCGTTGTTGAGTCCCACATACAGGGAGCGGTTACTGTGCAGGATCTGCAGGCTGCGGATCGGCTCTTGATGCCCGGTGGGTAGGATGTGCATCTCTTCTAGGTAACAGCTCTTTAGGCTGCGGTTGGCAGTGGACAGAGCCTTGAGGATGGTGCCATGTTCTGGGTAACGGGAGAAGAGAGGAGGGTAAGATACTGGCGCTCATTATCCATCAATGTGTTAGAGAGCTCTCAGGCATTCTAAGAGTTTAAAGGGATAGTAATACTTCGTTTTATCTTTATTTTATTTTGTAGGCATTAAAAAAACATGAAGAACGATATAAGTCTTATCTCTCAGACCTTTATGGTTTAAGAGATATTCAAAAACAAAGTATCCCCCCCCCCCATTCAGCCAGATCAGAAGGGAGGTGCCCAGGTAGACTGCAGAGAGGGACAATCTTCAATTAAGATAAGGGAAAAAGCTGAAAAACTTGTCAAGGGGGGCAGGGCTTTCATTGTTCTCATAGGAAGAAGATTGTCCCCTTCTGTTATCTGTCTGGTCTATGGACTGGATTCCACATCTGAGAAGAGATGGCTTACACTAGGTAAAAGGGGCGGGAGGGGAAACTTTGCTTGTGAATATCTCTCAAACCATAAAGGTCTGAGAGATAAGACTTATATCGTTCTTCGTGTTTTTTTAATGGCTACAAAATAAAATAAAGTTAAAATGAAGTATTACTATCCCTTTAAAGCCCCACAATGGGAATTTGGGGAAATGTCATGTGTTCTTTATGGTGCAGTTGGCTTAAACTTTTCCCCTATACATGACCCATTGCTATGTCCACTGTCTGCTGTAAGCCGACACAGACCTGTCCAGTCCGCCTGGAGCAAGTTGCACAAACTTGACCCCGGGACCCCATTCAGTTGCACAGAAAGACACTTATCACTCCCAGGGACCAGGCGAGTCACCGAGTACTCACCAGTCCCAATGTACATGACGTGGTAGAGGGTGTCTTTGCCCTGTACAATGTCCACCACCAGCTTGGAGAAGCGCACACTGTCCTGAGTCACTAGGGGGTCCACAGACACAGGCTGCACCACGTCATTCATCAGAAACAAGCGCTGTGCGTCCTGCAGGCTCCGCTCCGTCAGGTTCATATTGGGGCTATCGTCATTCAGAATCCCGCACTGCAGGGAAGAAAGGAGATCAAATACGGGACGCCACTAGGAGAGTACTGAGGGGTGGTATATGGAACAATCAGGAGGAGTTATAAGGGAACAGTTATAAGGAGCAATAGGAGGAGTTATAGGGAGGAGTTATATGGAACAATAGGAGGAGTTATAGGGAGGAGTTATATGGAACAATAGGAGGAGTTATACAGAACAATAGGAGGAATTATAGGGAGGAGTTATATGAAACAATAGAAGGGGTTATAGGGAGGAGTTATATGGAACAGTAGGAGGGGTTATAGGGAGGAGTTATATGGAACAATAGGAGGGGTTATAGGGAGGAGTTATATGGAACAGTAGGAGGAGTTATAGGGAGGAGTTATATGGAACAATAGGAGGGGTTATAGGGAGGAGTTATATGGAATAATAGGAGTTATAGGGAGGAGTTATATGGAACAATAGGAGGAGTTATAGGGAGGAGTTATATGGAATAATAGGAGTTATAGGGAGGAGTTATATGGAACAATAGGAGGAGTTATAGGGAGGAGTTATATGGAACAATAGGAGGAGTTATAGGGAGGAGTTATATGGAACAATAGGAGGAGTTATAGGGAGGAGTTATATGGAACAATAGGAGGAGTTATAGGGAGGAGTTATATGGAATAATAGGAGGAGTTATAGGGAGGAGTTATATGGAATAATAGGAGTTATAGGGAGGAGTTATAAGGAACAATATGTGGAGTTATAGGGAGGAGTTATATGGAACAATAAGAGGATTATAGGGAGGAGTTATATAGAACAATAGGAGGAGTTATATGGAGGAGTTATATGGAACAATAGGAGGAGTTATAGGAAGGAGTTATATGGAACAATAGGAGGAGTTATAGGGAGGAGTTATATGGAGCAATAGGAGGAGTTATAGGGAGGAGTTATATGGAACAATAGGAGGAGTTATAGGGAGGAGTTACATGGAACAATAGGAGGAGTTATAGGGAGGAGTTATATGGAACAATAGGAGGAGTTATAGGGAGGGGTTATATGGAGCAATAGGAGTAGTTATAGGGAGGAGTTATATGGAACAATAGGAGGAGTTATAGGGAGGAGTTATATGGAACAATAGGAGGAGTTATAGGGAGGGGTTATATGGAGCAATAGGAGTAGTTATAGGGAGGAGTTATATGGAACAATAGGAGGAGTTATAGGGAGGAGTTATATGGAACAATAGGAGGAGTTATAGGGAGGAGTTATATGGAGCAATAGGAGGAGTTATAGGGAGGAGTTATATGGAACAATAGGAGGAGTTATAGGGAGGAGTTACATGGAACAATAGGAGGAGTTATAGGGAGGAGTTATATGGAACAATAGGAGGAGTTATAGGGAGGGGTTATATGGAGCAATAGGAGTAGTTATAGGGAGGAGTTATATGGAACAATAGGAGGAGTTATAGGGAGGAGTTATATGGAACAATAGGAGGAGTTATAGGGAGGGGTTATATGGAGCAATAGGAGTAGTTATAGGGAGGAGTTATATGGAACAATAGGAGGAGTTATAGGGAGGAGTTATATGGAACAATAGGAGGAGTTATAGGGAGGAGTTATATGGAGCAATAGGAGTAGTTATAGGGAGGAGTTATATGGAACAATAGGAGGAGTTATAGGGAGGGGTTATATGGAAGAATAGGAGAGGTTATAGGGAGGAGTTATATGGAACAATAGGAGGAGTTATAGTGAGGAGCTATATGGAACAATAGGAGGAGTTATAGGGAGGAGTAATATGGAGCAATATGAGGTTATAGGGAGGGGTTATATGGAGTAATAGGAGGGGTTATATGGAGCAATAGGAGGAATTACAGTACAATCTAGGAATAAACTATACTCGGCTGTGAAATACACAGCATCCTCATTACACACCTGGAAGTTGGGTATTGGGTTGATGGTTGGCAGCCAGGCAGAACGGGGGTTCTCCTGGAAACGGAACGGACCATTAAAGGCCTGAGTGATTGCGCTGAGGTTGAAGGCACAGACTGCAGAGGCAGCAATGCTATTTCTATAAAACAAAATAAATAAATAAAAAAGAAGAAATCCATCAATATAAGAACACCTATATAATAAGTGTGCACGTTTACATATCTGAAACAAATCAACAAACCAAACTCCAGCAAAGAACCCAAAACATATAATGCTTCCATTGCATTCCCAGAATTCCATGCAACGTGATACAGATGAATGAACTCAATGCACTATAACGTTTTAGTGTTCAAAATCACATAAATACCAGTCCTTCAGTATTATGTCTGGTGTTTTAACACAGTTTGCACAAAAAAGTGTGGGCTGGAATGAACTAAAGACATTCTATATTGAGTCAATAAAATTTTGCAAAGCGTTGGAAATATCTTTTGTGTTCAATGGGGGAATTTTTATTTCCAGCTTGTGATGCAGTTGGTTTGGTCCAGAACGGATCCAGTTGTTCTTAAAGGGATAGTAATACTTTATTATTACTATCCCCCATATTGTAGATATTTGTAAAATAATTTAATAGCCCCCAGCGTTGTACTGACTTCAGGGGAAGTCTGTTGTACGACAGGCTTGTGGCTCTGCAGCTGAGCCGCGATCCCGTTAGTGAAAAATAATTATTTCACTGAAACGGTCTTCTACGTGTACTTGGGTTGCTCTTGGTTTGCAAGTACATGTAGAAGACAGTTTCAGTGAAATAATTCTTTGTTACTAACGGGATCGCGGCTCTGCTGCGGAGCCGCATGTTGAAAGTCAGACCGGATATCCCTGCAGTCTGTACAACGCTGACTTCAGGGAAGGGGGAGGGAGGGGGGAACTTTGCCTTCGGTTATCTCTCAAATCATAAAGGTTTGAGAGATGAACTTGGGGACTATTCAATTATTTTACAAATATGTACAATAAGGGGGATAGTAATAATAAAGTATTACTATCCCTTTAAAACCCCTTTGAGTGCCAGAGGGGCATGCAATGCGCATACCCCCTCTGGCACTCAAAGGGTTATTGACTTCTTCAGCACCAGATTGGTGTGCTTCTCACTCTGGTCCACAAGCGGTTAAATCAGACTCAGAGGCTCCAAATGAAATCACAAGAGCCGGACAAAGAAAGCACGGCAATAAACAGCGAACAAGGTTTTTATCGGCGTATACAACGGCCCTGCAGGAAGACTGCAGTTAAATTAAGGTTTAATTTTCCATGTTTTCCTGATAATTAACTCGATGGGATTCCACAGAGAGAACGTTTCCTCATAAAGCCAAATAATTGCCTTGTGGTTAAAAAGCAATAATCAGAATTGACGATGAAGCCACAATGGAGGGTTCCGGAATTCCAGGCTGTCAGGAAGGAAAGACAAAGAGGCAGCTCCTGTGTATTTCAGCGGGCGTGATGGAGCCCGGCGCAGGGTAATGGATGTGTCAGCGCAGCGCCGGTGGAACAGTTTGGTTTCTTTGTATAAAAACGTGGACTGTTCCAACACAGCCAAGAGTCTATACAGAACTAATGATGGGAGAAATGTTACGTCCTCCCACAGCGCTCAGATCGAGCCACGGGAAAGCGTCTTTCAAGAGGCACCTGTGTTAACATGAAAATAAACTTTCTTTTTGATTTTACATATTCTGCAATGGGTTAAAGGGGAACTATCACCCTTATACATGTTTAGCTCATAATGACCTTAAAGTGATAGTAATACTTTAAAAAAAATCATTTTATATTGTAGCCATTAAAAAATCATTAAGAACCATTACGGTTTGAGAGATATTCACAAGCAAAGTTTCCCCCTCACTGATGTCACCGCTCTAGCTGTCAGATTTGGAATGCAGTCCGCAGACCGCCCACGGCTCTTCAGCAGAGCAGAGATTGCAAGATATAAGAAGAACTACTTAATTGAAATGGTATATAGAGTGTGACTGGTTTGCAAGCACACTTTATAGATCGTTCCAGTGAAGTAGTTATTTTTATATCTTGCGATCTCAGCTCTGCTGACGAGCCGCCGGCTGACCTGTGGACTGGATTCCAAATCAGACAGGTAGATGGCAGACTTGACTGTTTCGGTCAGTGACGGGAAACTTTGCTTGTGAATATCTCTCAAACCAAAAAGGTTTGAGAGATAAGACTGATATCGCTCTTAATGATTTTTTAATGGCTACAATATAAAATAAACTTTTTTGAAGTATTACTATCACTTTAAAGGGATAGTAATGGTTAATTTTAAGTAGATTTAATATTGTAGACATTAAAAAAAGGTTAACATCAATGTAAGTCTAAACTTGCTAAAGTTACTTTTCCTTGGCTGTTTTACTCAAGTCTGCCATCTAGCTGACAGCTGCAGATTCAAGTCATTTGACCAGACAGAGGCTCTTCAGCAGAGCTGAAATCACGCTATTTAGAAATAAATACTTCATTGGAACGGTCTACAAAGTCTGGTTGCAAACCAGGCACACTTTGTAGACCGTTCCAAATTAAGTATTTATCTTTAGATATTGTTATATCGGCGCTGCTGAAGAGCCACATCTGGTCAAGAGACCAAAATCTGCTTCTGACAGCTTTACAACTCGTCAAGCAGAAAGGGGAGGGACCAGAGAACTTTATTTTCCATTATGGTTTGAGAGATACAAATAAGTGCAAGTACTCTCTTTTAATTGTATATACCATATAGCTAATACTTTTTTCTGACGTTACTATCCCTTTAATATAGCGATACAAATAGTTGTTTTACTTTGTTATATAATGCGCTCTATGGCAGAACTTAAAGTTTTAAAAATGAGCCGCGGACTTACTCCAGGACAGATTACGGGTACAAATCTGCCTCGCAGCCTCTCAATCTTCGTCTGCTCCCCTCCGCACGTAGCGCCTCGTTCCTACTTCCTCTGATGACGGAGGATTTCTCCATGTAAGAAGGAGTGGTCTGTAACCAGTGAGAGCTTGCATGGGGAAATCCTCTATCATCGGAGGAGGCTGGATCGGTACACTACAAGGGGAGGGGAGCAGATGAAGACTGACAGGCTGCAGGGCAGAGTTATACCCGCAATCTGTCAGGAAGTAAGGCCGTGGATCATTTATAAAACTTAAAATTTTGCCATAGCATGCATTATATAACAAAATACACCAACTATTACAGCTTATCAATATATGAAGATCATTATGAGCCAATCTTGTATAGGGGTGATAGTTCCCCTTTAAAGCCCCATTTAAAGGGATAGTAATGTTTCATAATAAAAGCATCTCTAATTAATCATCATAGTATTTGAACCTTGGAGAGCTTTATTTCAATTCTGTCAGAGTTGTAACTCAAGAGTAATTGAATGATAAAGTATCCCCCTCCCGTCCCTTTTACTGATGTAACACTGCTCAGCCAGATCAGAAGGGAAGTGCCCAGGTAGGCTGCAGAGAGGGACAATCTTCAATTAAGATAAGGGAAAAACCTGAAAAACTTGTCAAGGGGGGCAGGGCTTTCATTGTTCTCATAGGAAGAAGATTGTCCCCTTCTGTTATCTGTCTGGTCTATGGACTGCATTCCACATCTGAGAAGAGATGGCTTACACTAGGTAAAAGGGGCGGGGAGGGGAAACTTTGCTTGTGAATATCTCTCAAACCATAAAGGTTTGAGAGATAAGACTTATATTGTTCTTCATGTTTTTTAATGCCTTCAAAATAAAATAAAGATAAAATGAAGTATTACTATCCCTTTAAGTCAGAAGGAATTTTCATTTTCCATTGTGATGCAGCTGGACTGATTGACGTTTTTAACGACATTTTATTGTACGTTGTAGTAGTGTTCACATATATTTTCAAAGAATGCCGTTTGTTATAGAAATTATGTCATTTTTTTCTTTGAAGTACGATTTCTGTCTTAAAAAACAACAAAGATTTAGCGTAAATTCTATTGTGACTAGTGACAAGAATATTGGTATGTTAAAAGTACTTATTTTGTAGATGACAATTAAGATTATTCATATATATACCCAATAAGATTTTCGAATAAAATATTATAATTTTGCATTTTTAAAGAGTGCTGAATGCATAAAAACTATTTTAACCCTTTGAGTGCCAGAGGAGTACGGAATGCATTGCAAAGCAATGCATTCCGCACCCCTCCGGCACTCAAAGGGTTAATGATTATTATATATACACCTGGATATTTCTATTTTATCAAATAGATACATATTTATTTCCCTACCAAACGTCTTCCAGATTCTCTACATTTTACTACACTTTTTAACTGACGTAAAGTTTTGTTGTTTTTATGACATTTTTCTTTTTCCGTTGAAACAGACATATTTTCGCAGCCACTACATGACACTGGCGGATATTTGAGCCACGCCCTTGCCCCTTTCAATGACAATTCTTGAGGACCATATGGCAAATACATTTCATTGGCTGGCTGGACTGGTACGTGCGAGACAGTTGGGGTGGAGCAGGTATGCTGGCGTTGCGAGTGAGACCCGCGGCTGAGGCTCCCGCCGGCGCCGACCATCTTTATGAGGCTGGCACAGAGTAAGAGTTCCCACTGGGAAGCCTCAGAAAGATGGTCAGCGCTGGCGGGAGCCTCAGCCGTGGGACTAGGATGACCACATGTCCCGGAATGGCAGAACGGAAATGTGGTCACCCAGCGCTGAGAGCGGTCTTGTCCCAGGACCAGGTTCCACAACTGAGTGGAGGAAGCTAATAGTAGGTAAAAGGGACGGGAGGGGAGTCCTTTAGTCCTTTCGGAGCGTCCAGCTCTGTATTAGCCGCGGCGTGGGCAGTCTCTACTGCGCATGACTGCAGCACGCACAGCAGTGTCTACTGCGCATGTCGGGCGTTACACACGATTTAGCAAATTATTATATAGGATTACACTTGATCTACAAGCCTGAAAATATTGAAATACCACTCTACCTGGCCCATGTATGAGGCTTAATCGGAGCAGCATTTTTTTCTCTATCCAGACATGATTTCAATATCAATTAGAAAATCTGTGGCTTACTGATATGGATTTCTTCTGCTAAAAATGATACGACTTCTAACAGAATTTTATCACCTAAAGCTGTTAAGAAGGTTTCTTGTTTTCTGTGAAGGACGTGGTTATTGGAAGGTGTGGGAAGGAACAAAGAGTTGGCAAAAGCAGCGTTGGAGATGGTTTAAAGGGATAGTAATACTTCGTTTTATCTTTATTTTATTTTGTAGGCATTAAAAAAACATGAAGAACGATATGTCTTATCTCTCAAACGTTTATGGTTTGAGAGATATTCACAATGAAAGTTTCCCCTCACTGACCGAAACGGTCAAGTCTGCCATCTAGCTGTCAGATTTGGAATCCGGTCCGCGGACCAGCCGTGGCTCTACAGCAGAGCCGAGATCGCGAGATATAAGAAGAACTACTTAATTCGAATAGTCTACAAAGTGTGTTTGGTTTGCAAGCACACATTTTAGACCCTTCCAATGAAACCGTTATTTTTATACCTTGCGATCTCGGCTCTGCTGAAAAGCCACCGGTTGATCTGCGGAGCGGATTCCAAATCTGACAGCTAGATGGCAGAATTGACAGTTTTGGTCAATGAGGGGATCTTTGCTTGTGAATATCTCTCGAACTATAAAGGTTTGAGAGATAAGACTTATATTGTTCCTAGGGTTAGGGTTTGGGTTGTTGGGGTCCTAGGGTTAGGGTTGGGATTTTTGGGGTTCCTAGGGTTGGGATTTTGGGGGTTCCTAGGGTTAGGGTTGGGGTTTTTGGGTTTCCTAGGATTGGGGTTTGGGTTGTTGGGGTTCCTAGCGTTAGGGTTGGGATTTTTGGGGTTCCTAGGGTTAATGTTTGAGTTTCCTAGGATTGGGGTTTGGGTTGTTGGGGTTTCTAGGGTTAGGATTTTTGGGGTTCCTAGGGTTATGTTTTTTTAATGCCTACAAAATAAAATAAAGATAAAACGAACTATTACTATCCCTTTAATACGTACAGTTATAATAAATTCACATATTTTCATATTGGTTTTAGAGCAGTTTGGTACTTTTTTCTTTTCGAATAAAAATAGCTCCTGATAAAGAAAAAGGTTGGAGACCCCTGATCCAGAGAAAGAAAACAAAAAACCCACAAAAATCCACAAAAACATGAACTTGCAATTATGCTCCAAGCAGGTAAACGGATTTCCTTCCCAAAGCTAAAGGCAATTGGATATCTCTGTAGATCAACATCCTATCTGCATTGTAACTAACTGTCATAATTCTCTATATTGTTCTCAGATAAAAAGCTAGTCCAGTGCAATTCTGAAACCATCTAAATGTCTGCTAACACATCCTCCCAAGGCAAATAATTCCTCGTCCCTACTGCCCTTACTGTAAAATCCCCTGCCTTTTTTTTCTTTTAGAAGTTGAAAGCAGCTTTTATACTTTTAATCCTTTATGGAGGAGAGTCTAGTGTACAACTCACTGAGAAGAAATGCACCTCTGGTCTCTAACCCTTGGAGTGCCAGAGAGGTACGCAATGCACATTGCTTTGCAATGCATTGCACATACCTCCCAAGTGTCCCTCTTTAGGAGGGACGGTCCCTCTTTTAGACCCAAATCCCTCTGTCCCTCTTTCGCACCCTGATGTCCCTCTTTTTAGGAGATCAGATTGCATGGTGTGTATATAATTGAATCATATTACTCTACAGCAATAAAACTCACATTATTGTTTGTTTAAACGTCAGTATATGTGTTTATAAATTAGTCTGTGAAAATAAAATACTTTGGTCTTGTTATAAGTCATTTATTACATTACACAAGAAGGTGTCAATAAGTTATGAAATAGCCTGAAAATTATCGGTAATGCCCCGCCCACCAGCCACACCCCAGCCACACCCCCTAAAACACAAGTGTCCCTCTTTGGCAATTTGAAATGTTGGGAGGCATGGCGTTGCGTACCCCCCCGGCACTCAAAGGATTACGGACGATCCCTTGTGTTTGCTCAGGAGTTTAGTGTTAGTCTATGGGGAACTCATTCCCCATTAATTAAAGGGATAGTAACACTTAGTTTTATCTTTATTTGATTTTGTAGGCATTAAAAAAACATGAAGAACGATATAAGTCTTATCTCTCAGACCTTTATGGTTTGAGAGATATTCACAAGCAAAGTTTCCCCTCACTGACCAAAACGGTCAAGTCTGCCATCTAGCTGTCAGATTTGGAATCTGGTCCGCGGACCGGCCGTGGCTCTGCAGCATAGCTGAAATCGTGAGATATAAGAAGAACTACTTAATTCGAATAGTCTACAAAGTGTGCCTGATTTCCAAGCCCACTTTTTGGACCCTTCCAATGAAATAGTTATTTTTATATGTTGCGATCTCGGCTCTGCTGAAGAGCCACTGGTTGATCTGTGGACCGGATTCCAAATCTGACAGCTAGATGGCAGACTTGACCGTTTTGGTCAGTGAGGGGAAACTATGCTTGTGAATATCTCTCAAACCATAAAGGTCTGAGAGATAAGACTTACATCATGTTTTTTAATGCCTACAAAATAAAATAAAGATAAAATGAAGTATTACTATCCCTTTAAACTGTCCTCTGACCGTGCATACAGTGGGTACCAACATTACATTTTGTTTCTCACTTTGTATTATCCATTTTTTTTCCCAGTTACGTTGGATTTTTTAAAGCACCTGCTTGTAGCCATGACAACTGCCATTGTCCAGCTGGTTTAACTAGCCAGGGGCCATTTTTACCTCCCAGGGAGGTCAGTTTTCAGTTAGTTAAAAGCAGCCGAATCCTGATGTAGCGGAGAGATGGGGATGACGTGAACTGTTCTGTAACTCATACGCATATTTTGTTCTTTCCGGTTTTAAGAAGACATGTTGTTTACGTAGAAATTAACCAAGGCTCTGTTTAACCCTTTGAGTGCCAGAGCTGTAGACAACGCATTGTCCCAGGACAGACACTAACTAGCAGAGTGGCAGACTGTATCACCAGGGAATAACGGTTCATTTCTGAGAAACTATTGTTTATTACATAACGACGGATAGAACACCACACAGGCAGGTTTTATTTCTTGTTAACCCTGTGAGTGACAGGATACACGGTGCCTTGCGTACCCCTCTGGCACTCAAAGGGTTAAGTATAACTGAACTCCTATTAGGGCGTCAGGTCCCCCTCTCACGGTCACCAAAGAACAAAAAAATGCTTAAAGGGATAGTAATACTTAAAATGTAAAAAAATATATGTTGTACGGTTTATCCCCCTGAGTAAAACAAGAGTACTCCCACTGCTGAGAGGTGTTTCATTCAAAAGTTATTAATTTTCAAAGTTGAATTTTTTAGGTGCAATATCACAGTGGCCTGAAATTGTACAGTGGCGCTGTTGCTACACGATCCTATGGACAACTCTGGTCCCGGGACCATAAATCTCCATAGGATGGTGTAGCAACAGCGCCACTGTACATTTTCAGGCCACTGTGATATTGCACCTAAAAAATTCAACTTTGAAAATTAATAACTTTTGAATGGAACACCTTTCAGCAGTGGGAGTACTCTTGTTTTACTCAGGGGGATAAACCCTACAACATATTTTTTTTTACATTTTATGTATTACTATCCCTTTAATGAATTCAGGATGATACAATTACTATCAACACCTACACCAGTGGGCTGTGCAATGCATTGCTCTGCAAAGTGTTGCACAACCTTCTGCCACTCAAAGGGTTAAGGTACCGCTGAACCATGGGCAAAGTATAAATTAGCATTTTTCCTTAACCCCTGGGGTGCCTCAGACGTGACTAGTGCATCCTTTTATTTGGATTTTTGTGCACACGTTAAAGCGGAACTTTCATATTGTATACAGTCGCCCTCCAATAATTAAACATATGGTGACTAACTTCATAATACTTCTATTAGATCTCAGAAGTACCTGATTCTAAAGAAATCCTTAATATTCAGAGACTGGAACCCAGGCATCAGCGCAGACATCTTGTCTTAGAGACATCTGTGTGCCTGAGCTGTCAGTTCCAGTCTCCTCTAGGAGGCAGTGCACTGTGCCATAAGGCACCAGAAGGGACTGACGGCGCAGGCGTCTCTAAGACAAGATGTCTTCTCTGATGCCTGGGTTCCAGTCTCCAAAGATTAAGGATTACTTTAGAATCGGGTAATTCTGAGATCTGATAGAAGTGATGTTTTACAGAGTGCATGTAGAGGGAGACCACGGCAATTAAAGAGAAAGGCAGAGAGATACTGAATTACTGTACACGAGTTAACCTTTGTTTGCCAGAGGGGTACGCAATGCATTGCTTTGCAATGTGTTTCCTACAATTTGGGACTCAAAGGGTTAACGTAAGTACACATAATACACCCTTTAAGGGCCAGAGTGGAGTGTTGTGGACCAGTGGAATTTCAGAACTCCAATTAATCTTCATAGTATTTGGGCCATGGAGAGTGTTATTTCAGTACTGTCAGAGTTATAGTACAAGAGTAATTGAATGATAAAGTATCCCCCTCCCGCCCCTTTTACTGATATAACACTGATCACCTCAGAGCAGCAAGACTGTCCGGATGGATCACAGAGAGGTACAATCTTCAGTGAGCATAAGGACAAACCTGAAAAACCTGTCAAGGGGGCAGGGTTTTCCTTATGATCACAGTAAGAAGATTGTCCCTTGCTGTGATCTGTCCTGTCAAGTGACCAGATTCCACATCTGAGGGGAGGTGTCTTACACTAGGTAAAAAGGGCGGGAGGGGGGTACTTTATCATTCAATTACTCTTGTACTACAACTCTGACAGTATTGAACTAACACTCTCCATGGCCCAAATACTATGATGATTAATTGGAGCTGCTTTTTAGTGAAACATTACTATCCCTTTAAGAGCAAAATGCCCATCGCATTGTCAGGGAAAGAAAGAACACAACTCACACGTTGGTGGTGAAAACGCCATAGATCAGGTCCTGCTCGGGGAGAAGGAATGTGCTTTGCAATTCGTTGTAGTAAAACGGGATTTCTCCCGACCTCGAGCAGTTCAGTCTCGCCTTCATGAATGTTGTCCAGGTGTCCTCCAACAAAAATCGCCCCCCAAAGTCATTCTTACAGACTCTGGCTACCCGCGAATACACTGTTTTCCCACAGTCATGCTCCACCGCGTTCTCCCGGAAAAAGAAGTACGTGAACAGGCCGATGTCATAGGCAGCCACAAAGTTGGGTTCTGGTGGGGGAAAAAAACAAAACATGAAATTGTGATAAAACCAAAATCTCACAATGAAATTTATCAAGCTGCAGGAAGAGCAGCGTATGAAATATGCGTCTCTTCTATAGGTTTTTAAAAAGTTCAATTCAAGGATACTTTTTGGTATTTATTAATGATGTATCGAATTGCCATGCCTGTAGCACGCACATCAGGGAAAGAAATGACAAATATGTGTTCACCCCCATTGCCTACAATGAGATCTGCCGGCCTGACACTGGTAGATGTAGCTGGTGGATTCATCATGCCATCACTCATTGGTGAATAAGCGATGGGCAGATATGACCCGGATATTGTCGCACAGGTGCATTGGTAACGGGCAATGCAATCAGAGGATTTCCTTAACATTAGTGGCACGGCTTCACCCGTACGGTTAACCCTTTTTTATTTCTTAAAGGGATAGTAACACTTCGTTTTAACTTTATTTTATTTTGTAGGCATTAAAAAAACATGAAGAACGATATAAGTCTTATCTCTCAAACCTTTATGGTTTGAGAGATATTCACAAGCAAAGTTTCCCCTCCTGCCCCTTTTATCTAGTGTAAGCCATCTCTTCTCAGATGTGGAATCCAGTCCATAGACCAGATAGATAACAGCAGGGGACAATCTTCTTCCTATGAGAACAATGAAAGCCCTGCCCCCCTTGACAAGTTTTTCAGCTTTTTCCCTTATCTTAATTGAAGATTGTCCCTCTCTGCAGTCTACCTGGGCACCTCCCTTCTGATCTGGATGAACGGGGGGGGGATACTTTTTTTGTGAATATCTCTTAAACCATAAAGGTTTGAGAGATAAGACTTATATCGTTCTTCATGTTTTTTTAATGCCTACAAAATAAAATAAAGTTAAAACGAAGTATTACTATCCCTTTAATGTATTTTGAAAATCAGACCTTAGGGAGGATCCTGATGCCCCCCCCCCAGCTACTGATCTCTCGGCTCGGAGATCAACAGAGGCGACACAGGAGAGTAATAGGGCTCACTTGCTTTCATCCCACCCGAACTACCGGGTATGAGTGGGAGGGATTTGGAAAACCTTTCACGTCAATGTGGGAGGAGTTCCCTGATTACGGCCGCCCCTATCTAGTATCTGGAGGAGGATGGAAGCAGGGAAACCGTGCTGCACCCCTGCGTCGCCTTTACTGATCTCCGAGCCGTATAGGACATCAGGATCTATTATTTATATATATATATATATATATATATATATATATTACACATACATACACTAGTAGGTGTGTGGCACAGTTTTGCCCATATGCTGGACCTTTTTTTTTTTTTTGCGCTTTTTTTTTTAACCATTAGAGTGCCAGAGAGGTATGTATTGGAAACCTCTGTGGCACTCAAATGGTAAACAAAAACAGAAATTCAGACCTCATGGTGGGGCATCAGAATCCCTCTTCCTCCCCTGCATTGCCTCTATTAATGTTCCAGGTGAATCGACTGGATCAGTACCTGGGAGGCATCAGGAGGGGTCCTAATGCCCCACCACAAGGTCTGGCTTTTTGTTTTTTTAACACTTTGAGTGCCAGTGGGGTGCAGTACTTTGCGGACCCCACTGGCATTCAGAGGGTTAAGCTGCTAGTTGAGTAGGCAGGGGGAGTGGCTAATTTATTTATTTTACCGAGTGGCAGCAGTGGTTGGTTGAGTTTTTCCAGCCACGCCCCCTGACAGAGAATCAGAATCACTTAGATTTATATTATATAGGACACAACATGGGTTAAAGGAGACATAACACCTTAATTATAACCCCAGTCAGCCTGGGACACAAACTCTGCTCACTGCACACAGTAACCTTAACCCTGTAGGGACTATTGGGGTTTATATCCCACTGGCACCTCACACGCCTCTTTTCCATAAAGTAGATCAATGCACTCCGTCTGCTTCTGTTTGAAAAAAAACTGCCAGAAACCATCATGTCCCCCACCCCATGAAAGTGACATTCAGGTGTTATTTCTTAAAGCATGGGGCAAGGGAACTATTCATAAGGGCCATTTGTATTTTCTGGCCATAGTAATGTAAGTGGGGGTTATTATCAGGTGGTGTTTTTTCTATAAATGGAACCCATAAACCACCTGCAGATATTTCCCAATCCGCTACCCCCCCTTACCATTCAGCCACTTGGAGTTGTACTGCGCAGTGCGGAGTGGGGGGACGTTCCCCAAGCTGCGGTAGATGGCGGGGTCCCGACCTGAAAAGTCAATGACGGTGGCTGCGTAGAGCTCTCCCCGCGATGTGATCACAGCAGTGGAGTTGTGTCGGGGGTCGTATGGGCATCGCGCCACCCCGTTAATCTTCTCAATCACCCTGCTCAGGTTCCCCACCTGCGTGACGAGAGGAAAGCGTCAAAAAATGGACAAGGGGAGCGGAGCCCTGTCTGACGTCTAACTGAAAACTGCAACGGTACTGGCTTCATTAACCTACATATATTACTGAGGAAGCAGCTGCAGCACTGCGAAACGCGTATTTGTAGGAATACTTTAAATTTTTTATCACATTGTGATTTTTATAACATTTTTTTTTTACCTGGACGTGTTTTGGAGCAGCTTGGATATTTGGATACCTTTGTCTATATCCTGGATTCCATACAGGGACCAATTGGAGCGCCCCGCTCCGTATCAGTTGTGGCGCGGGCAGCCTGTACTGCGCATGACTGCAGTGCGCAGCCATCTCTACTGAGCATGACGGCTTCTGACAAACATCCTTAACGAATTATAATATAGGATTAGCTCCGTAGAATAACATAGGAACTGGAGAAGCGATATCACTGGAGAAGTTATCTCTACTTTATCTCCTTTATCACCTCTTTATCACCGCTTACTGAATCTCCCCCATTGTCGCTCAATGTGTTGAGCACTCATCTGGTCTGCAAGGGGTTAATAATCTTAATTACCTTTAAACACAGTGTGGAGTAATGTCCTGTTTATTACTGTGCCACGCGCTATATAATTCCATGTGTCTGATTGCTGCAGTCTTGCTCAATTTGCCCGTTTACCGGCCCTGTCATTTCCACTCTGCTAAATGCGTCTCTGGAGCAGAGATGCGCAAAATATGTCCTACCGGCTGGCTTAATGTGGCCCTTGGGCTTGGCTGGTTGTACAACTACAACCGTGCTGCTAAAAAGATAAAATAATCACTTCTGTGTTTCTCCACAAAGGAAGAATTACACTCACTTATTACAGAGCACAAGTCTAATACAAATGTATCATTGTACCAGTGAGAGAGAGAGAGAGTGTGCGTGTGTGTACATTTAAATATTTATTAATTATCCACCCTTGCTCTAAAGGCTTTATCTGGTATGTCACGTATAGATCTATTAAAAGTGAAGGACAAAAGATATTCCACCATAAATCACCACCACAATGCATTTTTTTTTTTTTGCTGTTTTTGGTTTTAGAGAAGATACAGGTCACCTGATCATGTTCAAATTTAAACAGCCAGAAATAGACGGACTGTAAACAAATTATACACACTACTGTTCACATGTTTGGGGGTCACTTAAAAATGTCCTTGTTTTTGAAAGAAAAGCAAATCCATTAAAATAACATCAAATGTATCAGAAATACAGTGCAGACACTGTTAATGTTGTAAATGACTAGTGTAACTGGAAATGGCTGATTTTTAATGGAATATCTACATTTGCTGTAAATGGAGGATTCTTAGATGGAAGCAAAGTTTGAAGGACACAATAATTATTTAAATTAAAAATCAATATTTCTAACCTTGTCAACATCTTGACTGTATTTCCTATTCAGTTTGCAACTTATTTGATATATGTTTTCATGGAAAACAAGGGAATTTCTGAAGTGACCCCAAACTTTTGAACGGTAGTGTATCCTATATAATAAAAAGCTAGGATGTTTGTCTGATGCAGTCATGCGCAGTATAGACTGCCCAAACGCAAGGAATGCTGGGAGCACAGAATGCTGGGAGCACAGAATGCTGGGAGCACGGAATGCTGGGAGGTGTAGGAATACTGGGAGCACGGAATGCTGGGAGCATTCTGTGCTTTCAGGCAGTCTCTACAATGCATGACTGCATCGAGTAGGCAATTTGTCGCATACCACTCTGGCACTCAAAGGGTTAACATCACCTGGACCTTGGCCCGTGTACACGGGCTTTTACACTAGTATATTATATATAACTATTGTAAGAAAGGATTGAATAGAGCTAATATAAATGTTTTTGTGATAGACTGCCTTTAACTAGGTCTACCATATTTCCCTGAGACAAAAACGGGACAGGGTATGGGACAGACGGACAGTGGGACTCTGTGACTCCGAGTCCAATAGTAGTAAGCTGCAAGCAGTGAGAATGCTTTTGCTCTGTCTCTTACTAGAGGTGTTCTCTCTCTCTCTCTCTCTGGCCAAAAATCCTGCCCCTGAAGTAAATCAGAACTTCCTCTCTTCGTCACTCACACTAGTGGTTTTACTGTGTTTACTGTACACACTGATTACCATAGAGTCTTATGGCTTGTTGTCATATCACTGTCTAAGAGACTCTATGATAATTTACCATAGACTTGAGAGTCTTACACAGTTATGAGTCACTCGAGTCATAAGACTCTATGGTAACCAAGGTGTACAGTAAAACCACAGTAAAACCACAGGTGTGACGAAAGGAAGTTCCGATTTACTTTATCTTATGAGAAATAAACAAGCCGCGTTCAGTTTTTTACAAAAAATGTAAAACGATATACAAGTTATATTAAAAACGGGACAAAATTGACATTTATATTAAAAAGACGGGACAGTTTGGAAATATGAAAAAAACGGTACTGTCCTTTGAAACCGGTACATATGGTCAGCCTACCTTTAACCATTTAAAGCAAAGAGCAGGACAGAGTTCTGGGACTCAGAGGGTTAAAAAAGGGTTGGTGAAAGATGGCACAAATGTATTTAATGGGCACATATCACAACCAGATCAGAACTAGTTTGCTACTTCAAGGAGATCCTGTTAATGTTTAGTACATAAACATAACAAGGCACTTAAAGGGATAGTAATACTTCGTTTTAACTTTATTTTATTTTGTAAGCATTAAAAAAACATGAAGAATGATATAAGTCTTATCTCTCATACCTTTATGGTTTGAGAGATATTCACAAGCAAAGTTCCCCTCCCCACCCCTTTTACCTAGTGTAAGCCATCTCTTCTCAGATGTGGAATCCAGTCCATAGACCAGACAGATAACAGCAGGGGACAATCTTCTTCCTATGAGAACAATGAAAGCCCTGCCCCCCTTGACAAGTTTTTCAGCTTTTTCCCTTATCTTAATTGAAGATTGTCCCTCTCTGCAGTCTACCTGGGCACCTCCCTTCTGATCTGGCTGAACAGGGGGGGGATACTTTGTTTGTGAATATCTCTTAAACCATAAAGGTTTGAGAGATAAGACTTATATCATTCTTCATGTTTTTTTTAATGCCTACAAAATAAAATAAAGTTAAAACGAAGTATTACTATCCCTTTAAGATGACGGTCCCCAATGTCTTTCCACTAAAAGGAATCACAACCGGTAAATCAATGTGTTTTCTGGAACCAAAATATCTGCAAATTCCTTTGACATAAACAGAAGATCAAGTAAAGACTCATTTTATGGGAAAGCGGAGTTTCTGCCAATAACAGCTTCAGGTCTGGTGTTAAATTATTGCTAAATGTAAATTTCTGCTTTATTCTCTTGGCGTCAGGGAATGTGTTGTTTTAAAGAAACTTTAATGCTAAAATAATTGCTACAATACAAAAGAACATGTTGTTGCATTCCCAGGTGTACAGGAAAACTTACAAACCTGGCAAACGTGATGATTAATCATAATATAATATAGTTATATAGTAAATTAGAGTGAAAAAAGACACACGTCCGTTAAGTCCAACCTTTGCCTCTTAACCCAGAGAAATAAGAATGATATAGGTTTCCTGCTACCAAATAAGTTAGTCCTTATCAGACCTTCCTGTTTTGCCTACTAATACACAGTATAACCGTCTATGTTCCCTTTTGAAAGAAATTTATCTAATCGTCTCTTAAATGTATCCATTGTATCTGCCATTACCACTTCCTTGGGCAAGGAATTCCACAGTCCTTACTGTAAAAAACCCTTTCCTCTGCTGAAGTTGAAACCTCCTTTCCTCTAATCTCAAGGGGTGTCCCATGGTTACTTGATCAGGCCTTGGAATGAAAAAATCACTAGAGAGATCCTTGCACTGACCTCTCATATATTGTCACTGTTTTAATATTACAGGTTCCCACTGGTATCTATAAGGAAATTTGCAGGTAAAACCCAGCAATGGAATCCAGGCCTTGATAGAACTTACAATATGATACAGCTTTGCCACCTAAGCACTTTACATTGACCCGGAGACCTCTTTAGCATTCAAAGGTTTAAAGTTGCATCTATATCAAATGTATTTGAATACTAGCTAGTTCCAGTAGCCTGAAACTAAATTAATAGGGTGAAATATACACTATTACTGGTTAGAAAGACAGGCCCACAGCTGAGAGTAATAAGATTAACCCTTTGCATGCCGCTGGTGTATCCAATGCATTGTGAAGCACACAAAGGGTTAACAATGCTCTTAAGATTGATGCACTTTCAAGCATCTTTATTACCAGCCAGAATGTATTAAATTGTAGAACTCTGGCATTGAAGAAATTAATCACTTCTATCAATTTGTCACAAAGTTCCATATTAAAAAAAAAAAAAAAATTAGATACTAAATTTAGATGCTAAAGAGGTTTCCAAAGCATTGCAATGCATCTAAGGGGTTAATGGTGTCGGAAAACCTTAAAGGGATAGTAATGTTTCACAATAAAAGCAGCTCCAATTAATCTTCATAGTATTTGGGCCATGGAGAGTGTTATTTCACTACTGTCAGAGTTGTAGTTCAAGAGTAATTAAATGATAAAGTATCCCCCTCCCGCCCCTTTTACTGATGTAACACTGCTCACCTCAGAGTAGCAAGACTGTCCGGATGGATCGTAGAGAGGGACAATCTTCAGTGATCATAAGGAAAAACCTGTCAAGGGGGGCAGGGTTTTCCTTATGATCACAGTAAGAAGATTGTCCCTTGTTGTGATCTGTCCGGTCAAGAGACCAGATTCCACATCTGAGGGGAGGTGTCTTACACTAGGTAAAAGGGACGGGAGGGGGATACTTTATCATTCAATTACTCTTGAACTACAACTCTGACAGTATTGATATAACACTCTCCATGGCCCAAATACTATGATGATTAATTGGAGCTGCTGTTTTTGTGAAACATTACTATCCCTTTAAATCAGCAGGGAATGATGTTTCCCCCTTATGGCGCCATTTGTTTGCCGTGGAATTGCTCCCCTTTGTGTATATGCTTATGGCCCATAGAGGTGTAACCCCTTCCCCCCCATCCCCGAAATACACTGACGCAGAGGCTGGTGCATTAGGAAAACTGGTTAAATTCTGGGGTAAACCAATCACATCAGAGACAGCTAAAAAAAATTCCCATTGATTTAATTGGGGGATTTTAACACTTTGAGTGCCAGAGGGGTACGCGACGCATTGCGGAGCAATGTGTTGCATCTCCATCTCGCATTCAAAGGATTAATTAACCCTTGAATGCCAGAGAGATCTCCAACGTGTTGCTTCGCAAGACGTCTGTACAATTCAAGAAGTCGAAGCCAATTTAATTGAAAGAGAATTTTCATTTGTTCCTTTTACTGAAGTTGATTTGCCTCCGATTTTCGCCCCTTTCCTTAGTACATGGGTCCGCCATCTTTTGGGTTTATAAACCTCTTGATTGTTTTCATTGCAATCCTATGACCCTTATCAGACATCTGTTTACACAAACCAGCGCGTTTCACAGATTGGGGGAGGGGGGTACAGAGAATTTCTCTATAATATTTAAATGAAACCAGCTGCCCCTCTGCAAACACTGGATATTTTTATAGCGTTTCCTTTCACTCAGTTCCCCGCGGACTAGAAATCTCGGAATCGGCCAAAAATATTCCTCTTACACTTTGTTCCAAATGACTTTTATTTTAGGATCTGTGAGAAACAACGTCATTAAACATTTAAGACTTGATTTGGCCCTCGTTAATCCCCTCCGGTTCTGCTCCTTCTAACCCTCAATTATATAGCTCAAGTATGTGTGTTTTTGCTCATTAACCCCTAGGATGCTGGAGACATCTATAACATCTAAGGGGTTAAAGTAACTGATTTAACATTTTGAGAGCCAGAGATATATGCAGTGCGAAGCAATGAGTTGTGTACCCTTCTGCATTCAAAGGGTTAAATCTTTAAAGGACCAGAGGAAATGCTCGGGGATGCTTAACCCCTTAAGGACCGGAGGTTATGGGACATTTCCGTCCCATAACGACCGCATAGGGGCACTTTGACACGCCGGTACACGTGACCTGTCGCGTGTATCGGCGCGTCACTATGGGGATTGAAAGAGATCGCTCCGATCTTGGAGCGGTCTATTTCATGCCCTATTTTTACTTACAGCGCTCCCGGTAGAGCGCTGTAAGTAAAAAGTATGTTACGTACCATGACCGTCATCGGTCCTTGAGTAGTTCAAGGACTGTGACGGTCCTGGTACGTCAAGGGTCCCTAAGGGGTTAAAGGGGATCTGTCACCCCAGTACTAATGTTTGTTAAACATTAGATTACCTAGGCATTAGGTGGAATTCTTGAATATTTATTTTCTTTTAATCGTCTGTTGGCGAAAATTAACGTTTAACCCCTTAACGACTCTTGACGGTCATAGTATGTCATGGGTTGATCCGAGTTAACGACCCATGACGTACTATGACCGTCATGGAATTCCGGGCTCCCCCCGCGGCTGCACGCCGTTCGGGGAATCCGGAACCAGAATTTTGAAAGAAAAAAAAAAAAAAGCTCTGTGGTCCTCAAGTGACCGCGCCGCGCCGACTGCCCGGTCGTTAAGGGGTTAAAGACTTCACTTCCGTATAGACTGAGGGTACAGCACTACACCCGCAGTCTGTAACTCTGCCTCCGCTCCCCTCCCTCTAGCCAACCTCCTCCAATGACGGAGGCTTCTGTCTGTAAGCTGGAGCAATCTCATTGGTGAGATATCGATCTCTGCCAATGAGACCCCTCCGGCTTACAGACAGAAGCCTCCATCATTGGAGGAGGCTGGGTAGTGGGAGGGGAGTGGAGGAAGAGTGACAGTCTGAGGGTATAGCGCTGTACCTGCAGTCTATACAGAAGCGCAATCGTTAAACGTTAATTTTCAGCAACAGGCGATTAAAAAATATATATATTCAAGAATTCCACCTAATGCCTAGGTAATCTAACATTTAATAAACATTACTACTGGGGTGATAGATCCCCTTTAATTCAAAAGTTATTACTGGGAAGATTTGATTTTTTTTTTCCCAAGTTCAAGTTTGTGGTCTGAGGATGTTGTGGTTATTGATGTCTATGGGGAGCCTGTGTTGAAACTCGAATGAAAGCAATATTATATACTATGTATAATTTGTGCTCTCATCCATAAGACATGGCTACAATGAGCTGTTGATGGACTACAATTTCCATCATCCTACAGTCATTAGCTGCTTGAGGATGGAGGGAGTTGTAGTCTATAAACAGTTGGCGGGCCGAGCATTGCTCATTAGCTCTTCAGGCAGTTCGATTCCGTGTTTCCAGCCACACGGCTCACGTTGTGTTTGTATCAAGTTGCACAAACTGTTGATAATTTGTCTGCATTCTCCAGTGTGTATCCCAAGAAAAATACACATTGGAACCTATAGGATTCCTTTTTATGTTGCACAAATGTTTTTCTCTCCGAACTGCTGTAAGATGACTTTATTTTTAACCCTTTGAGTGCCAGAGACGCAATGCATGGGCTACTTCTCTGGCACTAAAAAAGGGTTAAACATTACACAGCCGGCAGCATATAAAACATATCTAGGAGCCGATACACAATCCTAAGGAACCGAAATGGTCATTTGCACACAAAAAAGGAGAAATTTTGGGGCAAATTAAAAATTTCCCATTTATTTAGGCAAAGCTATGACCTTTCTAGCATTCAAGGGGTTAAATCTAACATTTAAATCACTGGGAATGTTTATTAGTAACCTATACTGGAGTTGGAATGGTACACGTCTTCTGTGTGCATATGGGCCATAAGTGCTTTACCTAAAGAACCAGATCACCAGCTGGGCATGCACTGCACTAGGAGCAAGGTAAAAGGGAGGACCCATGTCTCTTCTCCAATTACATCACTGAATCAATGTCAGGAACTGATCATGCACCTGCATTTTATATCAATCCTCCTCCACCACCCAGCAGGGCTCTGCTTGAGATAATGATGACCAGCGGCAGAAACAAAAAGCAGGAAGTGAGGAGGTGGGATGAGCTATAATAAAGTAGAATGCTCAGACCCACTCACACTGCATCAGTGATACAAGGGCAGGAGAGAGATGGATCTGTCATCCTACATAGTGCATTGTGTCCGTTTCACGCTCTGGTTAACACTACCATAAGCAGAGCCCCACCAGGAGGAAGAGGAGGTCTAAAATAAAATGCCTAGAGTGTGCACTGCTCAGTCACGCTAAATCAGTGATATAAGGGGAGGAGTGACAATTAGCAGTGTCCAGCTGGTGCCCTGGCTATCTGGGGAAAACACTTAAAGGGATAGTAATGTCCCGCAAAAAATATTTTTCAAATTGTAGTCCTTGAAAAGTTGAGCACAGCACAAAAAACATATCTCTCAAACCACTATGGTTAGAGAGATACATGCATTTAAAATTCGTGATTTCCTGCTGTCAGCTGTAAACCTTTAAAGGGTTAGTAATGTTTCAGTTCCAGTGAAGTGTGTTCTAATGCTCCGTTACGTTGCTAATGCTGAAATTGCTCTGTTTTCAGTAAAATTACATTATTAATTGTCCCATTCACGTGCCTTTTTGTTTGGGTAAGCCACCTTCCCTCAGATCTGGAGTCCGGTCGCTTGTCCGGACAGATCGCAATGAGGGACAATCTTCCTTCATTCAGTATATGGACAGCCTGCACGACTTGATGAACGACTTGATGAAGGACGGCAGGTTTTTCCTTATACTGAATGAAGATTGTCCCTCGTTGCGATACTCCTTCAGTTCCGAGGCAAAGAAGACTGACGTCAGCATAAGGGGCGGGAGGGGGACAATTTAAGCGAAAATAGAGTGATTTCGGCATTAGCAGAGTAATGGAGAATTGGTACACACTATAAGGAAGGATCAGAGCTGAACTGGAACTGAAACATTACTAATCCTTTAACTGTAGCCATTTGTATTACAACTTCTGGGCATCTTGAGAAGTAACAATGTAAATGTAACCCTTTGAGTGCCAGATGGGTATGAAACGCATTGCAAAGCAATGCCTTGTACAACGCTCTTGAACCATCAGTGCTCATTCTCTGCACTTAGACGGGAGACTGTAAATCATGGGTTTGTGCTTCTTCTTATGAACAAGAGTGTGTAATCGCGTACGAACTTCTCCCCAATACCGTGCGCTGGAAGATGGGCAAGTCTTGCACAATTTCCGCTGCACTTTGCTTGTAACGTAGGAAGATACAAAGTGCAGCGCAATGGAAAGCTCTGGGGTAACCATTTGCTGCCCCGTTATCCTGCCCTTACTGACAGCGGCATACATGGAGATAACTTAGTACATAGGCATTATGCAGGCGCAGTGCCAGTGAATGGATTCCAGATGATTTTTTTTTTACTGTGGAACAGTATTAGTAAATTTCACCTCCTCCTCCATGTAAGTATTTTAATAATACTTGTTTGTCTCAAGGAGATTCTTCCACTTTAAAGGGATAGTAATACTTTATTATTATTATCCCCCATATTGTAGATATTTGTAAAATAAATTAATAGCCCCCAGGTTCATCTCTCAGACCTTTATGGTTTGAGAGATAACCGAATGCAAAGTTCCCCCCTCCCTCCCTCTTCCTTTAAGTCAGCATTGTGCTGACTGCAGGGATATCCAGTCTGACTTTCATCAGGCGGCTCTGCAGCTGAGCCGAGATAGCATTAGCGAAAAAGAATTAATTCACTGAAACGGTCTTCTACGTGTGATTGCAAACCAAACACACTGCAAACCAAGCACATGTAGAAGACCGTTTCAGTGAAATAATTATTTGTCACTAACACGATCTCGGCTCAGCTGCAGAGCCGCAAGCCTATCATACGACGGACTTCCCCTGCAGTCAGCACAACGCTGACTTCAGGGAAGGGGGAGGGAGGGGGGAACTTTGCCTTCGGTTATCTCTCAAACCATAAAGGTCTAACAGATGAACATGGGGGCTATTAAATTATTTTACAAATATCTACAATATGGGGGATAGTAATAATAAAGTATTACTATCCCTTTAAATTAAAGAATTACTGTCCCTTTAAAGTGGAACTATCACCCAAATAATTATGCACATAATGATAAGCATATCCATTCTAGTATTATGTGGAATAAGTCTAGCGTTATAGAGAAATCCCACTCGTTCTGAGACCGTCAGGCAGGCACCAGCGCAGACATCTTGCCAAAGAGACATCTGCACGCTTCTGCTGTCCATCCTGGTCTCCTCTAGGAGGCGCTGCATTGTATATTAATGTACAGGAAATGACTGACGGAGCAGGCGCACAAATACCTCTCAAGCAAGAAGCCTGCCTGACCGTCTCAGAAAGAGCTGGATATCTCAATAACGCCGGACTTATTCCGGATAACACCAGTATGGATATGCGTATCGTTATGTGAATAATGATTTGGGGGTAGCTTTATTTTGGGTGATCGTTCCACTTTAAGAGCCGGAAGCCGCTGCACTAAGGATAATTGGAGAAATCCTGGTGTAAATCAACTGCACCGTAGGGCACAAATAAACATTCCCATTAATGGTGTTTTAACCCCTTAAATGCTAGGGAGGTCTCCAAAGCATTGCTTCGCAATGTGTTGGCAACCTCCCTAGCATTCGAAGGGTTAAATCGTAGTGAATTTTGGGAATGTTCATTTATCCTGTATGATGAATTGCAACAGAATTTCTCCACCTCTGCTTTGTACATCAGCCTCGCGGTGCGTCAGTCCCGGTGGTGTGGGGGTTGTACCTGGCGGCTGGTGCACACGGGGGAGAAGGCGTTGGTTCCGCATGTGAACACTCTCTTCCCGTTCACGATCAGGACCCGCATGTAGTTCTGACATTCCTCCTGAAAGAGAAGCAAAAAACTCTATTATTATCATTTATTTATACATCCACCATCTGTCCCGCAGTCTAGAGAAGTGACAGACCATACAGGAGGCTGAATTCGCTATACAGCAGCTTGTGGAAATGTCTAGTGTTAAACACCCTGGCAATCAAAGGGTTAACTTCATATCAAGGTACCAATGTGGAGCTCCTGTTAACCTTTTGACTGCCAGGTGTACAAATCCCATCCGTTTGCAATGTGACACACATACATTAACAGTAAAATGGCTATATTTATTTATTCTGGCCAAATATTGGTTCTTTCACGTGGGTGACAGAATTAGATGTCTCCACAGTTCTGTCATCCATTTTTACTGTTACTCCGGTCCATTGTCCCAGCGAGACCCCCTTTTATTAACCCCTTCACTGCTGTGCTGGAGGCTGTCTGGATGCAGGTCAATTTTTGATCTGCTAAAATCATTTTTTTTTTTTTTTTTTTTTTTTTTACTAGACAGCACAATTTATTTTTCAAAAAAAAAAAAAAAATTTTAAAAATCAACATGTCAATTACCAAAAGTGGAAGTATGAATGTTGTGGAGCCACGTAATATACTTATATACACCGCCAAATGTAATCAATAAAAAAGTGGGAAAATAGGGTGGGAAAAAGGGACATGGGGATTTACACCCAGGAGGACAGTGCCCTCTGAAAACTGCCCATTTTGTAGGTATGACTGACCGGTCATACCTTTCATGCAGTCTCCATAAAAATTTAACCCATTGCTCACAATTGATCCCAAGAGAAAAAAAAATGGCGTTTTTTTTTACATATTTTTTTTCTTTAATTTCACTAATTTCACCATATAAGCGTGGTATCAAACGAAAGCCATATTTGTGCTTAAAAAAAATGGTATATAACTTTCATGGGTAAAATAAAGTACTTAGAGGAAAACACTGTTGAACAAAGACATAGTCAAAAAGGTCAGAATTGCTCCGGTCCTTAAGTGATATCCACCTCAGATTTTCCCGGTCCTTAACCCCTTACCGCCCGAGGACGGATGTACATCCCGAGCGGACGTCCCTTGTGGACAGAAGACGTACATGTACGTCCAGAGCGGACGTCCCAGGTGGACAGAGGACGTACATGTACGTCCAGAGCGGACGTCCCAGGTGGACAGAGGACGTACATGTACGTCCCGAGCGGACGTCCCAGGTGGACAGAGGACGTACATGTACGTCCCGAGCGGACGTCCCAGGTGGACAGAGGACGTACATGTACGTCCCGAGCGGACGTCCCAGGTGGACAGAGGACGTACATGTACGTCCCGAGCGGACGTCCCAGGTGGACAGAGGACGTAAATGTACGTCCCGAGCGGACGTCCCAGGTGGACAGAGGACGTACATGTACGTCCCGAGCGGACGTCCCAGGTGGACAGAGGACGTAAATGTACGTCCCGAGCGGACGTCCCAGGTGGACAGAGGACGTACATGTACGTCCCGAGCGGACGTCCCAGGTGGACAGAGGACGTACATGTACGTCCCGAGCGGACGTCCCAGGTGGACAGAGGACGTACATGTACGTCCCGAGCGGACGTCCCAGGTGGACAGAGGACGTACATGTACGTTCCGAGCGGACGTCCCAGGTGGACAGAGGACGTACATGTACGTCCCAGAAACCCAGGTCCCCTCGCCGCTGCACGCTGTTCGGGGACTCCGGATTCTTTTTAAAAAATAAAAAAAAACGTTCGGCGGGCCTTAAGTGCCATCCGCGTGTGCGCGCAGCCGGTCTCTAAGGGGTTAAGCCTATTTTCTCATCCTCTACAAAACTGTAACAAGTTTTTATAGGACATTACTAACACTTTAACCCCCTGAATGTTAGAGAAGTCTCGAACATAACACATTGGAGATCTCTCACACATACAAAGGCTTAAAAGTTCCAATGAATCCTTTGCGTGCCAGAGACGCAATGCGTTGGATACCTCACTCAAAGCGTTAAATCAAAGGGAATTTGCCCCAGAATTCTCGTTTTACCTGTGAGCGGTTTGGGAAAGGGTTATCTTCCCAGCGTGGGATTCACACAGCGGCACTAGTAATACAGTACTTCAGTCTGATGCGCTGATCACTGTATACGGGATTTGTAGAGTGTTATTTCAATTCTGTCAGAGTTGTAGTACAAGAGTAATTCAATGACATAGCATCCCCCTCCCGTCCCTTTTACTGATGTAACACTGCTCAGCCAGATCAGAAGGGAGGTGTCCACGTAGACTGCAGAGAGGGACAATCTTCAATTAAGATAAAGGAAAAACCTGAAAAACTTGTCAAGGGGGACAGGGCTTTCATTGTTCTCATAGGAAGAAGATTGTCCCCTGCTGTTATCTGTCTGGTCTATGGACTGGATTCCACATCTGAGAAGAGATGGCTTACACTAGGTAAAAGGGGCGGGACGGGAAACTTTGCTTGTGACTATCTCTCAAACCATAAAGGTCTGAGAGATAAGACTTATATCGTTCTTCATGTTTTTTTTAATGCCTACAAAATAAAATAAAGATAAAACAAAGTATTACTATCCCTTTAATACTACTTTTCCTTTCTGTTAGACTCCCTTCCCGTGGAGGAAAGGGAAATCTGTTCTCATCTCAGCGACCTTGTGTCATCTGCACAGCCATTTCGATGAAAAGGTCCCCAGAGAGTCCTTTGTATCGACCTTGAATAAATTTGTAAATAGTAATTACATCAGCGCATTGGCACCTCTTCTAACGAGTAAACAAACTCAGATCGGGAAGCCTTTCCTCATCACTAAATTATTCCATTTTATTTATTAGATAAATAAAAGTATTTGGGAAAAACGTGGAACAGAATGTTCTTTCTGTTCTAATGATTCACAATTCAGAGATTCTGTGACCCAGAATTGACGCTCCCAGTTATCAAGTGTGAAAAGCCGATTTGCTTACTCCTTAGTAATTTTACTGTCAGTTTGAACAGTGTTATTATGTTATCCTTGCAGTTTCCTTTTTTAATTTTTTCCAGCGCTCTTGTTTGTTTTATGCAATCAGAATAAGGTCTGAAAGGGGATTAACCCCCTCAGATGCTAAAGAGCTTTCCAAAGCAATGCATCTAAGGGGTTAAAGGTGTCTGAAAACCAGAGGAGAGAAACCTTAAAGGGATAGCAATGTTTCAAAATAAAAACAGCTCAGATTAATCTTCATAGTATTTGGGCCATGGAGAGTGTTATATCAATACTGTCAGAGTTGTAATACAAGAGTAATTGAATGATAAAGTATCCCCCTCCTGCCCCTTTTACTGATGTAACACTGCTCACCTCAGAGCAGCAAGACTGTCCGGATGGATCACAGAGAGGGACAATCTTCAGTGATCATAAGGAAAAATCTGTCAAGGGGGGCAGGGTTTTCCTTATGATCACAGTAAGAAGATTGTCCCTTGCTGTGATCTGTCCGGTCAAGAGACCAGATTCCACATCTGAGGGGAGGGGCTTACACTGGGTAAAAGGGGCGGGAGGGGGATACTTTATCATTCAATTACTCTTGTACTACAACTCTGACAGTATTGAAATAACACTCTCCATGGCCCAAGTACTATGAAGATTAATCTGAGCTGCTTTTATTTTGAAACATTACTATTGTGATTGGAAATATGTTGTTTGTTCTGACTGAAATTGTCATATGTAACGACAAAAATGTCTTAACTAAAGACAAAAATTCTCACATTCAAAACTTCAAATTCCCTCCACTTCTTTCTTAACATACAAATTTTGCCTTTTGCTAGACATTTTTTTGTCGTTGTATACGACAAATTTTCTTTGCCTCTATACGACACTGGAGAATAGTGTACACACGCCCTTGCCCCGCCCCTTTGCCTGGCAATTCTGGAGTTGTGTCGTACACAATGTATATTAAAAGTCAGAGACACTCAACTAGGAACGAACCTGCAATAAAAATTTGCAGGCTCTATAGGAAAGTGTCCTACCTAGGGTTGCCACTTTTTCTTCAAAAAAATACCGGCCATGGCATTCCCTTCATAGACTTAACATTGGACAGAAGCCAATTTTTACCGGCCTGCCGGTAAAATACCGGCTGGGTGGCAACCCTAGTCCTACCCAGGGTGCAGTCTCTATAGGAGTGGTGTCCTACCCAGGGTGCAGTCTCTATAGGAATGGTGTCCTACCCAGGGCGCGGTCTCTATAGGAGTGGCGTCCTACCCAGGGTGCAGTCTCTATAGGAATGGTGTCCTACCCAGGGTGTAGTCTCTATAGGAATGGTGTCCTACCCAGGGTGCAGTCTCTATAGGAATGGTGTCCTACGCAGGGTGCAGTCTCTATAGGAATGGTATCCTACCCAGGGTACAGTCTCTATAGGAGTGGTGTCCTACCCAGGGTGCAGTCTCTATAGGAATGGTGTCCTACCCAGGGTGCGGTCTCTATAGGAGTGGGGTCCTACCTAAGGTGCGGTCTCTATAGGAGTGGTGTCCTACCCAGGGTGCAGTCTCTATAGGAATGGTGTCCTACCCAGGGTGTAGTCTCTATAGGAATGGTGTCCTACCCAGGGTGCAGTCTCTATAGGAATGGTGTCCTACCCAGGGTGCAGTCTCTATAGGAATGGTGTCCTACCCAGGGTGCAGTCTCTATAGGAATGGTGTCCTACCCAGGGTGCAGGCTCTATAGGAGTGGTGTCCTACCCAGGGTGCAGGCTCTATAGGAGTGGTGTCCTACCCAGGGTGCAGTCTTTATAGGAATGGTGTCCTACCCAGGGTGCAGTCTCTACAGGAATGGTGTCCTACCCAGGGTGCAGGCTCTATAGGAGTGGTGTCCTACCCAGGGTGCAGGCTCTATAGGAGTGGTGTCCTACCCATGGTGAAGTCTCTATAGGAGTGGTGTCCTACCCAGGGTGCAGGCTCTATAGGAGTGGTGTCCTACCCAGGGTGCAGTCTCTATAGGAGTGGTGTCCTACCCATGGTGTAGTCTCTATAGGAATGGTGTCCTACCCAGGGTGCAGTCTCTATAGGAGTGGTGTCCTACCCAGGGTGCAGTCTCTATAGGAGTAGTGTCCTACCCAGAGTGCAGTCTCTATAGGAATGGTGTCCTACCCAGGGTGCAGTCTCTATAGGAGTAGTGTCCTACCCAGGGTGCAGTCTCTATAGGAATGGTGTCCTACCCATGGTGCAGTCTCTATAGGAGTGGTGTCCTACCCAGGGTGCAGTCTCTATAGGAATGGTGTTCTACCCAGGGTGCAGTCTCTATAGGAGTAGTGTCCTACCCAGGGTGCAGTCTCTATAGGAATGGTGTCCTACCCAGGGTGCAGGCTCTATAGGAGTGGTGTCCTACCCAGGGTGCGGTCTCTATAGGAATGGGGTCCTACCCAGGGTGCGGTCTCTATAGGAGTGGTGTCCTACCCAGGGTGCTGTCTCTATTTGGGCCATGGAGAGTGTTATTTCAATTCTGTCAGAGTTGTAGTACAAGAGTAATTCAATGATAAAGTATCCCCTCCTGCCCGTTTTACTGATGTAACACTGCTCATCTCAGAGCAGCAAGACTGTCCAGATGGATCACTGAGAGGGACAATCTTCAGTGAGCATAAGGACAAACCTGAAAAACCTGTCAAGGGGGGCAGGGTTTTCCTTTTGATCACAGTAAGAAGATTGTCCCTTGCTGTGATCTGTCCGGTCAAGAGACCAGATTCCACATCTGAGGTGAGCAGTGTTACACTAGGTAAAAGGGGCGGGAGGGGGATACTGTATCATTCAATTACTCTTGTACTACAACTCTGACAGTAATGAAATAACACTCTCTATGGACCAAATACTATGAAGATTAATTGGATCTGTTGTTTTTATGAAACATTACTATCACTTCAAGGGGTTCATTCAAATGGGGGCTAATTATTATGAGATGTTTATGGACCCTTTAAGTGCCAGAGGATTGCAAAACGCATTGTAGAGTAATGAATTCCACACCCTACAGGGTTAAGAACCAGTATGTGTTCCCCACAAGAAGGAGAACATTTCAGATGTTCTCTCCAGTGAAACGTGGCTTTTTCCTTCCTCGGAGAATCATTTATTTCTTTCCACATCACATAAAATGTGACAATTAATTGTAATTATTCCTCATCTCTCTGCGGATAGAGTCAACTCCCTGCTGGGAACAACATAAACAGGTACTCGCCTCGGCCGGGAGATTTAAATCCTATGATTATTTACTTTATTCATTTATAAGCTCTTTTCGTATTACTAAGAAGAACAGCGACGCGGGAGGCCATCAGCAAGTTCGTCCCGAAGATTTAGAGTTACCGAGATGAAGAAATGCACAATTCTGAGGCAAAACAACTTCCCCACAGAGAGCATACAGACATAATATGTTGGAGACATCTCTATTAATGTAATTATATAGACACACCTGACTATTGTATATGAATTACCTACCTAGGTAAGTGCTTCTGTTACACACAGTAATTATATAGATATATACCTGACTGCTGTGTGATGGACTCCTACCTAGGTAAGTGCTTCTGTTACACACAGTAATTATATAGATACGCCTGACTGCTGTGTGATGGACTCCTACCTAGGTAAGTGCTTCTGTTACACACAGTAATTATACAGATACACCTGACTGCTGTGTGATGGACTCCTACCTAGGTAAGTGCTTCTGTTACACACAGTAATTATATAGATATATACCTGACTGCTGTGTGATGGACTCCTACCTAGGTAAGTGCTTCTGTTACACACAGTAATTATACAGATACACCTGACTGCTGTGTGATGGACTCCTACATAGGTAAGTACTTCTGTTACACACAGTAATTATATAGATACACCTGACTATTGTATATGAACTCCTACCTAGGGAAGCGCTTCTGTTACACACAGTAATTATATAGATACACCTGACTGCTGTGTGATGGACTCCTACCTAGGTAAGTGCTTCTGTTACACACAGTAATTATATAGATACACCTGACTGCTGTGTGATGGACTCCTGCCTAGGTAAGTGCTTCTGTTACACACAGTAATTATATAGATACACCTGACTGCTGTGTGATGGACTCCTACCTAGGTAAGTGCTTCTGTTACACACAGTAATTATATAGATACACCTGACTGCTGTGTGATGGACTCCTACCTAGGTAAGTGCTTCTGTTACACACAGTAATTATATAGATACACCTAACTGCTGTGTGATGGACTCCTACCTAGGTAAGTGCTTCCGTTACACACAGTAATTATATAGATACACCTGACTGCTGTGTGATGGACTCCTACCTAGGTAAGTGCTTCCGTTACACACAGTAATTATACAGATACACCTGACTGCTGTGTGATGGACTCCTACCTAGATAAGTGCTTCCGTTACACACAGTAATTATACAGATATACCTGACTGCTGTGTGATGGACTCCTACCTATGTAAGTGCTTCCGTTACACACAGTAATTATACAGATACACCTGACTGCTGTGTGATGGACTCCTACCTAGGTAAGTGCTTCCGTTACACACAGTAATTATACAGATACACCTGACTGCTGTGTGATGGACTCCTACCTAGGTAAGTGCTTCTGTTACACACATTAATTATATAGATACACCTGACTGCTGTGTGATGGACTCCTACCTAGGTAAGTGCTTCTGTTACACACAGTAATTATACAGATACACCTGACTGCTGTGTGATGGACTCCTACCTAGGTAAGTACTTCTGTTACACACAGTAATTATATAGATACACCTGACTGCTGTGTGATGGACTCCTACCTAGGTAAGTACTTCTGTTACACACAGTAATTATATAGATACACCTGACTGCTGTATGATGGACTCCTACCTAGGTAAGTACTTCTGTTACACACAGTAATTATGTAGATACACCTGACTGCTGTATGATGGACTCCTACCTAGGTAAGTGCTTCTGTTACACTGTAATTATATAGATACACCTGACTGCTGTGTGATGGACTCCTACCTAGGTAAGTACTTCTGTTACACACAGTAATTATATAGATACACCTGACTGCTGTGTGATGGACTCCTACCTAGGTAAGTGCTTCTGTTACACACAGTAATTATATAGATACACCTGACTGCTGTATGATGGACTCCTACCTAGGTAAGTGCTTCTGTTACACTGTAATTATATAGATACACCTGACTGATGTTCGATGGACTCCTACCTAGGTAAGCGCTTCTGTTACACACAGTAATTATATAGATACGCCTGACCGCTGTATGATGGACTCCTACCTAGGTAAGTACTTCTGTTACACACAGTAATTATATAGATACACCTGACTACTGTGTGATGGACTCCTACCTAGGTAAGTGCTTCTGTTACACAGTAATTATATAGATACACCTGACTGCTGTATGACGGACTCCTACCTAGGTAAGTACTTCTGTTACACACGGTAATTATATAGATACACCTGACTGCTGTATGATGGACTCCTACCTAGGTAAGTGCTTCTGTTACACACAGTAATTATATAGATACACCTGACTGCTGTGTGATTGACTCCTACCTAGGTAAGTGCTTCTGTTACACACAGTAATTATATAGATACACCTGACTGCTGTGTGATGGACTCCTACCTAGGTAAGTGCTTCTGTTACACACAGTAATTCTATAGATACATCTGACTGCTGTATGATGGACTCCTACCTAGGTAAGTACTTCTGTTACACACAGTAATTATATAGATACACCTGACTGCTGTATGATGGACTCCTACCTAGGTAAGTGCTTCTGTTACACACAGTAATTCTATAGATACATCTGACTGCTGTATGATGGACTCCTACCTAGGTAAGTACTTCTGTTACACACAGTAATTATATAGATAAACCTGACCGCTGTATGATGGACTCCTACCTAGGTAAGTCCTTCTGTTACACACAGTAATTCTATAGATATACACCTGACTGCTGTATGATGGACTCCTACCAGGTAAGTGCTTCTGTTACACACAGTAATTATATAAATACACCTGACTGCTGTGTGATGGACTCCTACCTAGGTAAGTGCTTCTGTTACACACAGTAATTATACAGATACGCCTGACTGCTGTATGATGGACTCCTACCTAGGTAAGTACTTCTGTTACACACAGTAATTATATAGATGCATCTGACTGCTGTGTGATGGACTCCTACCTAGGTAAGTGCTTCTGTTACACACAGTAATTATATAGATACACCTGACTGCTGTGTGATGGATTCCTACCTAGGTAAGTGCTTCTGTTACACACAGTAATTATATAGATACACCTGACTGCTGTGTGATGGACTCCTACCTAGGTAAGTGCTTCTGTTACACACAGTAATTATATAGATACACCTGACTGCTGTATGATGGACTCCTACCTAGGTAAGTGCTTCTGTTACACACAGTAATTATATAGATACACCTGACTGCTGTGTGATGGACTTCTACCTAGGTAAGTGCTTCTGTTACACACAGTAATTATATAGATACACCTGACTGCTGTATGATGGACTCCTACCTAGGTAAGTGCTTCTGTTAAATACGGTAATTATATAGATACGCCTGACTGCTGTGTGATGGACTCCTACCTAGGTAAGTCCTTCTGTTACACACAGTAATGATATAGATACACCTGACTGCTGTGTGATGGACTCCTACCTAGGTAAGTGCTTCTGTTACACACGGTAATTATATAGATATACACCTGACTGCTGTATGATGGACTCCTACCTAGGTAAGTGCTTCTGTTACACACAGTAATTATACAGATACACCTGACTGCTGTGTGATGGACTCCTACCTAGGTAAGTGCTTCTGTTACACACAGTAATTATATAGATATATACCTGACTGCTGTGTGATGGACTCCTACCTAGGTAAGTGCTTCTGTTACACACAGTAATTATATAGATACACCTGACTGCTGTGTGATGGATTCCTACCTAGGTAAGTGCTTCTGTTACACACAGTAATTATATAGATACGCCTGACTGCTGTATGATGGACTCCTACCTAGGTAAGCGCTTCTGTTACACACAGTAATTATATAGATACACCTGACTGCTGTGTGATGGACTCCTACCTAGGTAAGTACTTCTGTTACACACAGTAATTATATAGATACACCTGACTGCTGTGTGATGCACTCCTACCTAGGTAAGTGCTTCTGTTACACACAGTAATTATACAGATACACCTGACTGCTGTGTGATGGACTCCTATCTAGGTAAGTACTTCTGTTACACACAGTAATTATATAGATACACCTGACTGATGTATGATGGACTCCTACCTAGGTAAGTGCTTCTGTTACACACAGTAATTATATAGATACACCTGACTGCTGTGTGATGGACTCCTACCTAGGTAAGTGCTTCTGTTACACACAGTAATTATACAGATACACCTGACTGCTGTGTGATGGACTCCTACCTAGGTAAGTACTTCTGTTACACACAGTAATTATATAGATACACCTGACTGATGTGTGATGGACTCCTACCTAGGTAAGTGCTTCTGTTACACACAGTAATTATATAGATATACACCTGACTGCTGTGTGATGGACTCCTACCTAGGTAAGTACTTCTGTTACACACAGTAATTATATAGATACACCTGACTGCTGTGTGATGGACTCCTACCTAGGTAAGTACTTCTGTTACACACAGTAATTATGTAGCTATACCTGACTGCTGTGTGATGGACTCCTACCTAGGTAAGTACTTCTGTTACACACAGTAATTATATAGATACACCTGACTGCTATATGATGGACTCCTACCTAAGTCCTTGTGTGACAAAGTAAATATATATACCTGACTGCTACTTGAAGTAAACCAGTATAGCTAATTTCTGATAAAATGAAAGTCACTTATTCTTAGGACAGAGCTCTCCTTTAAATATGAAAATACAAGTATCATAAAATGTGATTGTGATTCAGGTTTTGAACTGTGAAACCTGCTAGATCTGCATTTTCCCCACTCACATGAGCCGTGGAGCATGATCGCTGCCAAGTATCACAGAGAGACTGGGCAACACTCCAGATTCTATACTCCAAGGGGGTTGAAAAATCCAGAGGAAGGCAGAGAAGATAAGGTTCTGCTTATAACCTGCAGGACTCAGGTGGTGCACACGGCAAGAGAAAACACAGGCTGACCACATGTACCTAGTAGGAAAGAAAGCTATAAGAAAATAAATGTGAAAATACAGCATGCCCTTCATAGTTTATGGTCCATATGGGTAAGCAATGCATTGCACACCACACTAAATGTAAAATAATATGTTTCCATCCTCTGAAAGAACGTAATAAATGTTTTTGCATATGGCAGGTTGGGGAAAGCAATTTTTCTTTGCACACCTCACTTCTTGTGTCCAAGTGTCCCTCTTTAGGAGATATTAGGGATCCATACCTCCCTGTGTTTAGATCAGACTGTGTGGTGTGTATAGAAGTGTATCACACTGGTGTCCCTGTGTTTAGATCAGACTGTGTGGTGTGTATATAAGTGTATCACCCTGGTGTCCCTGTGTTTAGGAGATCACACTGTGTGGTGTGTATATAAGTGTATCACCCTGGTGTCCCTGTGTTTAGAAGATCAGACTGTGTGGTATGTATAGAAGTGTATCACCTTGGTGTCCCTGTGTTTAAGAGATCACACAGTGTGGTGTGTATATAAGTGTATCAACCTGGTGTCCCTGTGTTTAGGAGATCAGACTGTGTGGTGTGTATAGAAGTGTATCATCCTGATGTCCCTGTGTTTAGGAGATCAGACTGTGTGGTGTGTACAGAAGTGTATCACCCTGATGTCCCTGTGTTTAGGAGATCAGACTGTGTGGTGTGTATAGAAGTGTATCACCCTGGTGTCCCTGTGTTTAGGAGACCAGACTGTGTGGTGTGTATATAAGTGTATCACCCTGGTGTCCCTGTGTTTAGGAGATCAGACTGTGTGGTGTGTATATAAGTGTATCACCCTGGTATCCCTGTGTTTAGGAGATCAGACTGTGTGGTGTGTATATAAGTGTATCACCCTGGTGTCCCTGTGTTTAGGAGATCACACTGTGTGGTGTGTATATAAGTGTATCACCCTTGTGTCCCTGTGTTTAGGAGATCACACTGTGTGGTGTGTATATAAGTGTATCACCCTGGTGTCCCTGTGTTTAGGAGATCACACTGTGTGGTGTGTATATAAGTGTATCACCCTGTTGTCCCTGTGTTTAGATCAGACTGTGTGGTGTGTATATAAGTGTATCATCCTGGTGTCCCTGTGTTTAGGAGATCAGACTGTGTGGTGTGTATATACGTGTATCATCCTGGTGTCCCTGTGTTTAGGAGATCAGACTGTGTGGTGTGTATATAAGTGTATCATCCTGGTGTCCCTGTGTTTAGGAGATCAGACTGTGCGGTGTGTATATAAGTGTATCACCCTGGTGTCCCTGTGTTTAGGAGATCACACTGTGTGGTGTGTATATAAGTGTATCACCCTGGTGTCCCTGTGTTTAGGAGATCACACTGTGTGGTGTGTATATAAGTGTATCACCCTGTTGTCCCTGTGTTTAGATCAGACTGTGTGGTGTGTATATAAGTGTATCATCCTGGTGTCCCTGTGTTTAGGAGATCAGACTGTGTGGTGTGTATATAAGTGTATCACCCTGGTGTCCCTGTGTTTAGGAGATCAGACTGTGTGGTGTGTATATAAGTGTATCATCCTGGTGTCCCTGTGTTTAGGAGATCAGACTGTGCGGTGTGTATATAAGTGTATCACCCTGGTGTCCCTGTGTTTAGGAGATCACACTGTGTGGTGTGTATATAAGTGTATCACCCTGGTGTCCCTGTGTTTAGGAGATCACACTGTGTGGTGTGTATATAAGTGTATCACCCTGTTGTCCCTGTGTTTAGATCAGACTGTGTGGTGTGTATATAAGTGTATCATCCTGGTGTCCCTGTGTGTAGGAGATCAGACTGTGTGGTGTGTATAGAAGTGTATCACCCTGGTGTCCCTGTGTTTAGGAGATCACACTGTGTGGTGTGTATATAAGTGTATCACCCTGGTGTCCCTGTGTTTAGGAGATCAGACTGTGTGGTGTGTATATAAGTGTATCACCCTGGTGTCCCTGTGTTTAGGAGATCAGACTGTGTGGTGTGTATATAAGTGTATCACCCTGGTGTCCCTGTGTTTAGGAGATCAGACTGTGTGGTGTGTATATAAGTGTATCATCCTGGTGTCTCTTTGATTAGGAGATCAGACTGTGTGGTGTGTATATAAGTGTATCACCCTGGTGTCCCTGTGTTTAGGAGATCAGACTGTGTGGTGTGTATATAAGTGTATCACCCTGGTGTCCCTGTGTTTAGGAGATCAGACTGTGTGGTGTGTATATAAGTGTATCACCCTGGTGTCCCTGTGTTTAGGAGATCAGACTGTGTGGTGTGTATATAAGTGTATCATCCTGGTGTCTCTTTGTTTAGGAGATCAGACTGTGTGGTGTGTATAGAAGTGTATCACCCTGGTGTCCCTGTGTTTAGGAGATCACACTGTGTGGTGTGTATATAAGTGTATCACCCTGGTGTCCCTGTGTTTAGGAGATTAGACTGTGTGGTGTGTATATAAGTGTATCACCCTGGTGTCCCTGTGTTTAGGAGATCAGACTGTGTGGTGTGTATATAAGTGTATCACCCTGGTGTCCCTGTGTTTAGGAGATCAGACTGTGTGGTGTGTATATAAGTGTATCATCCTGGTGTCTCTTTGTTTAGGAGATCAGACTGTGTGGTGTGTATAGAAGTGTATCACCCTGGTGTCCCTGTGTTTAGGAGATCACACTGTGTGGTGTGTATAGAAGTGTATCACCCTGGTATCCCTGTGTGTAGGAGATCAGACTGTATGGTATATATATAAGTGTATCACCCTGGTGTCCCTGTGTTTAGGAGATCAAACTGTGTGGTGTGTATATAAGTGTATCGCCCTGGTGTCCCTGTGTTTAGGAGATCAGACTGTGTGGTGTGTATAGAAGTGTATCACTCTGGTGTCACTGTGTTTAGGAGATCAGACTGTGTGGTGTGTATATAAGTGTATCATCCTGGTGTCCCTGTGTTTAGGAGATCAGACTGTGTGGTGTGTATATAAGTGTATCATCCTGGTGTCCCTGTGTTTAGGAGATCAGACTGTGCGGTGTGTATATAAGTGTATCACCCTGGTGTCCCTGTGTTTAGGAGATCACACTGTGTGGTGTGTATATAAGTGTATCACCCTGGTGTCCCTGTGTTTAGGAGATCACACTGTGTGGTGTGTATATAAGTGTATCACCCTGTTGTCCCTGTGTTTAGATCAGACTGTGTGGTGTGTATATAAGTGTATCATCCTGGTGTCCCTGTGTTTAGGAGATCAGACTGTGTGGTGTGTATATAAGTGTATCACCCTGGTGTCCCTGTGTTTAGGAGATCAGACTGTGTGGTGTGTATATAAGTGTATCATCCTGGTGTCCCTGTGTTTAGGAGATCAGACTGTGCGGTGTGTATATAAGTGTATCACCCTGGTGTCCCTGTGTTTAGGAGATCACACTGTGTGGTGTGTATATAAGTGTATCACCCTAGTGTCCCTGTGTTTAGGAGATCACACTGTGTGGTGTGTATATAAGTGTATCACCCTGTTGTCCCTGTGTTTAGATCAGACTGTGTGGTGTGTATATAAGTGTATCATCCTGGTGTCCCTGTGTGTAGGAGATCAGACTGTGTGGTGTGTATAGAAGTGTATCACCCTGGTGTCCCTGTGTTTAGGAGATCACACTGTGTGGTGTGTATATAAGTGTATCACCCTGGTGTCCCTGTGTTTAGGAGATCAGACTGTGTGGTGTGTATATAAGTGTATCACCCTGGTGTCCCTGTGTTTAGGAGATCAGACTGTGTGGTGTGTATATAAGTGTATCACCCTGGTGTCCCTGTGTTTAGGAGATCAGACTGTGTGGTGTGTATATAAGTGTATCATCCTGGTGTCTCTTTGTTTAGGAGATCAGACTGTGTGGTGTGTATATAAGTGTATCACCCTGGTGTCCCTGTGTTTAGGAGATCAGACTGTGTGGTGTGTATATAAGTGTATCATCCTGGTGTCTCTTTGTTTAGGAGATCAGACTGTGTGGTGTGTATAGAAGTGTATCACCCTGGTGTCCCTGTGTTTAGGAGATCACACTGTGTGGTGTGTATATAAGTGTATCACCCTGGTGTCCCTGTGTTTAGGAGATTAGACTGTGTGGTGTGTATATAAGTGTATCACCCTGGTGTCCCTGTGTTTAGGAGATCAGACTGTGTGGTGTGTATATAAGTGTATCACCCTGGCGTCCCTGTGTTTAGGAGATCAGACTGTGTGGTGTGTATATAAGTGTATCATCCTGGTGTCTCTTTGTTTAGGAGATCAGACTGTGTGGTGTGTATAGAAGTGTATCACCCTGGTGTCCCTGTGTTTAGGAGATCACACTGTGTGGTGTGTATAGAAGTGTATCACCCTGGTATCCCTGTGTGTAGGAGATCAGACTGTATGGTATATATATAAGTGTATCACCCTGGTGTCCCTGTGTTTAGGAGATCAGACTGTGTGGTGTGTATATAAGTGTATCGCCCTGGTGTCCCTGTGTTTAGGAGATCAGACTGTGTGGTGTGTATAGAAGTGTATCACTCTGGTGTCACTGTGTTTAGGAGATCAGACTGTGTGGTGTGTATATAAGTGTATCATCCTGGTGTCTCTTTGTTTAGGAGATCAGACTGTGTGGTGTGTATAGAAGTGTATCACCCTGGTGTCCCTGTGTTTAGGAGATCACACTGTGTGGTGTGTATAGAAGTGTATCACCCTGGTATCCCTGTGTGTAGGAGATCAGACTGTATGGTATATATATAAGTGTATCACCCTGGTGTCCCTGTGTTTAGGAGATCAGACTGTGTGGTATATATATAAGTGTATCACCCTGGTGTCCCTGTGTTTAGGAGATCAGACTGTGTGGTGTGTATATAAGTGTATCACCCTGGTGTCACTGTGTTGAGGAGATCAGACTGTGTGGTGTGTATATAAGTGTATCACCCTGGTGTCCCTGTGTTTAGGAGATCAGACTGTATGGTATATATATAAGTGTATCACCCTGGTGTCCCTGTGTTTAGGAGATCAGTCTGTGTGGTGTGTGTATATAAGTGTATCACACTGGTGTCCCTGTGTTTAGATCAGACTGTGTGGTGTGTATAGAAGTGTATCACCCTGGTGTCCCTGTGTTTAGGAGATCAGACTGTGTGGTGTGTATAGAAGTGTATCACCCTGGTGTCCCTGTGTTTAGGAGATCAGACTGTGTGGTGTGTATAGAAGTGTATCACCCTGGTGTCCCTGTGTTTAGGAGATCAGACTATGTGATGTGTATATAAGTGTATCATCCTGGTGTCCCTGTGTTTAGGAGATCAGACTGTGTGGTGTGTATATAAGTGTATCATCCTGGTGTCCCTGTGTTTAGGAGATCAGACTATGTGGTCTATATAAATGTATCACATTGTTCCACAGCAATAAAACTTATAAAATAACGTAAAAACTCAGTAATACCCCGCCCACCAGCCACACCCCCTGAAGCACCACCTGAAACAAGTGTTCCTCATTAGCCATGTGAAATGCTGGGAGGTATGATGTCCATTACACTGTAGAGCAGCGCTTCTCTCCTCTAGTCCTCAGCTCACACCAACAGGTCGGCTTTTCAAGATTTCCTTGCTTATCCCGTCTCTTTAGGTCTCTGCATTAAGGACAGGTGACAGTCCTGGCATGTCATGATATTTTATGATTCCAGGGCACTTACAAGACGCTCTATGTTCACTGTTGGTGCCTAGAACTGACTGGTCCCAGATCGGAGCCTCTCTAGTGGAAAGTCTGTACGTGAGATCACTCTCCAAACACATAATAATAATAATAAAAAAAAAAATCCTTCTTCCTCCAGAGCACCCCACCCCTGGACCTTAAGGGGTTAACCCTTTGAGTGCCAGAGGGGTTCGCAACGCATTGTAAAGCAATGCGTTACGTACCCCTCTGGCACTCAAAGGATTAATCACAGGCGAGTAATCAGTGGCTCATTCATTGCGATTGTGCCACCTGTGTTTATTTACATGTATTCCACAATCCTGACCTGTCGGTGGGTCCTGAGGACTGGATACAGGGTCAGATTTCCCAGTAAGCAGAGAAGGTAACGGTCTAGAGCTTCGAATTGTCATGGGCGGTGCCTAAGCTGTGCTGGCCACACCCACATTGTATATTTTGGGTGTGGCCAGAATCCTCTCGATGTCCCTGCACCAGTTCAATACCCCTTTACAGGTTTTAGTTACCTCTTGGATGCTAGACATCTTTCTATTGCATTGCAAAGCATCCTAGATTCCTCTAGCAGCCAAGAGGTTAACGATCTGATTTTTTTCTGTCCTCACTTGTTACAGGTCAAGGGTATTTTCTGAACCCAGAAAGAGTGGATGGGACTGAGGGCGGGGTCATGTGAGGAGTAGGGGTGTGGCTATGGGCGGAGCTAAGGGCACCTAGGTCCTGAGATTCACTGCTGTCGATTACAAATTCCTGAGCAGGAAGTGGAATGTGCAACAAAAATGTCCTTCCTCCAGTTGCCTAAAGAATCCTCACATGCAATCTCATTTATATTATCAACTTTCAGCATGTTATGCTATCTATAATAATGGGAATAATACACATACTCTTCTGTGTGTATTTATATGTCTGACACGTAGGAAACAGCCCAATGATTATGCTGTTTGCAGTACACTCCCAGAATTCCATGCAACAACGTGCTAATTAAGATTCACAATGCCGTCACTTTATAGATTGCAAACCACTATAAATGTGGGTCCCTCAAGTCAATGTCTTTTAAAGTTAGTTCCATATCTGGGAATTCTGGAAAATATGTTTTTTTAGTGTTAATTACCAGGTCTCCGTGAACAGAGGTGGATTCTCCAGCGGTGGGGAGTTTCCAGTGATACTCTGCCCATTTCTCCTCCTTCCCACCCACTTCTCCTCCCCACCCTGTTCCTCCCACTTACCTCCCACATCTTCTTTCCACTGTTCCACCCACTTCTCCTCCTTCCCACCCTATTCCTCCCACTTCTCCTCCTTCCCACCCTGTACCTCCCACTTCTCCTCCTTCCCACCCTGTACCTCCCACTTGCCACCCACTTCTCCTCCCCAACCTGTTCCTCTCCTTCCCACACACTTCTCCTTCCCACCCCGTTCCTCCCACTTGCCACCCATTTCTCCTCCTTCCCACCCTGTTTCTCCCACTTCCCTCCCACATCTTCTTTCCACCGTTCCACCCACTTCTCCTCCTTCCCACCCTGTTCCTCCCACTTGCCACCCACTTCTCCTCCTTCCCACCCTGTTCCTCCCACTTCTCCTCCTTCCCACCCTGTTCCTCCCACTTCTCCTCCTTCCCACCCTGTTCCTCCCACTTGCCACCCACTTCTCCTCCTTCCCACCCTGTTCCTCCCACTTCTCCTCCTTCCCACCCTGTTCCTCCCACTTCTCCTCCTTCCCACCCTGTTCCTCCCACTTCTCCTCCTTCCCACCCTGTTCCTCCCACTTCCTTCACACTTCTTCTTCACACCCTGTTCCTCCCACTTTTCTTCCTTCCCACCCGGTTCCTCCCATTCCCCACCCACTTCTCCTCCCTCCCTCCCCAACCCACTTTCTCACTTCTCCTCCTTCTCACCCTGTTCCTCCCACTTCCCCTGGACATCTCCTTCTCCACTGTTCCGCACACTTCTCCTCCTTCCCACCTTGTTCTTCTTACTTCCCACCCAGTTCTTCCCACTTCTCCTCCTTCCCACCCTGTTCTTCCCACTTCTCCACATTCCCAACCTGTTCTTCCCACTTCCCTCCCACTTCTCCTCCTTCCCACCCTGTTCTTCCCACTTCCCTCCCCAATCAAGCCACCCGCTTTATGATGCTAATCACGTCATTAACATAAGCATGGTTGCAGCCTAGGAGCCCTCCTCTTGGAGGCTCCACAGGAGGAAGTTCCCAGGTACGGTTAGGCCTCTGGCCACAACAACAGGTACTGTTCACAGAATCTAAGTGGATCAGTCATTGTGATTAATCTACCAGTGGTTCAGTAGGGAGATGCATATAACCAGGCCTGTTAGCGTGCCTGGAGCACTGTAGTTGGGGACGACTACCTTAGGTTATACTGTGTTCCATCATGTGCTTGTTGCTGCATGGAATTCAGGAGATGCAGTGGAAACATTGTAAGCTTTGGATTCTTTAACGAAGAATGTACACCTTTTAACACTTTGAGTGCCAGAGGGGTACGCAACGCATTGCAAAGCAATGTGTTGCGTACCCCTCAGACACTCAAAGGGTTAATAATAACCTCACAGTTACTTTTCTATGACCACAAAATTGTAATTGCCCTTATGAATTTTGCCTTTGTGCCCTTTGCTCAGGAGATAACGTCTTCATTCAGTCTTACAAGGTCAGGTCGATGGAGGCGGACATGGCTGTTGCTGGCAGATTTTTCAAACGGAGGCTGAGACTACTTAACCCTTTAAGAACCAGAGTAAGTGTGAGGTTCTTTGGCCCTGCAGACAACTGTCATGTCTGATTTCATGGACCGGACTAGACATCAGGAGCTGACTGAGGACACAGGAATAAAACTCATAGGGGCCAGTAAGATTTTCCAGTTATAGTGAGGTAAAGGAGTGGAAGGGATACATATAGGAGGTGTTTCACCCTTTGATTTCCAGTGCGAATGTAACGCCTTGTTCTATGAGGGTTGCATACCACTTTGCCACCCCGAAAGGTTAATTTCCTGACTGCCAATTGGATCGGATGTTTATGCCATTTCCTCCATTTCAAAATCAGTGCCCCCCCCACCTCTAAAAAAATAACATTAGGTTCCCAGGAAGAGTCGCCTCCCGCGCACAATGTGCTGTTGGCTTTGTGTTTCATGGGCTCATTTGCAAGTAATATCCATAGAGAATCTATCTCTGTCTGCGGTGAGCAGCTTCTCTCTCCGGTCTGTGGGTAAAATGAGCCGGCGCTGCACAAATAAGACTTTAACAAGCAAAAACAAAATAGCTGCTTTTACCATCTTTTATAATCAATGTGACTCGGGCTGCTAAATCACAGCAGCTGTCGCTTTTCCCACTGAACAGAATCAGGCCGATTAGCCAGAAAGAGGCGGCGGCAGGTGCCGCCATGTTTTACACTACCACAAATCAAAGTAAATGTGCGCTGTCTTGGATTGTGCGCCACACCGCTGAGTCCTGGGGATCCGCCAGACAGCGTTTCTCTCAACCTTTCGTGCCCTAAGCATACAGCGTGTATAGGTTTAGGTGTACTGCATATAGTGTTTTGTGTATAGCATGTGGTGTATGGCATATGGCATATAGCAACTGCATAGTGTTTGGTGTATGGCATATAGCGTATGGCACATGCAGTGTTTGGCATATGGCGTATAAAGCTTTACGTTTAGCCCTTTGTGTTTGTAGTATTGTGTATATATATTGAGGGGGTTTTTGCCTTCTTTTGGATCAACGATGGTAAACAGGAATAGGAAAAGGGTTGAACTAGATGGACGCAAGTCTTTTTTCAACCTAAATTACTATGTTACTATGTGCATAGCGCTTGGAGTATTGAGCATTTTGTTCTGCTTTGTACGTATAAGGTTTGGCGTATAGCATTGTGCGTATTGTACTAAAAGCTGGTGAGATAGCTCAGTGGTAAATGATTGCAGAGCCTGTTCAAACCGCAACGTTGCAGGTTCTAATCCCAGCAGTGTCAACTCAGCCCTTCATCCTTTTGAGGTCGATAAATGAGTACCATTGATTGGGGTTAATAATAACATCTATTATTTCAGCTGCTGATTCGGTTAATTCCGAGAGCGTGAGTGGAAAGTGCTTTGAGTCCCACTAGGATAAAGGTGTTATATAAATACTAGTTATTATTATTATTTTGAGAGTATCACTTTGCCTATAGCGTTGTGTGTATTATGAGTATATAGCGTTATGCATATTGCATTGTGTATATAGCATTTTGTGAGTAGAATTGTGTGTGTGTGCATATATCTATATGTATATCTATATATATATCTATATCTCAAGGCTCAAAATTTCCACTCGCCACTAGCCAATGGCGAGTGAAAATTTAGCCCTGGCGAGTAGAAATTCAGCCCTGGTGGGTATGTTATGTCTTGCAGTGGTGAGTAACTTTTCAGGTCTGGCTTGTAGCAAAGGACTTAAAATTATAAGCCATATATATATATATATATATATATATATATATATATATATATATATATATATATAAAAGAAGACTTTGTGCCTGCCAAAACACACCCAGGGGAGGCATAAAGCAGGAGTTACTATTCCTATTGGGTGATTCAGTCATGCAGGGACTTGGCCCGCCCCCACTATGCAGCCCGCCCACCACTATCAAAGTCAGAAAAAAACAACATGGCCGCCACTTGCTCCTACACCACAGACAAACACACACATGCCTCACTCATACAGCACCAAACTCACACACATGCCTCACTCACACAGCACCACACAAACACACACACATGCCCCACTCACACACACAGACCACCACACAAAATGCCCCACTCACACAGCACCAAACACACATGCCCCCACTCACACACACAGCACCACATACACACACAAAGCCAGAAATAAATATGGCTGACACACACACACACACACTCACTCACCCTGACTCCCAGTGGCCTCAGCAGGACCTGTAGTGCAGCACCAGAAGAACAAAATGGCACTCAAAGGGTTAAGGTAGGCCCTCATTGCTCAATTATTTCTTCACTGTCATCATTTGCCATGCAAGACACAGGACAGACAGCCTTCAGATTCACACTTAACTCACTGACTGCCACAGGGTTGGGTATCAAGTTTTAGCCCTCAGGGAGTGTGTTCAAACCCCTCACGTTGTAAACTTGCATTTCCCTCCCACTTCTCCTCCTTCCCCAGCCTATTACTAACACTTTTCCACATTTATGTTAAGCCCCGCCCCTACTCGCGATTAAGCCCCGCCCCCTTTTAACCCAGATTGCCCCATTGCTCTCTCCACATCAGCACCACATCAGTCCCCTCTAGGGACTTCACAAGTCAATGTTCCCAGGTATGAACACACTTCCCACTGCTATTTAACTCTCACATGCCTCTCTATACCTTAACCCTTTGACTGCCAGAGGGGTGCACAACTCATGAGTGCATGTGTTTCTGCTCATATATGTTGCATGTGTGTTTGTGTCCATCTCTGTTACATATATGTGTCCATGTGTGCATCTCCAGTGTGTCTGTGTGTGTACATCTGTTACATATGTGTGCATCTCCAGTGTGTCTGTGTGTACATGTCTTTTGCATGTTTCTGCCGCTCACTGTGTGAATGTGCATACCTCCCAACATTTCACATGGCCAAAGAGGGACACGTTAGTTTTAGGTGATATTGTTGGGGGCGTGGCTGGTGGGCGGGGCATTAGTAAGAATTTTTTACGTTATTTCATGACCTATTACTGGCTATTTATGTAACTGAATAAATGATTTAGTGCAAGACCAAAGTATTTTATTTGCACAGACTAATGTATAAACACATATACTGAAGTTTATTGCTTTATTGCTGTAGAGCAAAGTAATACACACCACACAGTCAGGGCTGGTGCAAGGATTTTTGCCACCCTAGGCAAAACCTAATTTTGCTGCCCATTTTGCTCCACCCCTTTTGCCCCACCCCTTTATACCCCGCCTACTTATACCCAACCTCTTTTCATGATTGTCCTCTCTCTGCCCCCTGGGCCAGTCTGCCCCTGGTCTGGAGATGCCTGTAAGAGATGCTCCCCTACCAGCTCCAACTTGCCCCTTATCAGCTTTACTTTGGCCCACCAGCTCCACTTTGCCACCATCAGATCCAACTTGCCACCATCAGCTCCACTTTGCCCCCCATCCGCTCCAACTTGCCCCCATCAGCTCCAACGTGCCCCCACCAGCTCCACTTTGCCCCCCATCTGCTCTAACGTTCCCCCACCAGCTCCACTTTGGCCCCTCAGCTCCACTTTGCCCCCATCAGCTCCACTTTGACCCCCATCCTCTCCAACTTACCCCCATCAGCTCCACTTTGCCCCCCATCCGCTCCAACTTGCCCCCCATCCACTCCAACTTGCCCCCACCAGCTCCAACTTGCCCCCACCAGCTCCACTATGCCCCCATCCGCTCCAACTTGCCCCCCATCTGCTCCACTTTGCCCCCCATCCGCTCCAACTTGCCCCCCATCCGCTCCACTTTGCCCTCCCTCAGCTCCAACTTGCCCCCCCTCAGCTCCAACTTGCCCCCCCTCAGCTCCACTTTGACCCTCATCCGCTCCACTTTGCCCCCATCAGCTCCAACTTGCCCCCACCAGCTCCACTATGCCCCCTCAGCTCCAGCTTTCCCCTAACAGCTCCAACTTGCCCCCATCATCTCCACTTTGCCCCACATCCGCTTCAACTTGCGCCCTCAGCTCCACTATGCCCCCTCAGCTCCAACTTGCCCCCCATCACATACCTGTAGCTCCCGCGCAGTCTTCTCTTCAGTAATGCAGAGCGAGGCAGGAGATCATGACTCCCAGTGCGCTCTGCATTAGTAAAGATCCGACCAGATGAGGGAGCGCTGTAGCACCACAGACCTGATTGTGTTGTGGTTCCCGGCGTGGTGTGTGTGGGCGCAGCTCTTCTCCGCTGCATGCCCGCGCCCCCAGTACGTGTGCACCCTGGGCCGGCGCCTACGTCGCCTATAGGTGGAGCCGGCCCTGCACACAGTCTGACCTCCTAAAAAGAGGGACAACAGGGTGGGAAAGAGGGACAGAGGGATTTTGCCCTCAAAGAGGGACACTTGGGATGTATGGTATGTGTCTGCCTGTATGTTGTATATGTCTGTGTTTATCAGTGTGTCTGCATTTTACACACGTGCGCCCAACGGTCATAACATGACGGGCAACGCCGTCCCACATTGCTAGTATATATATATATATTGTGTGTGTGTTCATTGTAGCCCCTGCATCTCCTTGCAAAGATATTGACAGTAATGGCCATAGCAACTACGCCGCCTGGCCACTCATGTCAAAACCACGCCCACATGGTTGGACCAATAGTACATGCAGAATAGAGGAGATCTGAATAACTCCTCCTTACTGTCACCCCTGGGTGTGTTTCCCAGGTATACAGAAGTCTATATTTTTTATATATATATATATATATATATATATATATATATATTGCCCTAGACAGCATGCTAGTTATTGTCATTCTAATCGTGGGACCTAAGAACCTAAGAATAACTTTATAGTTATGCAATATGACCTTCAATTAGCCCTTCACATACGACCTAAACATTTTTAGGGGTCCTTGAGACATAGAAGATTGAGAACCACTGACATAGGGGGACAGAAATGGCATCTGAAGGGCATATCAAAGTTGAAAGGACAACTAACACTCCGAGAGTGCCCTATGGGCAGATATCTCCCCTAGAAGTAAACCATCTGATGAAACCAGGTCTGCGCTGTGAGATCAGGCAGACTAACGTGGGAGCAGAACACTGGTCTAGAGAGAGACCTCCGATGCTCCGTGATTGGTCCTGTGTGAAGAAAGTAAGCTGCAGGGCTGAAGTCTCACAGATCGGACTCTTGTCCTGTGTAATGAAGGACCAGAGGTGGGAAAAATACTGCCTGAGGGAAGATTTTATCTGACCCATGGATATGTCTGGCTGTACAGATACAGACGTGCGGCTATACAAATAAATTATCACTTCTGGATTTCCCTGTAAATGCAGAATCATAAATGTCTCACTGATAACAAGTTTGATACAAATGTAGAATTCTACCAGTGCAGTCACAGTCAGAATTGATACATTTTCTTTGTAGAAGCAGCAGCTCTAAATCAGATGCACAAGAACAGCCAGACATAACCCTCTGTCACTTTGACTCACATCACAGTCCTGAAGGGGGTTATTTATGGTTACAGGGGTTATTAATCTGGGGTTATGCACACACACACACACACATACATACATAAACACACACACCACAATAAAAGCCCCATTTATATAACGGACAGTATTTATTTCTCCCCGTGGTACAGATGGTTTGCTCCAGAACTGCATTTAGATGATTGAATATGGCCCACGGGTTCTTAGAGTTGGAGTCTTTGTTTCCACATTTAAATGCATTTCCATTGCCAGAACAGACTGCTGGGGAGTTTGCAAAGTAGGTTAAAGATCATTATTTTTTTTTTCTTTCTTTTAATAAAACAAAACAAAGTATTACATTGTTCAGCAGACTGTGTGTGAATCTCAGCCCCGAGTTCAATCCTGGATAATTCCTCCTTACTACAGATTTCCCAGTGATTCTCAGGGTTTGTCTGAGGAGCTCAAAGGAGGATCAGTTCAGGGCAGATTCCTGTTATGTGGCAGAGACAACTATAAACCCCTTGAAGACCAACCTGCCCCATAGGACACAGGGGATCTGACAATGATGGGACCAAGTTGTCTACTCCACGTTAGTACATAGCGCCGATCCTGGTGCTCACTAAAGGGGAGACCGCTCAATGGCCATAACCCGCTCGACTGCCCCTTAATTGCAGCAAATGATATTATGGCCTATGTAGCTTTGTGCAAATACAAAATATCCCTTTAAATTTGCTCCCAAATACAAAAAGGCAGCTATACAAACTATATCCCCTTATAGGATATAATAAACAAAAATTCTCTTATATATATATATTATAGATATAAAGTAACAAACAAAATTAATATCTTGTAACAATATAGCATTCTTAATGTATGCAGTCCCGCTGTGTTGACCCTTTGGGTGCCGGAGGGGGTACGCGGCTCATTGCAAAGAGATGCATTGCGTGCCCCTCTGGCACTCAGGGGGTTAACCCCAGCAAACAACACAACTTTTAATTCAATGTATTAACTGTTTTAACTGTTATAACTGTTTAAACTGTGAATTCTGTGTCCTTGTGCTCACTAATGATTCAGACTTGAGAAAGAGAGTTTATCCTGGAAGCTTGTCAATCCAAAATTCTGTTAGTCCAATAAAAAAGGTATTACATGATATTAATTTTGTTTGTTATTTTACATCTACATCACTGGACTAATACGGCTACAACCTTAAAGGGATAGTAATACTTCATTTTAACTTTATTTTATTTTGTAGGCATTAAAAAAACATGAAGAATTATATAAGTCTTATCTCTCAAACCTTTATGGTTTGAGAGATATTCACAAGCAAAGTTTCCCCTCCCACCCCTTTTACCTAGTGTAAGCCATCTCTTCTCAGATGTGGAATCCAGTCCATAGACCAGACAGATAACAGAAGGGGACAATCTTCTTCCTATGAGAACAATGAAAGACCTGCCCCCCTTGACAAGTTTTTCAGGTTTTTCCCTTATCTTAATTGAAGATTGTCCCTCTCTGCAGTCTACCTGGGTACCTCCCTTCTGATCTGGCTGAACAGTGTTACATCAGTAAAAGGGGCAGGGGGGGGACACTTTGTCATTGAATTACTCTGGAACTACAACTCTGACGTAATTGAAATAATACTCTTGAAAAGTCCAAATACTATGATGATTAATTAGAGCTGATTTTATTATGAAACATTACTATCCCTTTAACTCTATATATATAAGTGTTTGAAGCGCATATAATGGAAATAGATCAAAGGAGAATACACTTTGGACTTTCTATAAACATATTTATTGTATCCAAAAATAGGATCTATAAAAATTAGAGTGATATCGTAATATTCACAAATCAAACATTAGCACTGTGTAAAAATTGTACCAAATGCCTATGGAGGCCTACACGTTGCACCGGGAACACACATCTCATATCTTGCATTTGAGGAGATTATATTTGCAGTTGTTTGTATATCTTAATTTGCCATATATCTGTGAGGCGCACCCTCTGACATATCATTTTAGTGGTGCCAGTTGGTGGGTTCACAGGCGTAGGCATCTGGTACAATTTTTACACAGTGCTAATGCTTGATTTGTGAACATTACGATATCACTCTAATTTTATATATCCTATTTTTTGCATACAATAAATATATTTATAGAAAATCCAAAATGTGTACTCTCCTTTGATCTATTTCCAATATATGCGCTTCAAACACTTCTGATATCCTCCTATAATATAATTTGATAAGCTGTAAAGCTCCCTGTGTGCGTAACACACACGTGCAGTAGAGATTACCGGACGACACAGTTACGCGCAGTAGTCATGCGCAGCAGAGACTGCCTGAAGGCGCCAGCCCTCAGTCCGAGGCAAGGATGATCCAGAGCAGGGTGCCTCTGAATGGCCCACCGCCCGTCCCCGGGGTAGCAACCAAGGCCGCCAGGTGGCACCCTGGCCCGTGCACGGGCCTTCATTACTAGTATAAATAACAAAGTGCTAGAATGCGTCGCTTTCTGTGTGTGTAACCGCACATGTGCAATAGGGAACGATGCAGTCACACGCTGGCTTGCAGTCAGAGGCTTTGCTGATTCGGAGCGGGGTGCTCAGAAAGGTCCAGCGCCCCCGTCTCCAGGGCAGCAGCCGAGGCAGTAGCCAGGGCTGCCAATCTGGCCCGTGTACACAGGCCCTCAGTACTAGTTTACAATATGTAGCTTAGTACATTGGCACTAAGCCATTCACTTCAATGTTCCTCCATAACTAAGGGTGGGCAATTGGGATTCCCCCCCAGCTGTCACTGTACTACAAATCCCATCAGCCTCAGCCAATGTACAGCTAAGGATGATGCAAGATGTAGTCCAACAGCAAAAGCTTAATGGGTTAATTCTGGAGCGAATCAACTGCGTCAAAGGGGCCAAACAGATCAGTCCACTTGGTGCAAATGGCAATTTAACACTTTGAATTCTAAAGAGGTAGCCAACGTACGACTAGATGTCGCTGGCATTTAAGGAGTCAAATGCCCAATTTAAAGAACTGTGGATTTTAATGTGTCCCCTATTTTGTGTTTGGTTTGCCCCAGAATTAATCCACAACTCTTTGTTTTGCATAAGGCCCTAAAAGTGTACGTAAGTAATTATTAATTCTATGTACAATAGAAAGGTTTAACCCTTTGAGTGCCAGAGGAGTACGCAACACATTGCTTTGCAATGTGTTGCGTACCCCTCTGGCACTCAAAGGTTTGACCAGCTGTCTCTCACACTATAACTTACTTTCATTTAACCCTCTGAGTGCCAGAGGGGTGGCCAACGTATTACTTTGCAATGTGTTGGACTGCCCTTTGTCAGTCAAAGGTTTAAAGGGATAGTAATGTGTAAAATAAAGTAGATAGTCGAGTCTTCTTTGTGGTAAGCCTAGCACATTGCACTATGTTTAGTAATTTACATTGCTGTAGTTTTAAAGATATTCCACGTAAAAGGATCCCCCTCCAGCCCCTTCTGGATGCCTCTCCTCGGAGCTGTAAGCCGGTCATGGGATTGGACGGATGCATCGAGGGACAAACTTAAAGGAGCAGTAAACCTTTTTTATGAAAAAATATATATTGTAGGGATTTTCCTATTGAGTAAAATAAGGGTACTCCCACTGCCGAGAAATTTATATTTCCAGAGTTATTACAGTATAAACCCATATATTTTTTTTTTTAATTAGCAGTGCCCTCTAGTGGTCAAATTCTAATTAGATTTCCTGTTAGATTCTAATGGAGAGGAAAGTCAGAAAAGTCAGAGACATACAGTTCTCCATAGAATGTGATAGAAACTGCTGAGTCACTTCCTGTCAGTTAGATCTATCAGGAAGTAAACGCAGTAAATTCACTTCCTGTCAGTTAGAACTATCAGGAAGTAAACGCAGTAAATTCACTTCCTGTCAGAACTATCAGGAAGTAAACACAGTAAATTCACTTCCTGTCAGAACTATCAGGAAGTAATCACACAGTAAATTCACTTCTTGTCAGTTAGAACTATCAGGAAGTAAACACAGTAAATTCACTTCCTGTCAGTTAGAACTATCAGGAAGTAAACACAGTAAATTCACTTCCTGTCAGTTAGATCTATCAGGAAGTAAACACAGTAAATTCACTTCCTGATTATTTGAACTGATATAAATTTTGAATAAAACATCTGACAGGGATGGCAGTGACCTTGTTTTATTCAGCAGGAAAAGCTCTGTAAAATATGTGTTTTCATAAAAAAAAAAGTTTACTGCTCCTTTAAGACAGTAAGTAAAAGGAAAACCCTGACCACTTGATGAAGGAGGACATGATTTTCTTTTACTTACTGAAGATTGTCCCTCGCCGCTCTCCATCTGCACCACGCAAGGATGAGTGTGACGTGGCCAGAAGGGGTGGGAGGGGGATCATTTTACATGGAATATCTTTCGACTATAGCAATATAAGTTATCAAACATAGCGCAATGTGTTCTGCTTACCATAATGAGGACTCGGCAATCTACTTTATTTTACACGTTACTATCCCTTTAAAGGGACACTAATGTCCAATAATAATTTTATGCTGTATTGTAGATTAAAAAAAATAAATTATGTGGAGCAAATCCCATCTCTCAGACCTTTGTGGTTTGAGAGAGATTCACATCTAAAGTTCCCCCTCCCTCCCCTTCTCCTGACGTCAGCTGTAAAGCTGTGTCGGCTGACTCAAGGTGGCTCTCCAGCAGAGCCAAAATAGCGATATTTAAAAAGAACTACTTCATTGGAACTAGGGCTGCAACTAACGATTATTTTGATAATCGATTAGTTGGCCAATTATTTTTTCGATTAATCGGATTAAAAAAAATATGCAGATTTTTCATTATTTAAACTGATTTAATGAACAAACTGTTAAAAACAAACAGCAGAATAAAAAACTTTACACATTAACGTGTCATTGTTATTATTTTACTATGGGGTCTATGCACCTCTTTCTCCCCCTTGTGCCTCTATTTCTCCCCCCTTGTACTTCTCCCTCTCCCCCTTGTGCCTCTCTCCCCCATGTACTTCTCTCTCTCCCCCCGTGCCTCTTTCACCCCCATGTACTTCTCTCTATCTCCCCCTTGTGCCTCTTTCACCCCCATGTACTTCTCTCTCTCTCCCTTGTGCCTCTTTCACCCCCATGTACTTCTCTCTCTCTCCCCCTTGTGCCTCTTTCTCCTCCGTGTACTTCTCTCTCTCTCTCCCCCTTGTGCCTCTTTCTCCCCCATGTACTTCTCTCTCTCTCTCCCCTTTGTGCCTCTTTCTCCCCTTGTGCCTCTTTCTCCCCCATGTACTTCTCTCTTTCTCTCCCCCTTGTGCCTTTCTCTCTCTGTCCCCCTTGTGCCTCTCTCTCTCTCCCCCGTACCTCTTTTTCACACTTCTCCGCACTGATAACATCCGGGGTGCAACCACGCCAAACGCGGAGACGCCGCATGGAGCGTGCAGGGGTTTTCTTCCTCAGTCTGGGAGCCAGTTTTAAACTGGCCTCAGAACAGAGGAAGAAAATACTTGCAAGCTCCACACGGCGTCTCCGCGTTTGGCTTGGTTGCGTCCCGGATGTCATCAATGCGGGCAGTAAGAAGACAGCAGCATCCGGCGGCTGTGGGGCTGCTGGGCGGCACAACTAATCGCTACACAACGAATCGATAATGAGAATCGTTGGCAACGATTCTCATTATCGATTTTTATCGATTAGTTGTTGCAGCCCTAATTGGAACGGTCTACAAAGTGTGCTTGCAAAACAGGCACACTTTGTAAACCGTTCTAATGAAGTAATTTGTTTCAAATATTGCTATTTTGGGTCTGCTGAAGAGCCACCTGCTGGTTCCAGGACCGGAATCTCCTACTGTCAGTAGAGAGCTGATGTCAGGAGAAGGGGGGAACTTTAGATGTGAATATCTCTCAAACCATAAAGGTTTGAGAGATGGGATTTGCTCCCCATAATTTTTTTTTTAATCTACTATACAACATAAAATTATCACTGGACATTAACTGTCCCTTTAATACAAATGTTCAACACTTTGAATTCACAGTTAAGAACCAGCAGGTGGTGCTGTGTCGCTCCCATTTGCAGTCTTAGTTCTATGTTATATCAAATGCAAATGAATTTTGACACATTCCCGGTGACGGCTTTTCTTTGTTTTAATGTAATAAAGGGCTCTGTGAGCACCAGACAAGCGCCACAAGGAGGAAAGAAAGTGCGTTTCACAGTCTATTTCCTAAATGCAGCTCTGCACAGGAATGTGCCCAGGAAACGCAGCTTGCATAACTCCCAACATTTCAAATGGGAAACAAGGGACATTTTTAATTTAGGTGATGTTTCTGGGGGCGTGGCTGGTGGGCGGGGCATTACCAAGGATTTTTAGGTTATTGCTTGACGTACTGGCACCTCTTTGTGTAACTCATAAATTAGTTAGATCAAGACTAAAGTATTTTAATTATGCAGATTCATTTATAAACACATATACTGAAGATTAACAGCACTCTTATGTGAGTTTTATTGCTGTATAGCAATGTAATACACACTACTCATTCTGATCTCCTAAAAAGAGGGACAAAAGGGTAGAAAAGAGGGACAGAGGGATTTGGGCCTCAAAGAGGGACACTTGGGAGGTATGAGCTTGAGCCACCTAATTCTGACTTTACATGTTCTGCAAGTCCATAATATATAAAGGGAAAATTGACTATAATTTTTTTTTATTATTTTTGTTTCCATCTTCATCTATATTTTTTGTATACTTTTAGGTCTCTGACAGGGAGCTTTCTGTTTGGAACTGTGAAAGCAGAGAGAAAGCAGAAAGAATGCAACAATGCACTAGGTGCTGCAGGGATAGTGCAACATTTTATGGACAAGAACAAGAAAGAATGAAAAATGCTTTAACCACTTGGCTGCTTCGAAATGCATTGGAGATCGCTCTAGCATCCAAGTGGTTAACCCCTTAATGACGAGCAGTCCAAGGAGTGGATTCCCCGTAAGGACTGCTTTGAAGTTGGTCAGAGCGCCGGTACATGTGACTGATCAGTCAATAAGTGAAGTGTATCTCCCCAAAATTCCTATTGCTTTAAATTGGGGTTTTAACCACTGAATGGTAGAGCGTTCTCCAACATATGAAGGAGTTGAAAGTCTTGTTTAACTCTGAGTGCCAGAAAGGTAGCCAAAGCATTGCAATGCAATGTGTTGGATACCTCTCTGGCACTCAAAGGGTTTAAGCAGTGGGATTTTTCATTGTTTTGTTTTTCCTTACAGTATAGTCTGTTTGCCCCACAATTGCTCCAATTTTTTGTGTCTTCGTATGGCCATATGTACCTCTTCTTGAGCCCACAAGAGTGAGAACAGGAGGAGCGCTTGCAGGAAGAAGAAATAATAAAGGTGACAGCAAAGGTCAGGGTGATCTTGTTGAAGGACATATTCCTATCCTGCGTCCTCTCTCTGATGATTGGGGTCTGAGTGAGGTCCTCTCATTGCTTTCTGTACAGAAGAGGAGTAATTCTTTCACATCGTACATAAACTATATATATATATACATATATATATATATATATATATATATATATCCTATATAATAATTCGCTAGGATGTTTGTCACGATGCAGTCATGTGCAGTAGAGACTGTCCATGATTGTATCACGTGAGTGAGGCGACGCAAGACTATCGCGTGGAGCAGTGAGGTAGCCTCGGCTTAACCGTTTGAGTGGGCGTTGCGTTCCCTCTGGCACTCAATGGGTTAACATTACCTGAACCGGGTGGCAGTGGCACTGTGGCCCGTGTAACGGGCTGTTCAACTAGTATACACATAAAGCATTTTGCTAACTGAGAAATATAAAGGGGATTTTAGCAGTTAACCTTTAACACCACTTTCAATATAGGAAATTAAAAATGAGATGTTCAAAACTTTGTGGTAAACGAAATTGTCTGTAATCAGTCTGAGAAAAGGATGATTACCTCCACTTTTACATCCAATTCCAACATATTCATGAAAGGTAAAAAAAAAAAAAAAGTTGTAAAGCGGAACTTTAAAGGGATAATAATACTTAAACATTACTATCCTGCATCTTGTACCAGTAAAAAACTGAGTTAAATGACCCCAAACCTTTATGGTCAGAGAGATAGCCACTTTCAAAGTTCCCTCTCCCCTGAAATCAGCGTTCTAGCTGACAGCAGGAAAATCCACAGAGGCGTAACTAGAACGGTCCGAGTCCTGGTGCAAGAAGCGCCCTGAGGCCCCCCCAACCCCCTAACACATTGGCCCCCGGGCCCTCCACAATGCTTCATTTCCTACCTCCCAATCCCTGGTGGTCCAGTGGGGTGGCAGGAGAGGTGGACTGGTGCAACGTTCTCCCGCGCTGTACTCTTCTGTAATGCAGAGCGCTGGGAGATGATGTCATCTCCCAGCACTCTGCATCACTAGATGATGTCATCTCCCAGCGCTCTGCATTACTAGAGCGCGGGAGGGAGCTTGCGGCGCCAGGAGGAGGGGGTCGCAGGGTGCAGACGGGCCCCTGGAGTGACGGGCCCAGTCGCGGTTGCGACCCCTATAGTTATGCCACTGGGAATCCGGGTCCCAGGACCGGTAGAGGCTTTTCAGCAGAGCCGAGGTTGCGTTATGGAAGAAGAAATACTTCGCTGAAATGGTCTTCTACGTGTGCTTGCAAATCAATCACTGCAAACCAAGCACACGTAGAGGACCATTTCAACGAAGGATATCTTCTTCCATAACACGATCTCAGCTCTGCTGCAGAGCCTCCACTTGCTCAGGGACTGGATTCCCCTGCTGTCAGCTAGAACGATGACATCAGGGGAGAGGGAACTTTAAAAGCGGATATCTCTCTGATCATAAAGGTTTGAGAGATGCGGCCGGGCTCATTTAACTCAGTTATTTACTGGCTACAAGATGGGGTATAGTAATTTTTAAGTATTTTTATCCCTTTAACCTTATACAAAGTTCATGTAGTTTAATAGATATGCCCAATCGGATGCTGTAAGAGTAAGGATAACATGTTCAGAGTTATAAAAATCTACCTTATGTCTAAGATTCATGAACAGGGAGAGCGGCGCCATGTTGACGATAAAGTTTTACAGCACATTCGTCAGCTCTCCCTGTGTATGTCAGTCACAGAGGAAGAGACGGCCACAATCTTTTTTTTATTTTTTTTTGTGTGTGTGGAGCGTGCTCGTGTTAACAACTAGCTTAAGAGGCGTCTTATTAATACAGTGCAAGCGCTGTACATGAACTGTAAAAAAAGAAAAGGGAAAAAACAACAAGGGGCGCCCCCTGTGTATATCAATTTTTTTGTTCTTGTTTCTGCTGTACATGAACGCTGTCGCACTTCACTGTCATGACCTGAAAACGACGGATGAAAGGAACGCGCCAGGTCACGTGGTTTAGATGGGCTTGACGGAAGATTCATGGAGATGTCCTATGGGAGTCATTTTTGTGCCTTAAGGTACAGGGTTTGGACGCAGCAGTCCGCTTGTAAAGATACCAACGTCATCGGGTACTAACTTCTTTCAATTATGAGCGAAATTAAACAATAAACAAGGGATAGAGAGTGAGGGATCAAGACACATTCTTGGTGAGGTGAAAGTTCTGCTTTAAAACTAGGCATTGTTTGATCTACCGTCATATCGTAAGGTATTTTCAGAAAAAAAAAATCTTCTTTACTGTCACTTTTTTGTCTGATTAAAGCAATTTTTTCCCAAGAATATAAAAATGGTCTAAACTCAGAAAAGACAAATGAAAGTACTATTTATAGATAGGAATGAGAAGAAGTAGTACGATGTTACCTGGTATATTATAAATATATTTACATTTTAAAGACAAAAATATAAAAAAAAAAATTACATCACAATTTTTAAGGGCAATATTCATCAAACTCATCTTACCTTCGTTTTTAATTGCTTAGGACACATTTTCGGATGTGACAGATTTACGTCTGAAAATACTGTCCTTATTTTTACCACCAACTCATCATTCAACAATATTTTTGATTATGATGACTTTTTGAACATCTCTCCACAAGTGGTAGAGTGGATAAGATCTATATATATCCTATCCTATATAATAATTCGCTAGGATGTTTGTCACGATGCAGTAATGTCTGCGTTTGGGCAGTCTCTACTGGGCATGATTGCGGCAACGCAAGACTGCATTGCGTGACGCAGTGAGGTAGCTGCCTCTTAACCCCTTGAGTGCCAGAGGGGTACGCAACGCATTGCAAAGCATTGTGCACCAATACTTTGTGTATTTGCTTCTAGCTACTTTGGTCAAAATTGGTTGCACTCCAGCAATTTTAAATGTGTTTTTTTCTTTGGGTGTGCTTACCAAAACCTGGACTGGAATTATATATATGAAATTTTTTCAGACAGACATTTATAAACTTGGCTCCTTTATAGATAAGATCTGTTATTGGGATTTTTAGCGCCAAAAGAAAGAAAATAATTAATTCTGGAGCAAACCATCTGCATCGTAGGGCACATATAAAATACCCATTGATGAAAATATGGGTTTTTAACTACCGTGAATGTTACAGAGGTCCCCAACTTATTGCAAAGATGGTTACAAACCCAATTTAAATCAATATGAATTTTGGACATTTGTACAATGCATTGGGTTTATTCCATATTCTAATATCCCCCTACTGACAATCGCCCCTCTCCATATTTACGGTCCTCTGTTCAAAGGAATATTCAGCAATACTGGAGGAAAGATACTGCATCCCAGAAGAGCGATACAAACCCCTATAGATTTAATAAGGTTTTTAACTCACTGAACTTGACAGATATCTCCAACATTTTGCTAAATATTCTAGGGATTAAAAACATTTTTTTAAATTAAATATATTTTTTATTTGTTAGCAGATATCTCCCTACAACAGCATCCCTTTATCCTATGTTATTGTATAGGAGGGCTTTAGTTATAGACTACAGGTGGGGGGGGGGGATGTACTAAGGTGTGATAAAGGTGTGATAAAGAGGAGATAACTTCTCCAGTGAGATAAACTCTCCAGTTCCTATGTTATTCTATGGGAGAGATTTAGTTATAGACTACAGGGGAGATGTACTAAGGTGTGATAAAGAGGAGATAACTTCTCCAGTGAGATAAACTCTCCAGTTCCTATGTTATTATATGGGAGAGATTTAGCTATAGACTACAGGGGAGATGTACTAAGGTGTGATAAAGAGGAGATAACTCCTCCAGTGAGAGAAAATCTCCAGTTCCTATGTTATTCTATGGGAGAGATTCAGTTAGACTACAGGGGAGATGTACTAAGGTGTGATAAAGAGGAGATAACTTCTCCAGTGAGATAAACCCTCCAGTTCTTATGTTATTCTATGGGAGAGATTCAGTTAGACTACAGGGGAGATGTACTAAGGTGTGATAAAGAGGAGATAACTTCTCCAGTGAGATAAACTCTCCAGTTCCTATGTTATTCTATGGGAGAGATTTAGTTATAGACTACAGGGGAGATGTACTAAGGTGTGATAAAGAAGAGATAACTTCTCCAGTGAGATAAACTCTCCAGTTCCTATGTTATTCTATGGGAGACATTTAGTTAGAGACTACAGGGGAGATGTACTAAGGTGTGATAAAGAGGAGATAACTTCTCCAGTGTGATAAACGCTTCAGTTCCTATGTTATTCTATGGGAGAGATTTAGTTATAGACTACAGGGGAGATGTACTAAGGTGTGATAAAGAGGAGATAACTTCTCCAGTGTGATAAACTCTCCAGTTCCTATGTTATTCTATGGGAGATCTTTAGTTATAGACTACAGGGGAGATGTACTAAGATGTGATAAATAGGAGATAAGTTCTCCAGTGAGATAATCTCTCCAGTTCCTATGTTATTCTATGGGAGAGATTTAATTATAGACTACAGGGGAGATGTACTAAGGAGTGATAAAGAGGAGATAACTTCTCCAGTGAGATAAACTCTCCAGTTCCTATGTTATTCTATGGGAGATATTTAGTTATAGACTACAGGGGAGATGTACTAAGGCAGTGGTTCTCAACCTGTGGGTCGGGACCCCTTTGGGGGTCGAATGACGATTTGCAAGGGGTTGCCTAAAACCATCAGATATTTATATTTCGATTCATAACAGTAGCAAAATTACAGTGATGAAGGAGCAATGAAAATAATTTTACTGTTAGGGGTCGCCACAACTTGGGAAATTTTATCAAAGGGTCGCGGCGCTAGAAAAGTTGAGAACCGATGTACTAAGGTGTGATAAAGAGGAGATAACTTCTCCAGTGAGATAAACTCTCCAGTTCCTATGTTATTATATGGGAGAGATTTAGTTATAGACTACAGGGGGTGATGTACTAAGGTGTGATAAAGAGGAGATAACTTCTCCAGTGAGATAAACTCTCCAGTTCCTATGTTATTCTATGGGAGAGATTTAGTTATAGACTACAGGAGAGATGTACTAAGGTGTGCTAAAGAGGAGATAACTTCTCCAGTGTGATAAACTCTCCAGTTCCTATGTTATTCTATGGGAGAGATTTAGTTATAGACTACAGGGGAGATGTACTAAGGTGTGCTAAAGAGGAGATAACTTCTCCAGTGAGATAAACTCTCCAGTTCCTATGTTATTCTATGGGAGATCTTAAGTTATAGACTACAGGGGAGATGTACTAAGGTGTGATAAAGAGGAGAAAACGTCTCCAGTGAGATAAACTCTCCAGTTCCTATGTTATTCTATAGGAGAGATTTAGTTATAGACTACAGGGGGAGATGTACTAAGGTGTGATAAAGAGGAGATAACTTCTCCAGTGTGATAAACTCTCCAGTTCCTATGTTATTCTATGGGAGAGATTTAGTTATAGACTACAGGGGAGATGTACTAAGGTGTGATAAAGAGGAGATAACTTCTCCAGTGAGATAAACACTCCAGTTCCTATGTTATTCTATGGGAGATCTTTAGTTATAGACTACAGGGGAGATGTACTAAGGTGTGATACAGAGGAGATAACTTCTCCAGTGAGATAAACACTCCAGTTCCTATGTTATTCTATGGGAGATATTTAGTTATAGATTACAGGTGGGGGAGATGTACTAAGGTGTGATAAAGAGGAGATAACTTCTCCAGTGAGATAAACTCTCCAGTTCCTATGTTATTCTATGGGAGAGATTTAGTTATAGACTACAGGGGAGATGTACTAAGGTGTGATAAAGAGGAGATCACTTCTCCAGTGAGATAAACTCTCCAGTTCCTATGTTATTATATGGGAGAGATTTAGTTATAGACTACAGGGGGAGATGTACTAAGGTGTGATAAAGAGGAGATAACTTCTCCAGTGATATAAACTCTCCAGTTCTTATGTTATTCTATGGAGGCTGGAGGAATTAGTAATTCTTTATAACTCATTTATTCAGTCTTACTACATAATCCTCAATATTTTCTTTTTAGCACATCCGCCTTAGCATGTATAAAATAAACACACTACACAATTTGACTCAGTGTTACCAAGGTTTACAATATTCTCAAGACTATTCCCTAGAAATATTTTATAGCAGTTTGAGGTTTTTATGACCTGCTTGTAAAATGTCTTTTTTTTTTTTTTATTGGGGTGATGTCACGGGGTCAGCAGTCCTACACCCATGGAAACCTATTAAGAGGTATCCTTAACCTGTATTCCAGTATCCAGGCAGCCTCAGCAGTGGAACCTCTCCTGAGAAACACGATTATTAAACTGATGTATGCAACTGTTGCACTTGTCTGCAATTAAAATCTCAAAACAGATCGAGGTGGCTGCAGTCCAGAAACTTGCTGTTCCAGCCATCTTGCCACAATAAAACCTTTTGGCTTGACAATTCTCCACGATGTGGTCAGACAGGTCTCAGATTCTATGGGCAGCAGAACAGTGAAATTCTGGTACAAACCAATTTCACCAATAATGACATATAAAATTCTAATTGATTTAAATGGAAATGTCAGCCCTTTGAATGGTAGAAATGACACTAATGCGTTGCAAAGCAATGCGTTGGTGTCATCTCTTCCATTCAAGGGGTTAAAAAAAAAAGCTATTTAAATCAGTCGTTATCTGAGGAATTTTTGTGTCACCCCTGCTAAGATGCATTTGGTTTAACTCCAGCATTGCTCTAATCCAAGCAGTACCCTGCGGCTCCCGGCGTGGAGATTTAATAACTGTTACACTGAATGGGGCTGTCAAAATGTCACTTAGAAAGACTATTAAAGGAGCAGGAAATGTTTTTTTCTTTTAATGAAAAAGTAGGTTTTATAGACCTTTTCCTGCCGTTTAAAACAAAGACACTCTCATTCCTGGAACACGCTTCATCCACAAATTATTGCAGGTCATTTTTTTTTTTTTATTATTTTTACAAACTGCTAGCAACAGGACCAACTGGCATGCTACTGAAAATCTTGATTCACAGACTACTGCTCTCCATTGCCAACGATATGAACAGCGCCATCGGGTGGCCAGTATAGAGTATTGTAGTTTAAGTAAAAATAAAAAAACCAAAAACATTTCAATGAAAAAATCTTCCAGCGGTGACAGCGTCCTTGTTTGACTCAACAGGAAAAGCCATAGAGCTTAATTTTTCATATAACAGTGTATATTTCATTTGACCCTTGGAGTGCCAGATGGGCGTGCGATGCATTGTTGTGCAAGGTATTGTACATCACTATGGCGCTCAAAGGGTTAATACTACATAATGCGCTATGTTCATATTGCTAACACATGCCTGTCTATCGTGTCATGCTGACATAGGAGCAGATAACTGCTCATAATGTTAACCCTTTAAGTGCCAGAAGGATGTTGCCACCAAGAGAAAGTACACAGGCATCTGTTATCAATAGCAACTTAAAGGGATAGTAACACTTCATTTTTTGAAAAGTTAATCTTGTAGGCATTAAAAAACATATATTAAAAGCCCCCAGTCTCATCTCTCAAACCTTTAAGGTCTGAGAGATATTCTCTGTGAAAGTTCCCCCTCCCTCCCCTTTCCATGACGTCAGCGCTCTAGCTGACTGCAGGGGAATTCGGTTCCAGGACAAGTGGAGGCTCTTCAGCAGAGCTGAGATCGCGTTATTGCAAAAGAAACCCTTCACTGGAACGGTCTACAAAGCATGCTTTGTTTGCAAGCAGACTTTGTAGACCGTTCCAGTAAAGGATATCTTTGAAATAATGCGATCTCGGCTCTGCAGAAGAGCCTCCGCCGGTCCCGGGACCGGATTCCCCTGCTGTCAGCTAGAGCGCTGACGTCATGGAAAGGGGAGGGAGGGGGGACTTTCACAGAGAATATCTCTCAAACCTTAAAGGTCTGAGAGATGGGACTGGGGGTATTTAAGTTATTTTTTTAATACCTACAAGATTAACTTTTCCGTTATCAGCCGCAGCACATTCGGGCAGTCAGTACTGCGCATGACTGCAGCGCGGCCAACATGATCCTGCCACCAGCCAAAGCTGCTGGGTGGCACTGTGGCCCGTTTACATGGACTTTTCAACTACTAAATGTATATAATGTACTGAATGTGCTTATCTCACCTCTGTACATGTGACCGTATATAACTGTATATAACGTACTGAATGCGCTTATCTCACCTCTGTACATGTGACCGTATATAACTGTATATAACGTACTGAATGCGCTTATCTCACCTCTGTACATGTGACCTTATATAACTGTATATAATGTACTGAATGTGCTTATCTCACCTCTGTACATGTGACCGTATATAACTGTATATAATGTACTGAATGCACTTATCTCACCTCTGTACATGTGACCGTATATAACTGTATATAACGTACTGAATGCACTTATCTCACCTCTGTACATGTGACCGTATATAACTGTATATAATGTACTGAATGTGCTTATCTCACCTCTGTACATGTGACCGTATATAACTGTATATAATATACTGAATGCACTTATCTCACCTCTGTACATGTGACCGTATATAACTGTATATAATGTACTGAATGCACTTATCTCACCTCTGTACATGTGACCGTATATAACAGTATATAACGTACTGAATGCGCTTATCTCACCTCTGTACATGTGACCGTATATAACTGTATATAACGTACTGAATGCTCTTATCTCACCTCTGTACATGTGAGTGTATATAACTGTATATAACGTACTGAATGCACTTATCTCACCTTTGTACATGTGACCGTATATAACTGTATATAACGTACTGAATGCGCTTATCTCACCTCTGTACATGTGACCGTATATAACTGTATATAACGTACTGAATGCGCTTATCTCACCTCTGTACATGTGACCGTATATAACTGTATATAACGTACTGAATGCTCTTATCTCACCTCTGTACATGTGACGGTATATAACTGTATATAACGTACCGAATGCGCTTATCTCACCTCTGTACATGTGACCGTATATAACAGTATATAACGTACCGAATGCGCTTATCTCACCTCTGTACACGTGACCGTATATAACTGTATATAACGTACTGAATGCACTTATCTCACCTCTGTACATGTTACCGTATATAACTGTATATAACGTACTGAATGCTCTTATCTCACCTCTGTACATGTGACCGTATATAACTGTATATAACGTACTGAATGCGCTTATCTCGCCTCTGTACATGTGACCGTATATAACAGTATATAACGTACTGAATGCGCTTATCTCACCTCTGTACATGTGACCGTATATAACTGTATATAACGTACTGAATGCGCTTATCTCGCCTCTGTACATGTACCGTATATAACAGTATATAACGTACTGAATGCTCTTATCTCACCTCTGTACATGTGACCGTATATAACTGTATATAACGTACTGAATGCTCTTATCTCACCTCTGTACATGTGACCGTATATAACTGTATATAACGTACTGAATGCGCTTATCTCACCTCTGTACATGTGACCGTATATAACTGTATATAACGTACTGAATGTGCTTATCTCACCTCTGTACACGTGACCGTATATAACTGTATATAACGTACTGAATGCGCTTATCTCACCTCTGTACATGTGACCGTATATAACTGTATATAACGTACTGAATGCGCTTATCTCACCTCTGTACATGTGACCGTATATAACGTACTGAATACGCTTATCTCACCTCTGTACATGTGACCGTATATAACTGTATATAACGTACTGAATGCGCTTATCTCACCTCTGTACATGTGACCGTATATAACTGTATATAACGTACCGAATGCGCTTATCTCGCCTCTGTACATGTGACCGTATATAACTGTATATAACGTACCGAATGCGCTTATCTCGCCTCTGTACATGTGACCGTATATAACTGTATATAACATACTGAATGCGCTTATCTCGCCTCTGTACATGTGACCGTATATAACTGTATATAACGTACTGAATGCGCTTATCTCGCCTCTGTACATGTGACCGTATATAACTGTATATAACATACTGAATGCACTTATCTCACCTCTGTACATGTGACCGTATATAACTGTATATAACGTACTGAATGCGCTTATCTCACCTCTGTACATGTGACCGTATATAACTGTATATAACGTACTGAATGCCATGTTACCGTATATAACAGTATATAACGTACGTACCTCTGTTTTCCCCTTGCTCTGACAGGATCGCCTCGTGTCTTCATCTGAACTCCATTCCGTTGCCTAAAATACACAACAGGAGATATCAGTGACGCGCAGAAACTCAGGAGGAGGCTGCTGCTACGTTAACCCTTTGAGTACCAGAGGGGTGTGCAATAAATCATTCAAAACCCAAATAGTATTTTTGTAAAGCTATGTCACCAAGGCAAATGTATAACAAGAAATAAAGGGGCAATTCTGGTACAAGAAAATAAACAAAAAAAGACAAATTTTTTTATAAAATTAACCCATTGGATGCTTTGGGATTTAAGGGGTTAAAAGTCCTTTTGAATCAATGAAACGGTTTATTTGTTCCCTATGGTGCAGCTTGGCGTCACCTAGAATTGTTCCATTTTGTGTTGGTACGGATGGTCCTGGATCACTTTGGGGACGGTTCGGCCCAAAACTGCGGTAGATCGGCAACATGGGGATTTAAAGGGATAGTAATAACTAAAAGGTAAAAAAATACATATATGTTGTAGTGTTTATCCCTCTGAGTAAAACAAGGCTACTTCAATGCTGAAAGGTGTTTTTTTCAAAAGTTATTACAGATGAAACTGACATTTTTTTTTTAGGTGCAGTATCACAGTGGCCTGAAAATGTACAGTGGCGCCGTTGCTACACCATCCTATGGACAGCTGTGGTCAGTTGACCATATATCTCCATAGGATGGGGTAACAACAACGACACTAAATTTTCAGGCCACTGTGATACTGCGCCTAACAAAAAATAAAGTTTTAGCTGTAATAACTTTTGACTAAAAACGCCTTTCAGCAGTGGCAGTAGCCTTGTTTTACTTGGGGAGATAAACCCTACAATATATATTTTTTTTACATTTTAAGTATTCCTATCCCTTTAAGTAGGGGGACAGGAGACAGACACTATCCTGACTGTAACCTAAAATAAGGACTACCAATCAAAAGAAAGAAAGAAAATGTCACCCTCATTTCTACTGGCTGTGCAGGTGGGAGTGACATTGCAGCAGCCAATGGGAATCATCAGCTGCCTCCCTGGAGCTCACAGTACCAGTTCTGGGCAGCAGAAGCCAAAGGGGATCTGTACGCTAAAGGCAAAGGCAGGAGTAACAGCCAATTTAACAAGATTGGGCTTTAACCCTTTGAGTGCCAGAGGGGAGTCTGGACACCCCTCTGGCACTCAAAGGGTGAACACTTTAAAGTTAAATCCTTGAATGATCGTTCCCCCCAACACACTGAGACACTCAAGGGTTTCAAGTTTCAAAACTGGGACAAAAAGGAGAGTAATTTCACTATATTTCCCCTCATTCTGCTCATTTGGCCGCGGGAAGATTTAAGCGCGGGCCGGTCCAAAGATGGCTCAGTGCAATGAGAGATTTGGAGTGGATTCTTCCCTTTACAGACACCATCCATCTGGTAAATGATGGCTTCTAATAGAAAGAAACCTGGCTTATACCTTGGCCAGACGGGCGGCTTGGTGAGTCCGTGTAGATAGATAGATATGAGATAGATGATAGATAGATAGATAGATAGATAAGAGATAGATAGATATGAGATAGATCGATATGAGATAGATAGATAGATAGATAATTATTAGATAGATAGATAGATAGATAAATAGATAGATAGATAATTATTAGATAGATAGATAGATATGAGATAGATAGATATTAGATAGATAGATAGATAGATAGATAGATAGATAGATAGATAGATAGATAGATATGAGATAGATAGATAGATAGATAGATAGATACATATGAGATAGATAGATAGATAGATAGATAGATAGATAGATAGATAGATATGAGATAGATAGATAGATAGATAGATAGATAGATAGATAGATATGAGATATATAGATAGATATGAGATAGATGGATACATATGAGATACATTGATAGACACGAGATAGATATACAGATAGATAGATAGATAGATAGATAGATAGATAGATAGATAGATAGGAGATAGATGGATTGGAGATAGATGGATTGGAGATAGATAGATATGACATAGATCGATAGATACACAATATATAGATAGATATGAGATAGATAGATAGATAGATAGATAGATAGATAGATAGGACATAGATAGATAGATAGATAGATAGATAGATAGATAGATAGATAGATAGATAGGGAGATTCACTACGCAGTGATAAAGAGGTGATAAAGAGGAGATAATTTCTCCAAGTTGGAGAAATCTTAGGCTCCATAGAATAACATAGGAACTGGGCAGAAAATCCTAATGGCCCCTGAGAATTTTTGCACTTGTTCAAGTCATAGGACACTTCATACCAGCAACTGTTTTTTGTTTTTTTAACTGAATCAGTGCAGAAGCCTACTTAACTTGTTGAGTGCCAGAGTGGTACGGAATGCATTGCAAAGCAATGCATTCCGTACCACTCTGGCACTCAAAGGGTTAAACATTTAAGGACCAGAGGGGTGTACAAAGCAATGTATTGCACACACTATGGTCCTTAACCCTTTGGATGCCAGAGAGTCATGCCATGTTTTTTACAACACTGGCATTCAGAGGGTTAATGGTTTATGATTACCTTCTGCGTTAGGTGAAGGTTGTGTCCTGTGGTCCTGCCAGCAACTGTCATGTCCGCCCCCACGGACATAACATCCAGGACAGACTGAAGATGGGGCCATTAGGGATTCGTGGCCACAGGAAGGTAAGTTGTGTGGTGTTAGGAGGCGTTAATTCTCCTTTATACAGGAATAATCTGAGTAATAGAGAAGTTACTGTCCCCCCCATGCTGGAGGTGATAGATCTCACTCTCGGTAAGATGTAACTGGCTGTTTCCTACACAGTCCACAAAATTAAATCCCCAACTCCCCATCATTCATTGTCTAAATAAGAAATGCTTTCACCAAGCTCGGGAATCCCCAATCGACAGACCCCCATCCCCCAACAGTCCGGATTAGTCTCCTCTGGAGGATGTGATTGAGGTTCCCAGATACACAATTACAATGATCGGACCATTGTAAGGTAGAAAGGCTCCCAATGAACTGAGCTATATTCAGCACACAATCAATTTACCACGGCCGCAATCTGCATTGTGTTTCAGGTGGAGGAGAGCGGACTGCTTTCAGGCCGGGCTGCACATTCCCCAGCACTGAATCGTGTCTAGGAGCTGGGTACAAATCAGAGCTGGCCGGGGGGTTGATCTTTTGTTGCCCTGTTGAACATCACTCATGTGGAAGATGGGAAGCGAGAGCGATTTTATCTAGTGGGAATCTCTGTGTTTAGTCCAGATGACCTTGGGGAGGTCACAATGGTCCCTTATCCAGGAGGACAAAGAGGGGCAATTCTGGTGCAAATCGGCTGCATCATATGGGAATGAAAAGAAATTCCCCAGATTCACAGTGATTTAAATGGGCATTTTAACCCACTGAGTGCCAGTGGAATAACTAATGCCATGACCATGACCAACGATGTGCAACCGATGCATCGAACGCGGGTCTGAGAGAGGCGGCTCCGGTCTTGGAGTGGTCAGTTTCAGACCTTACAACGCTCCCGCAGGAGGACTGTAGGCACGAAATATGTGACATGCCAGGGCCGTCACCGGGCTGTACGAGGGAAAAAAAAAACAGTGATGGTCCTGACACATCACCTGTCATTAAGGGGTTACAGGGAATTCCTAAAAATATCGGATGAATTAAGAGACATAAGAGTAGGAATTCAGGCACCGAAAGGACTGAAAAATTATTTCCCCCAAATCCCACTGAATTAAATGGGGCTTTTAAGAACCTCTGATGGAATTGAGAAGAGAGGCCCCCAAACACAGGGACTCTTTAGGATCCTCTTAACCCTTTGTGCGCCAAATCAATAAGTTGAATACCCCTCAATATGCTAATCTATCCATTTGTCTGTAATATAATTAGTTTATCATACTATAAAGTACATTTCTTTATAGCACAGTCTGACACTTTATGCTAATTAGTATCTGCACTGGGCCAATATTTCCACTCACTGTGCTGTGATTGGATCTAAGCCACACCAGAATATGTCTAATAGCACACAGAGGGGGGGATGTGTCTAATAGCACACAGAGGAGGGATAATAATAATCCTTTATTTATATAGCGCACACAGATTCCGCAGCGCTTTACACTCATATCGGTTCCTGTCCCCATTGGGGCTCACAATCTAAATTCACCTATCAGTATGTTTTTTGGAGTGTGGGAGGAAACCGGAGTACCCGGAGGAAACCCACGCAAACACGGTGAGAACATACAAACTCATTGCCACTGTGCTGTGTCTAATAGTACACAGAGGGGGGATGTATCTAATAGCACACAGAGGGGGGACATGTCTAATAGCACACAGAGGGGGGACGTGTCTAATAGCACACAGAGGAGGTATGTGTCTAATAGCACAAAGAGGGGATATGTGTCTAATAGCACACAGAGAGGGGATGTGTCTAATAGGACATAGAGGGGGGTATGTCTAATAGCACACAGAGGAGGTATGTGTCTAATAGCACAAAGAGGGGCTATGTGTCTAATAGCACAAAGAGGGGGGATGTGTCTAATAGCACACAGAGGGGTATGTGTCTAATAGCACACAGACGGGGGACGTATCTAATAGCACACAGAGGGGTATGTGTCTAATAGCACACAGACGGGGGACGTATCTAATAGGACATAGAGGGGGGTATGTCTAATAGCACACAGAGGAGGTATGTGTCAAATAGCACACAGAGGGGGATGTATCTAATAGCGCACAGAGGGGGGATGTATCTAATAGCACACAGAGGGGGGATGTGTCTAATAGCACACAGAGGGGGATGTGTCTAATAGGACATAGAGGGGGGTATGTCTAATAGCACACAGAGGGGGGATGTGTCTAATAGCACACAGAGGGGGGATGTATCTAATAGCACACAGAGGGGGTATGTGTCTAATACCACAGAGAGGGGGGATGTGTCTAATAGCACACAGAGGAGGCATGTGCCTAATAGCACACAGAGGGCAGACGTGTCTAATAGCACACAGAGGGCAGACGTGTCTAATAGCACACAGAGGAGGGATGTGTCTAATAGCACACAGAGGAGGGATGTGTCTAATAGGACATAGAGGGGGGTATGTCTAATAGCACACAGAGGAGGGATGTGTCTAATACCACAGAGAGGGGGGGATGTGTCTAATAGCACACAGAGGAGGCATGTGCCTAATAGCATACGGGGGGATGTGTCTAACAGCATACAGAGGGGGGATGTGTCTAATAGCACACAGAGGGGGATGGGTCTAATAGCACACAGAGGGGGGATGTGTCTAATAGCACACAGAGGGGAGGATGAGTCTAATAGCACACAGAGGGGGGATGTGTCTAATAGCACACAGAGGGGGGATGTGTCTAATAGCACACAGAGGGGGGATGTGTCTAATAGCACACAGAGGGGGGATGTGTCTAATAGCACACAGAGGGGGGATGTGTCTAATAGCACACAGAGGGGGGATGCGTCTAATAGCACACAGAGGGGGGATGTGTCTAATAGCACACAGAGGGGGGATGTGTGGAGTGATATATAACTAATTGTACATCGTGTGGCAAATTGGCATGAAGGTTCACACTAGAATACTTTTCGAAACAGTATCTACAAGATAACACTCATTACTCAGATATTTGCACTCACCTGTCCACTTAGGGCTCGGCAGGACTGGTGCTGCTCCCCACAATCGCAGCCACGATTCCACAGACAACAGGAGGGAAGCGCTCACAGGTCCACCAAAACAATATCAGCCAAATCTACAGTATAAGTATAAACTTTTTATTTATTCCAAATTAGCATAAAAACAACCACATAAACGGTAATAATCACGTTTGTGTATAGTGATTCGCGTAAGGTGATTTGACTTGCGATACACAAACGTGATTATTACCGTTCATATGGTTATTTTTTTGTTTTTAAGTTTTATACTTATACTGTGGATTTGGCCGATACTGTTTTGGTGGACTCGTGGTCACTTCCCTCCTGTTGTCCTCATGAAGGTTCACACACAAAGTTTCAATTCTCAAAACCTATTTATTTCACTGTAAAAGGTCTGGTACCCACTCAGTTTGTAGTCAGATTGTAATTCTCTGTAAAACAAAGTAAACTTGCACATTGCAGTGCGACCCTAACAACCACTGGTGATGGACAGATAAAATACTGGTGGGTTAAGCCAGAGCTGGGACGTCTGAGGTCCTCTATCTGTTCAGGTCTACAATTACCATCACCCCCAGACAGATCTTGGCTGGTTGGGAACACCTGGAATTGTAGTCCTGGACAGCCTCAAGGTGCACAGTGGGTTATCCTCTAACGGGAGATAAACTGTCCAGTCCCCATGTTGTGCTATGGATTCTCTCTGCACTACAATCTCATAAACTGGAGTTAGAATGACACAGGAATTGGAGAGTTGATCTCATTGGAGGATTGATCTCACCTTTATCTCACCTCGGTGCATAACCCCATTGGAATGCACCGAACCCTCATTACATGGAAGTCTGAGGAGCCTATTCACTGAACTCCGAGTTCCAGCCTGCACAGACCGTAAACCAGATGTGTCCGTGTTCTACTCTCTTTGATTAAAAGACATATTTTGCTACAATAAACTTGTAGAGGACTGACATACAGGCAGGATCAGAAGGTCGGGAAGAAGGTGTGTCTCAGTCTGTTCAGGTGAGAGCTTAGTCAGCAGGTATGGGAGGAGAAGTAACCCAGACTGTCCAAATTAGTGCGGTGTCTGCTGGAATGGGGGGAGGTGTATCCTAGTGTGTACAGGAGAGAGATGGGTCAGCAGGTATGGAGGGAGATGTGAACCAGCCTGGGCAGATGAGAGTGGGGTCTGCAAGTATGGGAAGGTATGAACAAGCCTGTCCAGGGGAGTGAGTGTGGGGTCTGCAGGAATGGAGGGAACTAAGTCCCAGCCTCTCCAGGAAAGCATAGGGTTCTTGGAAATGGTGGGGACGGGCATCTCAGCCTGTTCACATGAGCATGGTGTCCGCAGGAATTGAGCAAGGTATGTCTCACCTTATCTAGATGAGCACGGGTCTGTAGAAAAGGGGAGAGGCTGCATCCCAGACAGTCCAGGAGAGTGCAGACTCAGATGGAATGGGGAAGGAGTGTCCCAACCTGTCTAGCTGAAAGTGGGGTTTGCAAGAATGGGGGGGGGGGGTCCCAGACTGGCCAGACAATCACAGGATCTGTAGAGATGGGGGCCTTTTTTTTTTTTTTTCCTCTGGGTCAACAGGGGTGTATTTGACATGGGCTGCACTTGATGGACGCATGTCTTTTTTCAGCCTCATCTACTATGTTACTATGTTAATAAATAACGTGACCTCTTTCCTTCCAGATCAGATTTTTTTTTTCTTAGGTGGAAGATGGAGCTCTGTTTAACACTTTAAGTACCAGAGGGGTGTCCAACGCATTATTGTGCTGGACAGCTCTCTGGCACTCAAAGGTCTAACCGCCTGGAATCTTCACCCTTGAGAAGTCCGAAGAGAGCGAGGCAGAAATCCCACATCGCAGTATAAATACGTACTCACCCCCAGTACACAAACCCCCGGCCAGTGTACACATAAGCACAAAGCTCCGCTTCTCCTAACAAAACGGCTTCCTGCCGCAGAGACACAGACACAAAGGACCATATGTGTGAAGGAAGAATCAGATCAGCTCTGGGGACACCAGCTGCACGTTAGACACAAATAAATACCATGAATTTTAAAGGGGTTTATAATCCCTTAAATCAAGGCCAGTCAATTGCTGAACCTCCTCCTGTTGGGATCTCTAGCTCCCGTCAGCTGCCGGTTGGGGCTGATGGGAAAGTCGTAGATCCCAATAGCCAGAAGACTTGACAATGGACTAATTCTGCCTTAACCTTTTGAGTGCTACTGGCAATCAAAGGGTTAAATTCTAGTGTGTTCTGTAAGTGTATTGCAGCCAAATTTGTTTGAGGCCTTTCTTGCATTCGAGGGGTTAAGAGCGCTGTACAAAGGAACATTAACACCTCCTGATTTAAACCTCTCATTTACTTTAATCTGGACTGAAAATCCTAATGGCCCCTATGAATACATTTTGAGATGATTGGTTCCCCAAAATGAATATTGTATAAGTAATGTATATTAAAGGGATAGTGATAGTTAAAATGTAAAAAAATATATATATGTTGTAGGGTTTATCCCCCTGAGTAAAACAAGAGTACTCCCACTGCTGAAAGGTGTTTCATTCAAAAGTTATTAATTTTCAAAGTTGAATTTTTTAGGTGCAATATCACAGTGGCCTGAAATTGTACAGTGGCGCTGTTGCTACACAATCCTATGGACAGCTCTGGTCCCGGGACCATAAATCTCCATAGGATGGTGTAGCAACAGCGCCACTGTACAATTTCAGGCCACTGTGATATCGCACCTAAAAAATTCAATTTTGAAAATTAATAACTTTTGAATGAAACACCTTTCAGCAGTGGGAGTACTCTTGTTTCACTCAGGGGGATAAACCCTACAACATATTTTTTTTTTTTTTTTTTTACATTTTTAAGTATTACTATCCCTTTAACATTTTGAGTGCCACTGGCAATCAAAGGGTTAAATTCTATAGTGTTCTGTAAATGAATTGCAGCCAAACTTGTTTGAGGCCTTTCTTGCATTCGAGGGGTTAAGAGCTCTGTACAAAGGAACATTAACACCTCCCGATTTAAAACTCTCATTTACTTTAATCTGGACTGAAAATCTTAATGGCCCCCATGAATACATTTTGAGTTGACTGGTTCCCCAAAATGAATATTGTATAAGTAATGTATATTAAGTCTATGGAGGTAGACAGGAATCTTTCATACAGGACTCCATGTGGCTTTATGTGTAAAGGCGGGGCCGGATTCCCAATAGGCAGAGGAGGAAAATGCTAGGAGCACCACATTTTTGAAGGGAGATTCAGCTGTGCTGGCCACACCCACCTTCTGAATTGTGGGAGTGGCCAGAGCAGTCCTAATGTCCCTGCCCCAGTGTTATACCCATTTACAAGCTATTATTTAACCCCTTGAACGTTGGAGAGATTTCTCTGCAATGCGTTGGAGATCTCTCCAGCAACCAAGGGGTTAAAGCTTGTTATAGGCTAAGGGTATTTTCTGTGGCAGGAAATAGCTGATTGGACTGGGGGGGTGGGATCATGTGAGGTGTAGGGGTGGGGCCATGGGCGGAGTGAATGGCACCTAGGATGCCTTTCCTAGAGGAGACTGGTATGTGAATCCGGTCCTGTATAAAGTGCATCAGTTCTTGAGCCAAATAACTGAGGCGATATAAGCATTCCCTCTCACTCAAATGTTTGTTTCTAAACATCTTGAATGCTAGACATGTCTCATGAATGCAAGAGGTTAAAAGTCCCATTTAAATCCATAGTTATTTGTACATGTGCATGTGTCCCCTTAAGGTTCAAGTTGGTTTGCTCTAGAACTGGTGCCCTTTTTGCAAGGCATTGCACACCAACCCACTGGCATTCAAAGGGTTAAAGGGGAACAAATATATAAGAAAAACTTTCGTGTAGCAGCTTCAATCCCCACAAGATTAGAGTTGTATTTTTTTATTTTATTTACCAACTATGGAAGATCCGAAGGGTTAAAATTGTGCACTTCTGCGTTCTGCAGCACCCCACGGCAATCAGAGCTTGCTGTAACGATAGCCCACATAGATGCCACCTTGAAGGAAGGCGTGAACGCGCTCCCTGGGGCAGCTGGGAGGGAGGTGGGAAGTCCTGCGGCGTTGTGCCGCAGAACCCAGAAGTGCCCGATTTTACCTCTTCAGATCTTCCATAGTAGGTAAGTAAAATAAAAAAAACCACAAACCTAATCTTGTTGTAGTGATTGAACCCACTACACAAAAGTTTTTCTTATGGGAATGTTCCCCTTTAACATGGTGATCAGCATACCTCCTAAGTGTCCCTCTTTAGGAGGGACAGTCCCTCTTTTATACCCAAATCCCACTGTCCCTCTTTCCCACCCTATTGTCCCTCTTTTTAGGAGAAAAGACTGTGTAGTATGTATATAAGTGTATCACCCTGGTGTCCCTATGTTTAGGAGATCAGACTGTGTGGTGTGTATATAAGTGTATCACCCTGGTGTTCCTGTGTTTAGGAGATCAGACTGTGTGGTGTGTGTATATATAAGTGTATCATCCTGGTGTCTCTGTGTTTAGGAGATCAGACTGTGTGGTGTGTATAGAAGTGTATCACCCTGGTGTCCCTGTGTTCAGGAGATCAGACTGTGTGGTGTGTATATAAGTGTATCATCCTGGTGTCCCTGTGTTTAGGAGATCAGACTGTGTGGTGTGTATATAAGTGTATCATCCTGGTGTCCCTGTGTTTAGGAGATCAGACTGTGTGGTGTATATATAAGTGTATCATCCTGGTGTCTCTGTGTTTAGGAGATCAGACTGTGTGGTGTGTATAGAAGTGTATCACCCTGGTGTCCCTGTGTTTAGGAGATCAGTTTGTGTGGTGTGTATATAAGTGTATCACCCTGGTGTCCCTGTGTTTAGGAGATCAGACTGTGTGGTGTGTATATAAGTGTATCATCCTGGTGTCTCTGTGTTTAGGAGATCAGACTGTGTGGTGTGTATAGAAGTGTATCACCCTGGTGTCCCTGTGTTTAGGAGATCAGACTGTGTGGTGTGTATAGAAGTGTATCACCCTGGTGTCCCTGTGTGTAGGAGATCAGACTGTGCGGTGTGTATATAAGTGTATCACCCTGGTGTCCCTGTGTTTAGGAGATCAGACTGTGTGGTGTGTATATAAGTGTATCACCCTGGTGTCCCTGTGTTTAGGAGATCAGACTGTGTGGTGTGTGTATAGAAGTGTATCACCCTGGTGTCCCTGTGTTTAGGAGATCAGACTGTGTGGTGTGTATATAAGTGTATCATCCTGGTGTCCCTGTGTTTAGGAGATCAGACTGTGTGGTGTGTATAGAAGTGTATCACCCTGGTGTCCCTGTGTTTAGGAGATCAGACTGTGTGGTGTGTATATAAGTGTATCACCCTGGTGTCCCTGTGTTTAGGAGATCAGACTGTGTGGTGTGTGTATATAAGTGTATCACGCTGGTGTCCCTGTATTTAGGAGATAAGACTGTGTGGTGTGTGTATATAAGTGTATCACCCTGGTGTCCCTGTGTTTAGAAGATCAGACTGTGTGGTGTGTATATAAGTGTATCACCCTGGTGTTCCTGTGTTTAGGAGATCAGACTGTGTGGTGTGTATATAAGTGTATCACCCTGGTGTCTCTGTGTTTAGGAGATCAGACTGTGTGGTATGTATAGAAGTGTATCACCCTGGTGTCCCTGTGTTTAGGAGATCAGACCGTGTGGTGTGTATATAAGTGCATCACCCTGGTGTCCCTGTGTTTAGGAGATCAGACTGTGTGGTATGTATAGAAGTGTATCATCCTGGTGTCCCTGTGTGTAGGAGATCAGACCGTGTGGTGTGTATATAAGTGTATCACCCTGGTGTCCCTGTGTTTAGGAGATCAGACTGTTTGGTGTGTGTATATAAGTGCATCACCCTGGTGCCCCTGTGTTTAGAAGATCAGACTGTGTGGTGTGTATATAAGTGTATCACCCTGGTGTCCCTGTGTGTTGGAGAGCAGACCGTGTGGTGTGTATATAAGTGTATCACATTGCTCCACAGAAATAAAACGCACATTACTGTTTCTTTAAATGTCAGTATCTGCGTTTATAAATTAGTGTGCTTAAATAAAATACTTTGGTCTTGTTATAAGTCATTTATTAGGTAACACAAGGAGGTGTCAATAGGTCATGAAACAGCCTGAAAATTCTCGTTAATGCCCCGCCCACCAGCCACACCCCCTAAAACACAACTGTCTCTGTTTGGCTCCCATAAAGAGCTTTTTAAAATATACCCTGTTGTTGCCGCTGAGCTGTAATAATGTTTGGATGAAGGAATGAATGAGTGCCCTGCTTTTACTCAGTAGGAAAATTCATATGTTTTTCCATTAAAAAAAAAAAAAATTCCTTTTAAAGAGCAAGTTCTCCCTTCCTGTGGGGTTCCGGCTGTGCCTCGTGTCAGTGTGTAAATCAGAAGCTTCACACCTGCACATTACACACACGGCTCCCGGAGCAGACTAGGGTCAAGAGGAGTCACAGGTGATGGATGACATGTATATACATTGAGGCCATATGTACAATGTAAAATATAAGCAAACCAATTATACGATGGGGAATTAAATAACATAAAAAAAACAACAATACAGAAGTCCTATTGATTTAACCCCTCGAATTCTAGACAGGTCTTCAACCGGATGTGCTACAGGCCTCTGCAGCACTGAAAGAGTTAAAACCCCATTTTAAAGCTTTGAGTGCCAAAGGGGTCCACAATGCATTGCAAAGCAATGTACTGTGCAGCCCTCTGGCATTCAATGGGTAATACCAGCTGGCATCTTCATTTCCCTCTTATGGGGCGGATATTTTGCTGAGAAATCATTCCCAGGGATTTAGAGTGAGAGGTGCGATCTGTCCTCGGGGATGGGTCCCAAGGGGTTAAGCATACAAGCCCTTTATTGCCTTGTTCCCTCCCAGGCAGAGAGATATCTCCTTCTGCACTGTGTACCAGGATTATGGATGGTTTATTAAAGTTGACCTCTTCAACCTAAAGCAAACTAGGTTCACTTTAAAGAGATTAAAAAGATGCCAATATCTTGTACTCGTGGTTTTTTTTTTTTGGTGTTTTTTTTTTGTAAATTCACTGATTTTATTATTATTACTGGTGGCAGAGTGCCACTTTAGCCAAATCAGAAAGAGCTGGAACAAACAGATATTTCCGTTCCCTGGGTTAGACAGCAGCAGAGTTAAAATGCAAGTTACTCAGATATGAAAGAACACATTGTGACATTACGGCCTGAGTTCTGGCTGAAACGTTCACCAATAAATTCTTGCATTTGGACCACCAACTTGAAAACCCTGTGAACTCTCCTTACGGCCTGCAGGTATTATACATACTCTGTTTTTTCACCGTACCCAGACTTTATATGTGTGTGTGTGTCTATCCTATAACATAAAAGTCCAAAATGTTTGTCTGATGCAGTCATGTGCAGTAGAGACTGCCTAAACGCACAGAATGCTGGGAGGTGTAGGAATGCTGGGAGCACAGAATGCTGGAAGGTGTAGGAATGCTGGGAGGTGTAGGAATGCTGGGAGCATGGAATGTTGGGATCACAGAATGCTGGAAGCATGGAATGCTGGGAGGTGTAGGAATGTTGGGAGCACGGAATGCTGGGAGTACATGTCTAGGGCATGTGGTATAGATCAAATAAAGACACACACAACTTGTTTGGATGTAAAAACCAGGCCACAGCTTTATTAACTTAAAATTTAATAACCACCACAACTTTAAGCCCTTGCCAAATGCTAGGCATAAACTTATGCCCACCCTACTGAGCCCCAAAAGGCTCAACCCATCTTTTCCTCCATTCCACCACACCCCATTAGCTGGTCTGTGCAGCTCAATGAGGGGCGGTGACCACAACCCGCGACCGTGGTCCGGGTGCTTAATGCCCAAGGCCGCTGGCCTGACATCCACCTGTTAACCATGCATTCCAAACATGATGTACCATTTTTCCTATTGGCAAGGGCCAAAAGCGCCAAAAGCTGTGACAAATAAAGTAAACCCAGGTACTTTCATGACCCAAAACCCACCAGAAAACAAACCCCAAACTAACAATATAACCCAAATACAGGGAGGGAGGGAGGGCTGATACTTTTGGTACTCACTTCTGAAAAGGAAGTGATGCTCCAAGTGTCCCCCTTATATTGGTTCCCATGCCCCACCCCTTCTTAAACATTAAAGGGGCCATACCCCTTACAAGCTTTCTTTGACCCCCCCCCACAGCCCTAACATGATTCCCCTTCTTAGGGCTTGTGGGGAATTCTGAATGATGGGAGGTGTAGGAATGCTGGGAGCACGGAATGCTGGGAGTACGGAATGCTGGGAGTATGGAATGCTGGGAGTATGGAATGCTGGGAGTTCTGTGCTGGAAGCATTCTATGTGTTTGAGCAGTCTCATTTGCGCATGACTGCATTGCGTTTGTGGCCAGCGAGGTGGGCCCTCTGATCCTTCTGTTCTCCACATTTGATTGTACTTTTTAGTACCTCTGTAGGTCTATTCCCAATTGTACAGCACTGCCGAACTAGTTGGTGCTATATAAATAAAGAATAATAATAATCCTATATAATAATTTGCTAAAACGTGTGTAACGACACAGTCATGCGCAGTAGACACTGCCAGTGATGAGGCTGATACAGAGCAGGGAACTCCGAAGGAGCGTCCAGCTCTGTATCAGAAGAGGCGCGGGCAGTTTCTACTGTGCATGACTGCCCCGCGACCGGCTGGCAGTGGCACTGTGGCCCGTGTAACAGGCTCTTCAACTAATATAACACATATATATATTCCAGAGTTTGATACAACTTTATATTTACATGTTGTTGGCTGCGCTGGGGAAGCAATTTCCCTGCACTCCTCCCTTAAAGTGACCACATATCCTTTTAAATCAGATTAGACTATGGAAACTTAATTGCAGAGGAATCATTACAACCCTGCAGAGTCACCTCCTGGTCAGACAGGTGACAGCATCTGGTTTTATTAATACAGATTAAGCCACTTTAATTATCAGTTTATATATTTGCTGTAATGTGCAGTTTATATAGTAACTAGTTTTAAAGCCCCTTGTACACGGGCCAACACTGACGGCGCTGCAGTCATGCGCAGTAATGACTGCCCGATCCGCGGCTGATGCGGAGCGAGGTGCTCCGAATTCGGACCATAGCTTAAATGCTAATTTGGGGGACAGGTGGAGATGATTAATGAATTAATAAATTGTATTGAGCAGCTGGAGAGCCTCAAATTACCCTCATGTCCTATATAAATAAACATTCTCAAATCTACTAATGATTTAAATGGAGCCTTTAACCACTTGAATACTGTACAGATCTCCAATGAATTGTGAGTCAATGTGTTGAAGACCCATCATTCAAGGGGTTAAACACCTCATTGAAATCAGTGGGAATTTGGAAATTTGTTTGCCACCAGTGGTGCAGTTATTCCTAACCCTTTAAGTGTCAGAGGGGGACACAATGCATTGCTTTTCAATGTGTTGTGTACCCCACTGGAATGCAAATGGTTAATACATCAGTCTCAGGAACCCCCAGTGCCCAGAAGGAGATTTTTTTATCTTGCCAATGCACTGTCCCCCCCCCGGGATGATGTCACCATATTTGAACTTTCAAAACAAATGACATTTCAGAGTTTCAACCAAATTTAACCCTTGGATGCTAGAGGGGTGAGCAACACATAGGTTTGCATGATCAATACCTCCCCCCACACAAAGACACACAAATAGTGACACAAAATGGCATTAACTCAAGGCAGGCAGCTCTCTGATCCCCAGTACCCAATGTGTGTGTGAGCGTGTCTCTGACAAGTCACCCTCATAAAGACTCACATGCTCCTGCAGTAGTAGTAACTTAGCTGTTAGTTGTGGTAGAAGCTACCTGCACTCACCACACAGCATGTAACAGAAGTGGTTCTCAAACACTTTGTATTGGCAGGGTCAGATTTCCCAGTAGGTAAAGTAGGCAAACTCCCTAGCGATCCAAATTTTGAGGGGCGGGGTACCTCAGCTGGCCACACCCACATTATTTAACCCTTGCACCAGTTTTATACTCCTTTACTGGTTATTATTTAACCCCTTGAATTTTACAGAGATTTCTGCAATGTGTCTAACAATGGGTTAAAGTGTTTGTTTTTTTTGCCCATGTCATTGACGAGGGTATTTTCTGTGCCAGGAAATAGTTGATGGGACTTGGGGTGTGGTTATGGGTAGAGGTAAGGGTGTTTAGCGTGCTTTGCCTATTGGAGCCTGTGATGTAATCTGGCCCTGTACACTGTATTATTTTACAATGAACTGGAGAGGTCTTTAGCATCCAAGGGGATTACCATAGAATAAATATTAAATACCCTGGAATGCCACTTTGTACCGGTAAGTTAATAAATTATTAGGCCTAAAATTCAGGTAAAGATCACCAGAAAATGCACCGTTTCAGGGAACAAGGAACTCCATAGAGCGCAGATTGAGAACCATTGTACTAGAGAGATTAAATAAAGTTCCACTACTCTGTCCATGCAAGTCATCTACAGCATATATTAGAATTTCAGCAGGACAGACACTTAAAGGGATAGTAATATTTCACAATAAAAGCAGCTCCAATTAATCTTCATAGAATTTGGGCCATGAAGGTTGTTATTTCAATACTGAAATATTTCAATACTGTCAGAGTTGTAGTACAAGAGTAATTGAATGATAAAGTATCCCCCTCCCGCCCCTTTTACTGATGTAACACTGCTCACCTCAGAGCAGCAAGACTGTCCGGATGGATCACAGAGAGGGACAATCTTCAGTGATCATAAGGAAAAACCTGAAAAACCTGTCAAGGGGACAGGGTTTTCCTTATGATCACAGTAAGAAGATTGTCCCTTGCTGTGACCTGTCCGGTCAAGAGACCAGATTCCACATCTGAGGTGAGGTGTCTTACACCAGGTAAAAGGGGTGGGAGGGGGATACTTTATCATTCAATTACTCTTGTACTACAACTCTGACAGTACTGAAATAACACTCTCCATGGCCCAAATACTATGAAGATTAATTGGAGCTGCTGTTTTTGTGAAACATTTCTATCCCTTTAAGCTCCCAACCAGAAGACATTTCCTGGAAATCACAGACATATGATAACCCTACCGCTGGCACGTCAAGGGTTAAAAAAACCCCCAAAAAGTGTAGGTGTTGTATGGCCGAGCACTGCGCAGTGTCATGCAGTTCTTTATGGTACAGAAGAATTACCCTGTCACCGTATAAAAAGAAATCAGCCACTCGCCGTGCCCGGCACAATTACTAACATTTATTTTAACCTGACATTTGTTAGTTTTGTAAAAGAATAATTTCAAAGGGACCAATAACAAAGGCCCCAGTGAATTTATTACACGCGCTTCCATATATCTGGAACAGGCCAGACGTGCAGCGTATTTATTAGGATGCCGCCCGTCCTCCCTTAATCTTGCCCAGGCCAATTAGTGCAGAGTCTATTATATAAAGCCTCTTTGGTGGCTGGCATGTTAAAGTGCGTCCTGAGAGGATTATGCGGTGCTGGCGCCCATATAAACACAGCAAAGTATCCGGAAAATGAGTGAAAGTGAAATATAATGTGCAGGAAAGGACGTCAAACGGAAGGAAAACACTTTGTATTTCTATTGATCTCTCCAGAACACAGGATTAACAGGCAACATCACAGGGACACAGAGGATAGTTATAACACAGGTAACCCCTTTAATGCCACGGACGCTGCCAATGCATTGTTCTGCAATGTAGTGGTGGTGTCATCAACAATGAAGAATTTTAGCAGACACCAGCGCTAAAATACAATTTGCTCTTACCTCAAAGATGATGTTGTAACATGCATAGAAGTATATTAACATACCTCCCAAGTGTCCCTCTTTTAGACCCAAATCCCTCTGTCCCTCTTTTTAGGAGATCAGACTGTGTGGTGTGTATAGAAGTGTATCACCCTGGTGTCCCTGTGTTTAGGAGATCAGACTGTGTGGTGTGTATAGAAGTGTATCACCCTGGTGTCCCTGTGTTTAGGAGATCAGACTGTGTGTTGTGTGTATATAAGTGTATCACCCTGGTGTCCCTGTGTTTAGGAGATCAGATTGTGTGGTGTGTATATAAGTGTATCACCCTGGTGTCCCTGTGTTTAGGAGATCAGACTGTGTGGTGTGTATATAAGTGTATCACCCTGGTGTCCCTGTGTTTAGGAGATCAGACTGTGCGGTGTGTATAGAAGTGTATCACCCTGGTGTCCCTGTGTTTAGGAGATCAGACTGTGCGGTGTGTATAGAAGTGTATCACCCTGGTGTCCCTGTGTTTAGGAGATCAGACTGTGTGGTGTGTATATTAATGTATCACCCTGATGTCCCTGTGTTTAGGAGATCAGATTGTGTGGTGTGTATATAAGTGTATCACCCTGGTGTCCCTGTGTTTAGGAGATCAGACTGTGTGGTGTGTATATAAGTGTATCCCCCTGGTGTCCCTGTGTGTAGGAGATCAGACTGTGCGGCATGTATATAAGTGTATCACCCTGGTGTCCCTGTGTATAGGAGATCAGACTGTGTGGTGTGTATAGAAGTGTATCACCCTGGTGTCCCTGTGTTTAGGAGATCAGACTGTGTGGTGTGTATAGAAGTGTATCACCCTGGTGTCCCTGTGTTTAGGAGATCAGACTGTGTGGTGTGTATATAAGTGTATCACACTGGTGTCCCTGTGTTTAGGAGATCAGACTGTGTGGTGTGTATATAAGTGTATCACCCTGGTGTCCCTGTGTTTAGGAGATCACACTGTGTGGTGTGTATATAAGTGTATCACCCTGGTGTCCCTGTGTTTAGGAGATCAGACTGTGTGGTGTGTATAGAAGTGTATCACCCTGGTGTCCCTGTGTGTAGGAGATCAGACTGTGTGGTGTGTATAGAAGTGTATCACCCTGGTGTCCCTGTGTGTAGGAGATCAGACTGTGTGGTGTGTATATAAGTGTATCACCCTGGTGTCCCTGTATTTAGGAGATCAGACTGTGTGGTGTGTATATTAGTGTATCACCCTGGTGTCCCTGTGTTTAGGAGATCAGACTGTGTGGTGTGTATAAGTGTATCACCCTGGTGTCCCTGTGTTTAGGAGATCAGACTGTGTGGTGTGTATAGAAGTGTATCACCCTGGTGTCCCTGTGTTTAGGAGATCAGACTGTGTGGTGTGTATAGAAGTGTATCACCCTGGTGTCCCTGTGTTTAGGAGATCACACTGTGTGGTGTGTATAGAAGTGTATCACCCTGGTGTCCCTGTGTTTAGGAGATCACACTGTGTGGTGTGTATATAAGTGTATCACCCTGGTGTCCCTGTGTTTAGGAGATCAGACTGTGTGGTGTATATATAACTGTATCACTCTGGTGTCCCTGTGTTTAGGAGATCAGACTGTGTGGTGTGTGTATATAAGTGTATCACCCTGGTGTCCCTGTGTTTAGGAGATCAGACTGTGTGGTGTGTATAGAAGTATATCACCCTGATGTCCCTGTGTTTAGGAGATCAGACTGTGTGGTGTGTATATTAGTGTATCACCCTGGTGTCCCTGTGTTTAGGAGATCAGATTGTGTGGCGTGTATATAAATGTATCACATTGCTCTACAGCAATAAAACACATTATTGTTGTTTAAACATCAGTATATGTGTTTATAAATTAGTCTGTGTATAAAATACTTTGTTCTTGTTATAAGTCATTTATTAGGTTACAGAAGTAGGTGGCAGTAGGTCATGAAACTGCGTAAAAATTCTATATAATGCCCCACCCACCAGCCACACCCCCAGCCACACACCCAAAAACGCAAGTGTCCCTCTTTGGCAATCTGAAATGTTGGGAGGTATGTATTAACCCCTTAAGAACCCATGACTGTCCTGGCATGTCATGGGTCCAACATGCGATAAGGACCCATGACGTGCCAGGACCGTCATGGAATTCAGGGCTCCCCGAGAGGCTGCACGCCATTCAGGAAGCCCTGATTTGGAATCGTGTGGTCTGTGGTCCTTAAAGGAGCAGTAAACTTTTTTTTATGAAAACACATAATTTATAGAGAATTTCCTGCTGAATAAAACAAGGTCACTCCCACTGCTGTCAGATGTTCTATTCAAAAGTTATAATAGTGCAAATAATCAGGAAGTGAATTTACTGTGTTTACTTCCTGATAGTTCTAACTGACAGGAAGTGACAGGCAGTTTCTATCACATTCTATGGAGAACTGTTTATCACGGACCTTCTTGACTTTCCTCTCCATTAGAATGTAACAGGAAAAACTAATTAGAATTTGACCACTAGAGGGCACTGCTAATGTAAAAAAACTTGGGTTTAAAACTGTAATAACTCTGGAAATATGAATCTTTTGGAAGTGGACGTACCCTTATTTTACTCAGTAGGAAAATCCCTACAATACACTGTTTTTCATTAAAAAAAAGTTTACTACTCCTTTAAGTGCCGGCCGTGTGCGAATGCGGCTGGTCCTTAAGGGGTTAAAAGGTTTCCATACCATCATAGAACTGAAAGGGAACTGTCACCTCTAGTAAACTTGTCTTCATCTTAAAGTTCTCTTGTAACGAAGCTGTTATCTGTTTGTTTGTTTTTTTCTCCAATATAATTCTTTATTGCCCGAGATATTGACTTTTAAAGTTAAAGGGATAGTAATACTTTCTTTTAACTTTATTTTATCTTGTTGGCATTAAAAAAACATGAAGAACGATATAAGTCTTATCTCTCAAACCTTTATGGTTTGAGAGATATTCACAAACAAAGTTTCCCCTCCCGCCCCTTTTACCTAGTGTAAGCCATCTCTTCTCAGATGTGGAATGCAGTCTATAGACCAGACAGATAACAGAAGGGGACAGTCTTCTTCCTATGAGAACAATGAAAGCCCTGCCCCCCTTGACAAGTTTTTCAGGTTTTCCCCTTATCTTAATTGAAGATTGTCCCTCTCTGCAGTCTACCTGGGCACCTCCCTTCTGATCTGGCTGAACGGGGGGGGGGGATACTTTGCTTGTGAATATCTCTTAAACCATAAAGGGTTGAGAGATAAGACTTATATCGTTCTTCATGTTTTTTTAATGCCTACAAAATAAAATAAAGAGAAAACGAAGTATTACTATCCCTTTAAGCTGATGATGTACACTCTGTACAGGTGGCAGGTACAGCTCTGTACTGCAGCCTGTCAATCTTCCTCTGTTCCCCTCCCCAAGTATTGCCTCCTTCCCACCTCCTCGGATGATGGAGGATACCGGTATATGACCTGGTGCGCTTTCTTGCAAATTTGCGTCCGGGTCATAGTAAAGGCACAGACTGAGTGCATTCCTGTGCTCAGTACTGTAGCAGTCCAAACTAACAGACGCAAGTGCACTGGCACTTTCTATAAAGGACTGAGCTCATGGACGATCTCCGTCTGTGTCTGTACAATGACTTGGACGCGCATTTGCAAGAGAGTGCGCCAGGTCACATGCCGGAATCCTCCGTCAGAAGGTGGGAAGGAGGCAGTACTTGGGTAGGGGAACACAGGAAGATTGACAGATTGTGGATCGGGGCATGGAGGGTGGAGAGAGACCGTCACTGGACCCTGGATGTGGTCGAGGAAGAAACTGGGACCAAGTGCTAGAGTGTGTGTGTTCGTTAGTGTGTGTGTGTTCGTTAGTGTGTGTGTGTTTGTTAGTGTGTGTGTGTTTGTTAGTGTGTGTGTGTTCGTTAGTGTGTGTGTGTTCGTTAGTGTGTGTGTGTTTGTTAGTGTGTGTGTGTTCGTTAGTGTGTGTGTGTTTGTTGGGGTAGGGGGAGAAACATTTCTTGCACCTGGGCCCTCCACTCAGTTACCCCAGTGAGGTCCCCCCCTTTAGCTCCTCCTCACCAACTCTGGTGTTTGCCTGTGAACTCAAGGATGGCTACTGATGACTTCTATTGGCTGCTGTGATGTCAATCCCAGCTGCACAGCCAGTAGGAATAAGGCTGACACCGGCAGCTTCAGCTATTGCAGGAGGTCGGACAAGAAGCTCGGGGTGGAACAGTCGTATTTGTGCGGCAAGTTTAACCCCTTAACGACATGTGACATACTATGACAGTCACGGTCCTTGAAATACTCAAGGACCGATGACGGTCATAGTACGTCACGTACTTTTTACTTACAGCACTCTACCGGGAGCGCTGTAAGTAAAAATAGGGCCTGAAATTGACCGCTCCAAGATCGGAGCGATCTCTATCAGGCCCCATAATGACGCGCCGATACACGCGACAGGTCACGTGTACCGGAGCGTCCAAGTGCTCCTATGCGGTCATTATGGGACGGAAATGTCCCAGGACCGCCAGTCCTTAAGGGGTTAATATGTTTCTACTTCCAGGGGAGGGACTAGCGGCAATTAAGTACTTATAACTTGACCTTAACATGCACAGAAATACAGTCTTGCAGCTCACACAAGAGAGGGCAATTGGCATATAAATTATTCCAGTTTAACTCATGGGTCACATGGGTAACCTGTAGCATCCAAGGGGTTAATACCTTGCACTAGGGATCTGCAACTGCACAGGCAGCACATACTAGATTTATGATTCTTGCACAATATATACACAATATTTACAGTAAAACACAAAATAAAATGCTGCACATACCTGGATAAGGGAGACATTAAACAGACTCAGTCTGAAGAGGTAGTTCCTGGAAAGGAGATAAAAAGAGAAAATTATTGGCAAACTATTTACTCATGTTCCAAAGACACACGCTGAGGCAGATGTACTAAAAAATATGTGCAATTCTGGAGCAAACCACCTGCAATCTACGGGTTAAACAACCCATTTCAAGTGTTAGTAATGTCTTTTTAAAGCAAAACAAAATATTGTAGCTATTTAAAAAAATACAGTAAATGATCCCAGTCCCATCTCTCAAAGCTTTATGGTTTGAGAGATAACGTTTTAACCCCTTAATGACAGGGTTTTTTTTTTCCATTATAGCGAATGACTTCCTGGACTTACCAGGTAAGTCGTCTGACATTAAGGGGTTAAAGTCCCCCTCCCCTTTCACTGACATCAGCTGTAAGCTGACAGCAGGAGATCCAGGTCTGGGGACCAGCAGGTGGCTCTACAGCAATCTAAAAATAAATACTTAATTGGAATGGTCTACAAATTGCGCTTGCAAACCAGGAACACTTTGTAGTTGTTGAGGTTTGGTTGAGCTGCTCTAACTCTGCTGTTAATCTACTCTGCTATCCATTACTGCCGCCTTCCCTTTCCTGGGTCAGACTGAATCAGCTGACCTCTCTGTGTTGCTCACCTGACTGTTATCAGCCAACCCTCCCAGGGTATTTCAAGCAGCCTGGCTCACTTCCTGATTGCCCTTGTGTCTGATTGTGTCTGCAAGTGCGTTATCCTGGGTTGCTGATTATCTGTGCATAACCAGGCTTCCTCTGACGTCCCTTCTGGCTCCTGACTCCTGGATTGTTCCTGACATCGTTGATCTCCGTATTCCTGACCCCATAAAGGTTTGAGAGATGGGACTGGGATCGTTTAGCTTATTTTTTTAATAGCTACAATATTTTGTTTTGTTTTAAAAAGACATTACTAACCCTTTAAATCCGCAGGAATTTTTTATTTGATCCTTATGGTGCACTTAGTAGGTTCCAAAACTGCACCAGTTTCCCTGAGTATAACAGCCCCAGTGTACATGAAGGACATCCAGTTAGCGAAACGCGTGAGGCACGTAAAAATAAACTGGTCACCATAGACTAGGAATGGGTGCCTGTTTCATCGCAATTCCCCTGCTTCAGGCCACACACACCCACACAAAAATCAGAATAATAAGTGTGGCCAGCACAGCCAAGACTCCTCCCCTCAAATCTTGGCCCTCTGGGTAGCGACTAATCCCCTAATGGGAGATCCTGCCAAGAGGAGAATGGTCAGTTAACAAAAGAGGAAGGCAAACCTGGACTCTACACTGCTGGAGACTACAACTCCTATTATATGTGGTGTAATCTCCAACAGGTTGCCTATGACGATTGCCTACACAAGGTCCAGATCAAAGGGAGGCAACTTCAGTCTTCAAGTGATGCTAACAGCTCATATTTTCAGGATTTCTCTGCTTCACTACAAGTGGATCAGTCAGAGGCTCCATCACTTTATTTGATCCACCTGTAATCAGAAGGAGATATCCTGTTAAAGGGTCAGTAATGCCCGTTTATAACTTTATTTAATATTGTAGAGGTTACAAAAATAAAGTATTTGGAGAAAGTGTCATCTCTAAAACCCTTACTGTTTGAGAGACATTCTCCTCTAAACCTGCGCCACTGCACCTCTCTGATAACCTTCAAATCTCACTTAAAACGCACCTCTTGGATAAAATCTCAACGTGCTAGAAGGCACTGATGTTGTACAATGAACGCTCTTATAAATTATTTACTTTCATGATGCCCTCTATCATCATCAGAACTAGCACTGTATTCAGCACTTGACCCTTATGTACTCTGTATGTCTCCCATTACCACTTTAGATTGTAAGCTTTCGGGCAGGGACCTCGCACCCAAAGTTTCACTCTACAAAGCACCTGTAACCCTGGATTGTTTAAACCCTGAAATTGTAAAGCGCTGCGTACACTTGTGGTGCTATATAAATAAACATATTCATTCATTCAAAGTTCCTCCCTCCCCGTCTTCTCCTGATGTTAGCGCTTGGACCAGCCGGCGGCTCTTCAGCAGAGCCAAAATCGTGTTATTTAAAAAGAATTACTTCATTGGAATGGTCTACAAACTGTGCCTGGTTTGCAAGCATACTTTGTAGACCATTCCAATGAAGTAATTCTTTTTAAATAACACGATTTTGGCTCTGCTGAAGAGCCTCCTCCAAGTCGGCCAACTAGAATCTCCTGCTGTCAGCGTTACAACTGACGTCAGGAGAGGGGGAACTTTAGCGGTGAATATCTCTCAAACCGTAAGGGTTTGAGAGATGGCATTTTCTCCAAATACTTTATTTTTGTAGCCTCTACAATATTAAATAAAGTTATAAACGGGCATTACTGACCCTTTAACCTTTTAAGGACCCATGACGGTCCTGGACTGTCATGGGTTGTTATATCCTTAAGGACCCATGATGGTCCAGGAATTCCGGGCTCCCCGTGCAGCTGCACTCGGTTCGGGGAGTCTGGAATCGGATTGTGCAATCGGGTCCTTAAGTGGTTAAGGTAATAGAGAACCAATGTTACCTACCCAAGATGGTGTAAGGATTTATTTTCCTTTAGATTTCTACATGTGACATCTTTCTAGATCCCCTTCTAATCCACAGAAAGTTCATCGGCCCTTCTCTGCCCTCACTAACGAATCCTAGATCCGCAGTTCAAGTATTTTTTTAGTTTCATGTAAAATACCTCTGGAACCTGAACAATGAAACCTTTTTTACCCCCTGGATGCAACAATGTAACAGAAATCTACCTAGATTCCAAGGCAGTTGCCTAATATTAATAATGCCAACACAGCTAACATTTAATGTGTTGTTGTTTTTATTTAAAGGGATAGTAATGCTTCAAAAAAAAAAAAAGCAGCTCAGATTAATCTCCATAGTATTTGGGCCATGGAGAGTGTTATTTCAGTACTGTCAGAGTTGTAGTACAAGAGTAATTGAATGATAAAGTATCCCCCTCCCGCCCCTTTTACTGATGTAACACTGCTCACCTCAGAGCAGCAAGACTGTCCGGATGGATCGCAGAGAGGGACAATCTTCAGTGTTCATAAGGAAAAACCTGTCAAAGGGGGCAGTGTTTTCCTTATGATCACAGTAAGAAGATTGTCCATTGCTGTGATCTGTCCGGTCAAGTGACCAGATTCCACATCTGAGGGGAGGTGTCTTACACTAGGTAAAAGGGGAGGGAGGGGGATACTTTATCATTCAATTACTCTTGAACTACAACTCTGACAGTATTGATATAACACTCTCCAAAATCCAAATACTATGAAGATTAATTGGAGCTGTTTTTATTGTGAAACATTATGATCCGTTTGATTTATTTTTGTTTCTGTTTGTATAAATGTGTAACTTTGTAGTGTAAATGCTCTCCCTGACAGACCTGAAAACAAGAAGAAATGTGAATATTTTCCTATTTGTAAAACGCTTTCTAGATTAAATAAATAAATAAATACATAAATTGTCTTTGAACTGGCAATTTCAAACACAATTATTTAGTCCAAAATGTTTTATATAAATGTTGACAGGTTATTGTATCTAATTTTTTCGAGTGGAACTGTGACTTTATAAGAAATTGTGATTTTGAAAGAGCTTTCAAAACCACTTATTTCAGACAGACACATTTTTAATTTAAAGCAACAGTTTGTGATATAGACAACTTTATTTGTTTGTTATTTTATGCACGTTAGACATAACTGGCTCTGGCTCCGCCTCCCACCTGCCATTCCCTGCTGAACAAATACTAACATTCCGCACTGCTCTCCCTCCCAACTGCCATTCCCTACTGAATACTAACATTCCACACTGCTCTCCCTCCCACCTGCCATTCCCTGCTGAACAAATACTAACATTCCGCACTGCTCTCCCTCCCACCTGCCATTCCCTGCTGAACAAATACTAACATTCCGCACTGCTCTCCCTCCCACCTGCCATTCCCTGCTGAACAAATACTAACATTCCGCACTGCTCTCCCTCCCAACTGCCATTCCCTGCTGAACAAATACTAACATTCCGCACTGCTCTCCCTCCCAACTGCCATTCCCTGCTGAACAAATACTAACATTCCGCACTGCTCTCCCTCCCAACTGCCATTCCCTGCTGAACAAATACTAACATTCCTCACTGCCCTCCCTCCCACCTGCCATTCCTTCTGTTCAGTACTAGCTCGTTTACACAGACTGATGAATAAATGTAAATGTCTCAGTCAGTGACTAACACAAATACAGGTGATTTTGAAAGCTCTCTCTCTCTCGAATTTACCTACTTTTTTACAAAGTGACAGTTCCAATTTGAGGGGGACTACAGTAAAGTACATTTTATAAGACAAAAAAAGACAACGTTGCACATCTCATTATAGTTCAGTCTTCCACATACCCACTGGTAGTCACAGACCCACAGATATACTGTCCCTCCAGCCTTAACCCCCTTTCCAACGTCACTGATATCTGTCCCATGGAACCTGCTTAACCACTTCAGGGACCCTGGGCTTCCACGGAAGAGCGTGTAAGAAGCAATATCCTAACAGTATGGGCTCTGCACCTCCAGTTAGATACAGGACTGATCTATGGTGATGAACGAGCACTTAACTCGATGTATAATAAACAGCAACAAGCCCCACGGGACGGTAAATGTTTTACAGCGCAATTTGACCGCATTGATCTTCTGTGTCCCTCCAATTCACAGCCTGTTTGCTCCGGTCATTACTCTTTACATCTGGGACATGTCTGGACTCCACGATCCATGAGCTCTGATCCGCTGCGCTGCGCACTGTATCTTATAATTATATCTACAAGGCAACGTACACCAGAATCACTGCGGCAGATGTACTGCGCAGAAGTGGAGCAATTCTAGAACAGACCAACCGCAACACAGCGAACAAAAACACATTCCAAATGGGGCTTTTAACCCCTTATATGCTACAGATGACTCCAAGGCATTGCCCTAGCATTCAAGAGGTTAAAAATTCCCATTGGGAATTATTATCTCTCTGCTATAATGCAGTTGGTTTGCTCAGGTTTGTCAGTTCATCCTCTGCAGTGGTACCATGCACGGGCCCGATCTATACAACACCAGTTAACCCTCTGTGTGACAGAACGGTGTCCAATGCACTATGAATTCCTCTGATATAATAGGAAGGGACAGCACTTTTTTTGTGTTACTTGGTATCAGCCCCTATTTTACACTATATGATACTTTTTGCCAACAATTTAAAGGGATAGTAATACTTTAAATGTAAAATATATATATATATATATATATATATACATACTAGTTGAACAGCCAGTTACACGGGCCACAGTGTCACAGCCACCCGGTCGCGGGGCAGTCACGCGCAGTAGAGACTGTCCGTGCCACGTCTGATACAGAGCTGGATGCTCCTTCGGAGCGCCCAGCTCTGTATCAGCCGCGGCGCGGGCAGTCTCTACTGAGCATGACTGCAGCACGTGCAGCAGTGTCTACTGCGCATGTCGCGGCGTTACACGTGATTTAGCGAATTATTATATAGGATATATATATATATATATATATATAAATCATCATAGTAGAAAAGCACTCACAGTTGGCTTCATAGGCAGAAAATATTTGTAGTTTATTTAGACCAACGTTTCGGCCAACCTCTGTGGCCTTTGTCAAGGTTACCAAAGGCCACAGAGGTTGGCCGAAACGTTGGTCTAAATAAACTACAAATATTTTCTGCCTATGAAGCCAACTGTGAGTGCTTTTCTACTATGATGATTTACATATGAAATTTTTCCTTGGATCAGCACCCAGACGTTACTAAGGATATATAACAGTGAGTGCCACCATATTCTGCATTTATATATATATATATATATATATATATATATATATATATATATATATATATATATATATCCCTGACTTAAGCAAGGGTACTCCCACTGAAAATGTACAGTGGCACTGTTGTTACACGATCCTATGGGCAGCTCTGGTAAGTTGACCATAAATATTCATAGGATGGTGTAGCAACAGCGCCACTGTACAATTACAGGCCACTGTGATATTGCACATAAAATAATTAAAGTTTGAGCTGTAATAACTCGTATAAAAAAAACCTCAGCAGTGGGAGTACTCTTGTTTTACTCAGGGGTATAAACCCTAAAACATATTTTTTTTTTTACATTTTAAGTATTACTATCTCTTTAAATATGTTATAGTACCAGCACCTCTTTTTTTCCACAAAAATAGCTGTCTGTGGGAATGTTTATCTGTCTGAATGTGCTGTATAATCAGTCGGGGACCAAAATATCTTCTCAGAAGGGAAAAGAAAAACATTTTGTGGTCTAGTCTGAGCTGTAACAACTTTTGAATGAAGCATCCACCAGCCGTGAACAAACCCTTTGCTTACTGAAAAGGAAAAGGCAAACACTCTGTACATTTTCTTATACATCGTGGTCCATTAACCCTCTGAGCACCAGAGAGGTTAATCTGCCCTGTTGAGAGCAATTTGTTTTTTTATAAGCAATTTGAGACCTCATTGATTTCAAAACCCCAGTGAGAATGTGTATTTATTCCTGATGGTGCAGTACGTTCCACCACAATTGCTCCACAGCTACCTTTGTACATATCCCCAGTGACTGTTCATTGTACTGTGGATCCTTCTGGTCCAAAAGGGGTTAATAAAAACAAAAAAAGGAAAATGACGTGATTGGGAGGAGAGGGCGCATGAAGTACATTTTGTTTATAATTGGGAATCTCAACAGAATCACAGATTGCAGACCCCCCCACACACACACACTCCTGGCTGAGCTACCCTCAGCGCTACCCTACACACGTACAGTACCTGACAGATTCCATCCTCAGTGCTACCCTACACATGTACAGTATCTGATAGATTCCATCCTCAGCGCTACCCTACACACGTACAGTACCTGACAGATTCCATCCTCAGTGCTACCCTACACACGTACAGTACCTGACAGATTCCATCCTCAGTGCTACCCTACACACGTACAGTATCTGATAGACTCCATCCTCAGCGCTACCCTACACATGTACGGTATCTGATAGATTCCATCCTCAGCGCTACCCTACACACGTACAGTATCTGATAGATTCCATCCTCAGCGCTACCCTACACATGTACAGTATCTGAAAGATTCCATCCTCAGCGCTACCCTACACACGTACAGTATCCGATAGATTCCATCCTCAGCGCTACCCTACACACGTACAGTATCTGATAGATTTCATCCTCAGCGCTACCCTACACACGTACAGTATCTGATAGATTGCATCCTCAGCTCTACCCTACACACGTACAGTATCTGATAGATTCCTTCCTCAGCGCTACCCTACACACGTACAGTATCCGATAGATTCCATCCTCAGCGCTACCCTACACACGTACAGTATCTGATAGACTCCATCCTCAGCGCTACCCTACACATGTACAGTATCCGATAGATTCCATCCTCAGCGCTACCCTACACATGTACAGTATCTGATAGATTCCATCCTCAGCGCTACCCTACACACGTACAGTATCTGATAGATTCCATCCTCAACGCTACCCTACACATGTACAGTATCTGATACATTCCATCCTCAGAGCTACCCTACACACGTACAGTATCTGATAGATTCCATCCTCAGCGCTACCCTACACATGTACAGTATCTGATACATTCCATCCTCAGCGCTACCCTACACATGTACAGTATCTGATACATTCCATCCTCAGCGCTACCCTACACACGTACAGTATCTGATAGATTCCATCCTCAGCGCTACCCTACACATGTACAGTATCTGATAGATTCCATCCTCAGCGCTACCCTACACACGTACAGTATCTGATAGATTTCATCCTCAGCGCTACCCTACACATGTACAGTATCCGATAGATTCCATCCTCAGCGCTACCCTACACGTACAGTATCTGATAGATTCCATCCTCAGCACTACCCTACACATGTACAGTATCTGATAGATTCCATCCTCAGCGCTACCCTACACACGTACAGTATCTGATAGATTTCATCCTCAGCGCTACCCTACACACGTACAGTATCTGATAGATTGCATCCTCAGCTCTACCCTACACACGTACAGTATCTGATAGATTCCATCCTCAGCGCTACCCTACACACGTACAGTATCTGATAGATTCCATCCTCAGCGCTACCCTACACACGTACAGTATCCGATAGACTCCATCCTCAGCACTACCCTACACATGTACAGTATCCAATAGATTCCATCCTCAGCGCTACCCTACACACGTACAGTATCTGATAGATTCCATCCTCAGTGCTACCCTACACACGTACAGTATCTGACAGATTCCATCCTCAGCGCTACCCTACACATGTACAGTATCCGATAGATTCAATCCTCAGCGCTACCCTACACACGTATAGTATCTGATAGATTCCATCCTGAGCGCTACCCTACACACGTACAGTATCTGATAGATTCCATCCTCAGCGCTACCCTACACATGTACAGTACCTGATAGATTCCATCCTCAGTGCTACCCTACACATGTACAGTATCTGACAGATTCCATCCTCAGCGCTACCCTACACATGTACAGTATCGATAGATTCCATCCTCAGCGCTACCCTACACATGTACAGTATCTGATAGATTCCATCCTCAGCGCTACCCTACACACGTACAGTATCTGATAGATTCCAACCTCAGCGCTACCCTACACACGTACAGTATCTGATAGCTACCCTACACAAGTACAGTATCTGATAGATTCCATCCTCAGCGCTACCCTACACACGTACAGTATCTGATAGATTCCATCCTCAGCGCTACCCTACACATGTACAGTATCTGATAGATTCCATCCTCAGCGCTACCCTACACAAGTACAGTATCTGATAGATTCCATCCTCAGCGCTACCCTACACATGTACAGTATCTGATAGATTCCATCCTCAGCGCTACCCTACACACGTACAGTATCTGATAGATTCCAACCTCAGCGCTACCCTACACACGTACAGTATCTGATAGCTACCCTACACAAGTACAGTATCTGATAGATTCCATCCTCAGCGCTACCCTACACACGTACAGTATCTGATAGATTCCATCCTCAGCGCTACCCTACACATGTACAGTATCTGATAGATTCCATCCTCAGCGGTACCCTACACAAGTACAGTATCTGATAGATTCCATCCTCAGCGCTACCCTACACACGTACAGTATCTGATAGATTCCATCCTCAGCGCTACCCTACACATGTACAGTATCTGATAGATTCCATACTCAGCGCTATCCTACACACGTACAGTATCTGATAGATTCCATCCTCAGCGCTACCCTACACACGTACAGTATCTGATAAGATTCCATCCTCAGCGCTACCCTACACACGTACAGTATCTGATAAGATTCCATCCTCAGCGCTACCCTACACATGTACAGTATCTGATAGATTCCATCCTCAGTGCTACCCTACACACGTACAGTATCTGATTGATTCCATCCTGAGCTCTTCCCTACACATGTACAGTATCTGATAGATTCCATCCTGAGCGCTACTTACACACGTACAGTATCTGATAGATTCCATCCTCAGCGCTACCCTACACACGTACAGTATCTGATAGATTCTATCCTCAGCGCTACCCTACACATGTACAGTATCTGATAGATTCCATCCTCAGCGCTACCCTACACACATACAGTATCTGATAGATTCCATCCTCAGCGCTACCTTACACATGTACAGTATCTGATAGATTCCATCCTCAGCGCTACCCTACACACGTACAGTATCTGATAAGATTCCATCCTCAGCGCTACCCTACACACGTACAGTATCTGATAGATTCCATCCTCAGCGCTACCCTACACATGTACAGTATCTGATAGATTCCATCCTCAGCGCTACCCTACACACGTACAGTATCTGATAGATTCCATCCTGAGCTCTTCCCTACACATGTACAGTATCTGATAGATTCCATCCTGAGCGCTACTTACACACGTACAGTATCTGATAGATTCCATCCTCAGCGCTACCCTACACACGTACAGTATCTGATAGATTCCATCCTGAGCGCTACTTACACACGTACAGTATCTGATAGATTCCATCCTCAGCGCTACCCTACACACGTACAGTATCTGATAGATTCCATCCTCAGCGCTACCCTACACATGTACAGTATCTGATAGATTCCATCCACAGCGCTACCCTACACACGTACAGTATTTGACAGATTCCATCCTGAGCGCTACCCTACACACGTACAGTATCCGATAGATTCCATCCTCAGCGCTACCCTACACATGTACAGTATCTGACAGATTCTATCCTCAGCGCTACCCTACACATGTACGGTATCTGATAGAATTTATCCTCAGCGCTACCCTACACACGTACAGTATCTGATACATTCCATCCTCAGCGCTACCCTACACACAAACAGTATCTGACAGATTCCATCCTCAGCGCTACCCTACACACGTACAGTATCTGATACATTCCATCCTCAGCGCTACCCTACACACAAACAGTATCTGACAGATTCCATCCTCAGCGCTAACCTACACACGTACAGTATCCGATAGATTCCATCCTCAGCGCTACCCTACACACGTACAGTATCTGACAGATTCCATCCTTAGCGCTACCCTACACACGTACAGTATCCGATAGATTCCTTCCTGAGCGCTACCCTACACATGTACAGTATCTGATAGATTCCATCCTCAGCGCTACCCTACACACGTACAGTATCTGATAGATTCCATCCTCAGCGCTACCCTACACATGTACAGTATCTGATAGATTCCATCCTCAGCGCTACCCTATACACATACAGTATCTGATAGATTCCTTCCTGAGCGCTACCCTACACATGTACAGTATCCGATAGATTCCTTCCTGAGCGCTACCCTACACATGTACAGTATCTGATAGATTCCATCCTCAGCGCTACCCTACACACGTACAGTATCTGACAGATTCCATCCTCAGCGCTACCCTACACATGTACAGTATCTGATAGATTCCATCCTCAGCGCTACCCTACACATGTACAGTATCTGATAGATTCCATCCTCAGCGCTACCCTACACATGTACAGTATCTGATAGATTCCATCCTCAGCGCTACCCTACACACGTACAGTATCTGATAGATTCCATCCTCAGCGCTACCCAACACATGTACAGTATCTGATAGATTCTATCCTCAGCGCTACCCTACACATGTACAGTATCTGATAGATTCCATCCTCAGCGCTACCCTACACACGTACAGTATCTGATAAGATTCCATCCTCAGCGCTACCCTACACACGTACAGTATCTGATAGATTCCATCCTCAGCGCTACCCTACACATGTACAGTATCTGATAGATTCCATCCTCAGCGCTACCCTACACACGTACAGTATCTGATAGATTCCATCCTGAGCTCTTCCCTACACATGTACAGTATCTGATAGATTCCATCCTGAGCGCTACTTACACACGTACAGTATCTGATAGATTCCATCCTCAGCGCTACCCTACACACGTACAGTATCTGATAGATTCCATCCTGAGCGCTACTTACACACGTACAGTATCTGATAGATTCCATCCTCAGCGCTACCCTACACACGTACAGTATCTGATAGATTCCATCCTCAGCGCTACCCTACACATGTACAGTATCTGATAGATTCCATCCACAGCGCTACCCTACACACGTACAGTATTTGACAGATTCCATCCTGAGCGCTACCCTACACACGTACAGTATCCGATAGATTCCATCCTCAGCGCTACCCTACACATGTACAGTATCTGACAGATTCTATCCTCAGCGCTACCCTACACATGTACGGTATCTGATAGAATTTATCCTCAGCGCTACCCTACACACGTACAGTATCTGATACATTCCATCCTCAGCGCTACCCTACACACAAACAGTATCTGACAGATTCCATCCTCAGCGCTACCCTACACACGTACAGTATCTGATACATTCCATCCTCAGCGCTACCCTACACACAAACAGTATCTGACAGATTCCATCCTCAGCGCTAACCTACACACGTACAGTATCCGATAGATTCCATCCTCAGCGCTACCCTACACACGTACAGTATCTGACAGATTCCATCCTTAGCGCTACCCTACACACGTACAGTATCCGATAGATTCCTTCCTGAGCGCTACCCTACACATGTACAGTATCTGATAGATTCCATCCTCAGCGCTACCCTACACACGTACAGTATCTGATAGATTCCATCCTCAGCGCTACCCTACACATGTACAGTATCTGATAGATTCCATCCTCAGCGCTACCCTATACACATACAGTATCTGATAGATTCCTTCCTGAGCGCTACCCTACACATGTACAGTATCCGATAGATTCCTTCCTGAGCGCTACCCTACACATGTACAGTATCTGATAGATTCCATCCTCAGCGCTACCCTACACACGTACAGTATCTGACAGATTCCATCCTCAGCGCTACCCTACACATGTACAGTATCTGATAGATTCCATCCTCAGCGCTACCCTACACATGTACAGTATCTGATAGATTCCATCCTCAGCGCTACCCTACACATGTACAGTATCTGATAGATTCCATCCTCAGCGCTACCCTACACACGTACAGTATCTGATAGATTCCATCCTCAGCGCTACCCAACACATGTACAGTATCTGATAGATTCTATCCTCAGCGCTACCCTACACATGTACAGTATCTGATAGATTCCATCCTCAGCGCTACCCTACACACGTACAGTATCTGATAGATTCCATCCTCAGCGCTACCCTACACATGTACAGTATCTGATAGATTCCATCCTCAGCGCTACCCTACACACGTACAGTATCTGATAGATTCCATCCTCAGCGCTACCCTACACACGTACAGTATCTGATAGATTCCATCCTCAGCGCTACCCTACACACGTACAGTATCTGATAGATTCCATCCTCAGCGCTACCCTACACACGTACAGTATCTGATAGATTCCATCCTCAGCGCTACCCTACACACGTACAGTATCTGATAGATTCCATCCTCAGCGCTACCCTACACACGTACAGTATCTGATAGATTCCATCCTCAGCGCTACCCTACACACGTACAGTATCTGATAGATTCCATCCTCAGCGCTACCCTACACACGTACAGTATCTGATAGATTCCATCCTCAGCGCTACCCTACACACGTACAATATCTGATAGACTCCATCCTCAGCGCTACCCTACACACGTACAGTATCTGATAGACTCCATCCTCAGCGCTACCCTACACACGTACAGTATCTGATAGATTACATCCTCAGCGCTACCCTACACACGTACAGTATCTGATAGATTCCATCCTCAGCGCTACCCTACACACGTACAGTATCTGATAGATTCCATCCTCAGCGCTACCCTACACACGTACAGTATCTGATAGATTGCATCCTCAGCGCTACCCTACACATGTACAGTATCTGATAGATTCCATCCTCAGCGCTACCCTACACACGTACAGTATCCGATAGATTCCATCCTCAGCGCTACCCTACACATGTACAGTATCCGATATATTCCATCCTCAGCGCTACCCTACACACGTACAGTATCTGATAGATTCCATCCTCAGCGCTACCCTACACATGTACAGTACCTGATAGATTCCATCCTCAGCGCTACCCTACACACGTACAGTATCTGATAGATTCCTTCCTGAGCGCTACCCTACACATGTACAGTATCTGATAGATTCCATCCTCAGCGCTACCCTACACACGTACAGTATCTGATACATTCCATCCTCAGCGCTACCCTACACATGTACAGTATCTGATAGATTCCATCCTCAGCGCTACCCTACACACGTACAGTATCTGATAGATTTCATCCTCAGCGCTACCCTACACACGTACAGTATCTGATAGATTCCATCCTCAGCGCTACCCTACACATGTACAGTATCTGATAGATTCCATCCTCAGCGCTACCCTACACACGTACAGTATCTGATAGATTCCATCCTCAGCGCTACCCTACACATGTACAGTATCTGACAGATTCCATCCTCAGCGCTACCCTACACACGTACAGTATCTGATAGATTCCATCCTCAGCGCTACCCTACACATGTACAGTATCTGATAGATTCCATCCTCAGCGCTACCCTACACATGTACAGTATCTGATAGATTCCATCCTCAGCGCTACCCTACACACGTACAGTATCTGATAGCTACCCTACACACGTACAGTATCTGATAGATTCCATCCTCAGCGCTACCCTACACACGTACAGTATCTGATAGATTCCATCCTCAGCGCTACCCTACACACGTACAGTATCTGATAGATTCCATCCTCAGCGCTACCCTACACATGTACAGTATCTGATAGATTCCATCCTCAGCGCTACCCTACACACGTACAGTATCTGATAGATTCCATCCTCAGCGCTACCCTACACACGTACAGTATCTGATAGATTCCATCCTCAGCGCTACCCTACACACGTACAGTATCTGATAGATTCCATCCTCAGCGCTACCCTACACGTGTACAGTATCTGATAGATTCCATCCTCAGCGCTACCCTACACATGTACAGTATCTGATAGCTACCCTACACATGTACAGTATCTGATAGATTCCATCCTCAGCGCTACCCTACACATGTACAGTACCTGATACATTCCGTATGATACATCAGTGTTAACTCCACGGCCCCAACCTATCCTCACGTACCACTAACAGGCAGGAGTTAAAGGGGCACTAACACCTAATTATAACCCCCCATTTACGTTAAAGTGGACCTTTCACTTTGAATTAAGGTTACATCTTGGAAAAACCTTCAGTAAATCTGCTTATTTATCATTTAGCCAAACATCCAGCAGATGTGTAATGTATAAATACTTTGTGTGTGTGTGTGAGAGAGAATGTGTGTATGTTTGAGAGAGAGAGAGTGTGTGTGTGTGTGAGACAGAGAGAGAATGAGAGATAGTGTCTGTGAGAGAGAGAGAATAGAGAGACTGTGACCAAGTCTCACAGGTAAAACTGCACATTTTTGCTAGTGAGGTGATATTTACATTCCTGGGTCTTTTTCTCTCTTCTTTCCTCACTGTTCAGTAGTTCACTATGTCTCCCCATGTCACTTATATTACCCAGATACCCCTCAAATACAGCGGATCATTTACTTCTCCTAATGCCAGCATCCTATTATATATGATAGTGAGATGTGTCCAGCATATTTTTAAGGCGATGTGTTGGACATCTCTCTGGCACTTAAAGGTTCAAATGCATAGAGCAGAAGGAGGAGACCTTTGGCTCTCTGCTGGCTGTATATATATATACTAGTATAAAAGCCCGTGTACACGGGCCAAGGTCCGGTTAATGTTAACATTTGAGTGCCAGAGGAGTAAGCAATGCATTGTGTACCCCACTAGCACTCAAAGGGTTAAGAGGCTGCTACCTCACTGCTCCACGTAATGCAGTCATGCTCAGTAGAGACTGCCCGAACACAGGCAACCTCTACTGCACATGACTGCATCGTGACAAACATCCTAGTGAATTATTATATAGGATGATAGGAGTTGAATAGGGTGACCAAGTGGCCTGGACTGCCAAGGACAGTACCAAATTTTAAATGTGAGTCCTATGTCCCGGGTAGCCTCCTTCTGTGACAATAAAAAGTCCTGGAATGAAGACTTCAGAACACAGAGTTCTAAACACTAGAACTGCCCATTGCCTACTGTGACAGGAAGTGATTCCTCTGCTGGGCTACAACAAAATGGGTTCCACACAGAGCTCTGAACACTAGAACTGTCCACCGCCTACTGTGACAGGAAGTGATGTCTCTGCTGGGCTTCAACAAAATGGGTTCCACACAGAGCTCTGAACACTAGAACTGCCCATTGCCTACTGTGACAGGAAGTGATGTCTCTGCTGGGCTTCAACAAAATGGGTTCCACACAGAGCTCTAAACACTTGAGAGAGAACTGAGCCTTGATCTGGACATCAGTCTTGGCATGCAGTATCATTTTGTTGTAGTGTAATGTTTGGGCTTCATGTACATTTTCTTGTTGCCCACAACAGGCAACATTTTGTATAACAGCAGTCAATGGGTAGTTTTCACTCAACTCTGTGGTGCGCTTTTCTCTCTGCAGTGTCCCTGAATGGCAGAATTTAAATGTGTTCTACCTAGAGTTGAAGTCACCAGCAGCTGGAGAGGTACATGTTGCCTAGCCTTAGCACTGAGCATTAGCCCAGGGGAAGAGGCGTATCTGCTGACACAGCTCATTTTCTGCTCTTGAACATTGGGCCACTAATCACGCACCTGCACTCCACAGTATTACAAGAGAGTAATCACTTTAGTACAATTAAACTCACACACTCAACCATCATTAAGGCTTTAACCCTTTAAGTGCCATTTGGCATACATATTAATACTTTTCTGTTCTCGCAGACAGACTGGAATGACTAGATCCAACACCTGTGGTATCAACGCTAAGAAAACATTATCGTTTCTTCACATAGAAAATAATAATAATTATTGAGGTTAAAAAAAAAAAAAAAAAAAAAAAAAGACATCAATCACATTTTTCATAACTCTGTCTATAATGATTTCATATCAACTAGTCCATATATATCCCTCCCTTCATTCTATCATGTTATATATCGCTTGTGCTGCTCTTCTCACACTTTAAGGGAGCAGCAAACGTTTATTAATTGAAAAAATATGTTCCAGAACGTTTCCTGCTCTGAAACAAGGGTGAGTCCCAGTGTTGGGAGATTTTCCATTCATAATTATGGTAACTCAAATTTTAAATCAAACTGTTAACAATAACACCCACTGGTGTTGAAAAAGCAACATTTTATTTATAATCAGGTATTCTATGGAGAGCCTGAGTCATAGACTGTGGAGACCGCAACAAAAGACAATAGAAGACTTGATGCAGTCAGGGCTGGATTGACATCTCAGGAGCCTGTAGGCACAAAAATCTTAAGCACCCCCCCCCCCCAATTGGCCATCTCCACAATGTTCCAAATCTCCATATTACCCCCCATATCCATATTGCCCTCACATTGCCTCCATCAGCTCCAACTTGCCCCCATCAGCTCCTAGCTCCACAATATCAGTATGAGTTATCGCTACACTGAATAATCCGGAGGTGTGGGGTACAGAAAAGCACAGGATATAATAGATACACAAGAAATAATTATATCTAGAATATTAATAAAAATACTAAAAGTTCAGACTAGGATAACAAGATCAATATTCCACTGCATAAAATATAAACTCAGACCTGGGTGAAGAGTCACTTCACAGTCGTTTATGGTCCAAAACTAAAAAACAAGGGATGAAGAGGATATAAATGGATGATGAAAAGATGAACTGAATCAATGGTGATGATAATGAATCAGTCAAGTTCTATAGTCCCCGCTTACTCAGTCCCCTGTGCTGCTAATCCAATGGTAATTCTGTTGATCGCCCGTCAGAAGAACTAGTAAAACAAAAAGGGAAACAAGCGCACCAGGCGGACAAGAAGGGGTAGATATCTAAGTGCAGTATTTATTAAAACACCATAAATAAGAACAAATATCAAATGCACTCACATTTTCCCCATCTTGGGGTATAGAATATCGGGGTCCCTGCCCCCTATTAGCCACGAACTGCGTCCTTACGACTCCTGAAAGTCTATCCAAAGGCTGCTTCCCAGATGTTATCCATCCGGCCAAATGTTGTCTCCACTGCCGGCAACAATGCTGGAAATCCCAAAACCAATATGGCCGTCTCGTCATTCTGACTGGACACGCGGCCAAGGCGGTATCACGATGGGTATACTCTTTTAGTTCAGGGCCGTGGAAACCCGCAGGGGGTGTGGGGAGGGACTCTATAGAGTGCTCTCAGAACACCCAACGTGTATTCGCGAGTCGTACTGCTCGCTTCATCAGGGGTAAAAGATTTTTCCCCTGATGAAGCGAGCAGTAGGACTCGTGAAGACGCGTTGGGTGTCCTAACAGCACTCTATCGAGTCCCTCCCCCCGCCCCCTGCGGGTTTCCACGGCCCTGAACTAAAAGAGTATACCCATCATGATTCTGCCTTGGCCGAGTATCCAGTCAGAACGCCGACACGGCCATATTGGTTTTGGGATTTCCAGCATTGTTGCCGGCAGTGGAGACAACATTTGGCCGGACGGATAACATCTGGAAAGCAGCCTTTGGATAGACTTTCAGGAGTCGTAAGGATGCAGTTTGTGGCTAATAGGGGGCAGGGACCCCGATATTCTATACCCCAAGATGGGGAAAATGTGAGTACATTTGATATTTGTTTTTATTTATGGTGTTTTAATAAATACTGCACTTAGATATCTACCCCTTCTTGTCCGCCTGGTGCGCTTGTTTCCCTTTTTGTTTTACTAGCTCCAAGCTCCAACTTGCCCCATCAGCTCCAACTTGCCCCCATCAGCTCCAAGCTCCAACTTGCCCCCATCAGCTCCATATTGCCCCCATCAGTTCCAACTTGCCCTCACATTGTCATCAGCTCCTCATTGCCCCCTCGTATCCATTTCCTACCTCCCTGGTGGTCCAGCGGCAGGAGATGTCTGTGCCACCTTCTGCACCCCGAGCGGTCTTCTCTTTAGGAATACAGAGCGCTGAGAGATGTCATCTCCCAGCGCTCTGCATTAGAGCCGACAAGGGGGAGCAACAGCAGCTACAGGTCTGAGCTGAAGAAGGCACAGACCTTAGCATGCGAGGGGCGGGCCAGGCGGCGGGTTACTGTGAGTAGAGCTGTGAATTTAAAAAAAAAAAATATTTCAATGACAGGCACCTCTCTGTGGGGTGCGCCTGTAGGCAGGTGCCTACTCTGCCTTATGGCAAATCTGGCCCTGACTGCAGTTTAAAAAAAAAAAAAAAAAAAAAAAAAAAAAAAGCCCAAACCTTGAGCTTTAACACTTTCAGTGCCAGAGGCGTAAGCAACGCTTTGCAAAGCTCAAGGGTTTTTGTTGTTTGTTTGTTTGTTTTTTAACTGCAGCCTTCTATTGTCTTCTGTTGTGGTCTCCATAGTCTATGACTCAGGCTCTCTCATAGAATACCGGATTATAAATAAAATATATAATAAAAATGATTTAATAAAATCTCTGACAACAGAAGACGTACCTACACAACATAAAGACCTATATCATACATAAAATCAGCGCTGGAATTCCCTCAAGTAATCCACACGTCAGATTTATTGGGAAGGACTTTAATACAGCAGTTTTTCTATGAGAACAAACTGAACCCCTCGGATGCTAAAAAAAAGTCTCCAACACATTTTGAAGCAATACGTTAGCGACCTCACTAGCCTCCAAAGGGTTAATCAGATGTATCCTGTCTATATAGACAGGCTTAATTGTGCCCGGTGATCTAGACAAAATTAGTTTCTTTCATTAAAGTTGGACAGTTAAATTTAAATAAACGGTCATACTCTTTGCTCTTCTTTATGCCCAGATATTGAAGAATTTGAGTTTTGCATCTGAAAGGGTAATTATCTTTGATAAGCATAATTTGTGCCAAAGGCAAATGAATGTGCAAGTGGTTTCATGTCTCCTCACTTGGTATTAAACCTGACATGGACAAGAGGTTATCTAATTCATTGTACAGATAATTAAAGCATAAAGGATGAGTGATTGTCAGTATTACATTATCTGAACTGTAATGTGATCGCTTGTCCTTAAAGGGATAGTAATACTTCATTTTAACTTTATTTTATTTTGTAGGCATTAAAAAAACATGAAGAATGATATAAGTCTTATCTCTCAAACCTTTATGGTTTAAGAGATATTCACAAACAAAGTATCCCCCCCCTGTTCAACCACATCAGAAGGGAGATGCCCAGGTAGACTGCAGAGAGGGACAATCTTCAATTAAGATAATGGAAAAAGCTGAAAAACTTGTCAAGGGGGGAAGGGCTTTCATTGTTTTAATACAAAGAAAATTGTCCCCTTCTGTTATCTATACTGTCATACAACCAGACTCACATCTGAGAAGAGATGGCTTACACTAGGTAAAAGGGGCGGGGAGGGGAACTTTGCTTGTGAATATCTCATAAACCATAAAGGTTTGAGAGATAAGACTTATATCATTCTTCATGTTTTTTTAATGCCTACAAAATAAAATAAAGTTAAAACGAAGTGTTACTATCCCTTTAATAATTACCGGTTAGTTCTCATATACTTCCATTCTATAGCACTACCCTTGCAGACATCTTAAAACACAGCACAAACACAGCTGTAGATGAAGGACAACCATGACTAGTTTCAAGAAACTGTAACAATATTTTTTCTTCGTTATACTGCATTATTTTTCACCATAGCAACATTTTCCATAATTGATAGGATGAAGAGCATTTCACCAACATCGTTTAGCATTTACATATGTCCTTCCCACTGTATCAAAAATATTACTGACATGTAGCCTTAAAATTGCAATTTTCTCCCAGTATTTACTGTCATGCCAAATGTCACTGGCCATTGTATCATACCGAGGTTTGGGTACTAAGAAGAAGTGGAGTGATTCTAGGGTGACCACTGGTCCCGGAACGTCCGGGACTGTCCCTTATTTCAGGGCTATGTCCCGCGTCCTGGGTCATCTTCAACAGGGACAACGAAGTGTCCCGGAATGAAGCCAAGCCGCCCTGGATGTCATCCTGCAAGCGGTGTGTCACATCATGGACGCCGCGAGGGAGCGCTTGGTAGCATAAATCAGCGCTCCCTCGCGGCGTCCATGATGTGACACACCGCTTGCAGGCTGACATCCAGGGCGGCAATGCAGCTGAGCCTGATCTGGAGGCAAGCGCTCTAGTAATACAGAGCGCTGGGAGATGACATCATCTCCCAGCGCTCTGCATTACTGAGCACAGCGCGCGGGAGCTTCAGCTCTGTGCCGGAGGAGGCACAGAGCACTTTCCACACCGCTAGACCACCAGGGACTCAAGGTAGGGCATCAAGGGGCAACTAGGGTGACCACGTCCCAGAATGGCAGAAGGGAAATGTGGTCACCCTAAGTGATTCTGGAATAAACCAACTACCCTATTCCTAAAGTTCCCACAGATATAAGTGGGAGAAGTAAAATGTGTAGTTTTCCTCTGTGAAAATGTTTAGTTTTCCTCTGCATTAAAGGAGCAGTAAACTTTTTTTTATGAAAACACATATTTTATAGATCTTTTCCTGCTGAATAAAACAAGGTCACTCCCAGAGGTTTTATTCAAAATTTATAGCAGTTCAAATAATCAGGAAGTGAATTTACTGTGTGTTTACTTCCTGATAGTTCTGACAGGAAGTGAATTTACTGTGTTTACTTCCTGATTCTTCTGACAGGAAGTGAATTTACTGTGTTTACTTCCTGATAGTTCTAGCTGACAGGAAGTGAATTTACTGTGTTTACTTCCTGATAGTTCTGACAGGAAGTGAATTTACTGTGTGTTTACTTCCTGGTAGTTCTAACTGACAGGAAGTGTATTTACTGTGTTTACTTCCTGATAGTTCTAACTGACAGGAAGTGACTCAGCATTTTCTATCACATTCTATGGAGAACTGTATGTCTCTGACTTTCCTCTCCATTAGAATCTAACAGGAAAACGAATAATTTGACCACTAGAGGGCACTGCTAATGTAAAAGAACATGGGTTTAAACCGTAATAACTCTGGAAATATAAATCTCTTGGCAGTGGGAGTACCCTTATTTTACTCAATAGGAAAATCCCTACAATATATATTTTTTTTATAAAAAAAAAAGTTTACTGCTCCTTTAAAGCTAGTTTGCCTCAGAATAGCTCCAGTTCTTCTTAGCACATCCACCTTATTACCCTTCAATCAACCTGTTAGCAACAGCTCCAACTTGTGTCCAAAATGCAATTTAGTTTTAATGCACTCTATCTATAGGAGAGCTTGAGTCATAGACTTAATATCTCCGTAATAAAGTATATGAATTGCACAATTGGTGAACACAGTAGAAATTAAGAAGAATGGGTAATCACGAAGAAATATATCAATTATTATATTTATTCCAACATAACACAGGAAACGTGCCAGCAATTCTGCCACTACTTTGTCAGTATGTGGAAAACACACAGAATGTTAATTTGATTGCAAATTACAAAAAAGAAGATAATGAATTTTTTAAGCCTTATCAGCAGACACAGAAAGTAAAGATTTAAAGGTTCTTGGGACTGCGTGAGACAGGCGCGTTTTTGTGTCCCTATATCAGAGGGTCACTAAGCCGATTCAGCACCCTGGAGATTATGTGATTAGCCGGAATCACGGGAGATTCTCATGTTCTGCTGTTACATTTTAACTGGCTCAGGGGCAACAGGACTATACATTTCTGTAAGAATCGTCTGTAGCGATGGACCCACATACATGAACACACACACACACACACACATATATATGCACAGAACATATCTAAACACACACAAACATACAGATACACACACACGCACACATGTACATGCACACACAAACATACACATTTAGACACATATATATATACACACACACACACACACACACATACATGCTAGTTGAAGAGCCTGTGTACACTGGCAACAGTGCCGGCCGGTCGCGGTGCAGTCATGCGCAGTAGATACTCCTCGTGACGCTGCTGATATGGAGCGAAGCGCTCTGAATTCAGACCACTGTCCTCTCTGCACACCCTTCGGTGCACAGAGAGGACCACAGTCTGAATTTGGAGCGCCCCGCTCAGTACCAGTCACGTCATGCGCAGCAGTCTCTACTGCGCATGACTGCGTTGTTACATACTTTTAGCAAATTATTATATAGGATATATATATATATACATATTAGGGTTGCACCTATACTGATACTGGTATCGGTATCGGTGCCGATACCAGCATTTGCGTGAGTACTTGTACTCGCGCAAATGCGGCCGATGCCAGCACCGATACCCTGTGTCCAGGTCGGTGCTGCAGAAAGGGAGCCTGGGGAGCTGCTCACAATGCTCCCCGATTGCCTCTCTTCCTCCTGTAGCGTCGGCGCATTGCCGCGGGTTATCATGGCAACGCTCCGACGCTGACCTCTGCCGGGGCTAGTGAGAGAACAGCAAGCACCTGGCAGAGGAGGGTAAGGGAGGCAAGATGGGGCAGCGGGTGGTGAAAGAGGCAAAGAGGGGGGTCAAGAGGGAGAAAAAGAGGCAAAAGGGACTAAGGGAGAAAAAAAAGAGACAAACGGAGGGGGATCAGGAGACAAAAGGAGGGGGGAATCAGGAGACAAAAGGAGGGGGGAATCAGGAGACAAAAGGGTGGGATCAAGAGTCAAGGAGGGGGAGAAATGGGGATCAAAAGGGAGAGAAAAAGCCAAGGCAAAAGGAGGGAGCTCAAGAGGGGGAGAATGAAGTAAAGGTGGGAATCAAGAGGGGGAGAGAGAGGAAAAAGGGGAGAATCAAGAGGTGGTGTGTGTGTATGTATGTGTGTGTGTGTGTGTGTGTGTGTGTGTGTGTGTGTATATTTCAAGTACTCACCGATACTTCCAAGTACCTAAAGTATATATGTATATAATATATATATATATGCTTTAGGTACTTGGAAAACTAGCAAATGACCGCAAAAAACGTATCGGTAATTGGTATCGGTGAGTACTTGAAGCGGTCTTAAAAAATTGGTATCGGTGCATCTCTAATACACACATATATATACACACATACACACAAAACCAGAAAAAAAACTCACATGTGAGCGCACACACACAGAACATTCACATTCATACACACAAACAATTAATACGCACACATATAATTTCGGGTTATATTCAGACACATACATGTAACACTATATGGTTATTAGTCCATCATACTAGGCATTAGCCGCATTTAGCGCAGAAAAAAAGTGCAGGTTCAGTGTGTTATACTAAAGAATAAAAAAAAAAAAAAAAAATCACAGTTAAAAGTTAAAACACACAAATTGGCTGACGTTTATTACTATCCGTCCAATTTGCTTAACATGTTTTTAATTAAGACTTCCATTGCGTGATCCAATTTATGCCTATTAAAGAGGCATTATAGCTGCAGGAATAAGTGGGCTCTTAAAGCTCGTACCTAGGTAGGAGTCCTTTATACAGGAGTCAGGTAATCCTATTTTTATGTATCTGAAGGTTAATGTTTTTACTGGTCACCATTTCAAGCTTCTCAGTTTTCTGAATGGAAACCCACAGAGACAAAAATCCACCACAGATTTCTCATACCCCTGAATGGCGGATAGGAAGCAGTTTTGGGGCTACACTATCCTAGATTTTTTTTTTACTTAGTCCGCTCCTATAAGTGACCCTTCAGAACAGACTTAAAGGGATAGTATTACTTTATTTAAAAGGGATAGTAATACTTAAAATGTAAAAAAAATATATGTTGTAGGGTTTATCCCCCTTAGTAAAACAAGAGAACTCCCACTGCTGAAAGGTGTTTCATTCAAACGTTATTAATTTTCAGAGTTGAATTTTTTAGGTGCAATATCACAGTGTCCTGAAATTGTACAGTGGCGCTGTTGCTACACGATCCTATGGAGATTTATGGTCCCGGGACCAGAACTGTCCATAGGATCGTGTAGCAACAGCGCCACGTTAAAATTTCAGGCCACTGTGATACTGCACCTAAAAAATTCAACTCTGAAAATTAATAACGTTTGAATGAAACACCTTTCAGCAGTGGGAGTTCTCTTGTTTTACTCAGGGGGATAAACCCTACAACATATATTTTTTTTACATTTTAAGTATTACTATCCCTTTAACAAGCTATAATTTAGTTCTTCTTAAATAAATCAAGCAAATGAGCTTAGTCTTCTTTCCATAACTTGTATAGTTTGTGTGTAATATTGTTCTAAAGTTCCCCCCTCCTGCCCCTTTTATCCACATCAGTGCTCCAGCTGACAAACTTATATTCTGATCCCGTGACTGAAATAACAGTGTATACAAAGACAATCTTCATGAGAACGGTCTACATAGTGTGCCTGGTTTGAGACAGTAGACCGTTCTCATGAAGATTCTCTTTGTATACAGTGTTATTTCGGCTCTGCAGACGAGCTGTCCGGTCCGCGGACCAGAATCTAAGTTTGTCAGCTGGAGCGCTGATGTGGGTAAAAGGGGAGGGAGGTTGGAACTTTAGAACAATATTACACACAAACTAGACAAGTTATGGAAAGAAGACTAAGCTTATTTGCTTGATTTATTTAAGAAGAACTAAATCACAGCTTGTTAAAATAAAGTAAATCTTTAAAGAGATAGTAATACTTTATTATTACTATCCCCCATATTGTAGGTATTTGCCAAATAATTTAATAGCGCCCAGGTTCATCTCTCAGACCTTTATGGTTTGAGAGATAACCGAAGGCAAAGTTCCCCCCTCCCTCCCCCTTCCCTGAAGTCAGTGTTGTACTGACTGCAGGGATATCCGGTCTGACATTCATCAGACGGCTCTGCAGCAGAGCCGTGATTGCGTTAGTGATTTATTTCACTGTAACAGTCTTCTACATGTGCTTGCAAACGAAGCACAAACCAAGCACATGTAGAAGACCGTTTCAGTGAAATAATTCTTTATAACTAACGGGATGTCGGCTCAGCTGCAGAGCCACCTGATGAAAGTCAGACCGGATATCCCTGCAGTCAGTACAACGCTGACTTCAGGGAAGGGGGAGGGAGGGGGGAACTTTGCCTTCGGTTATCTCTCAAACCATAAAGGTTTGAGAGATGAACCTGGGGGCTATTAAATTATTTTGCAAATATCTACAACATGGAGGGTAGTAATAATAAAGTATTACTATCCCTTTATGGTGTAATGCTTGGCTAAAGAGGTGAAGTTCTGGTAGAAGACAGCTGTACCAAAGTCGACAAACATTTCTGAAATCCACATGGATTTAACTGTTTGAATGCTGGCACTCAAATGATTAAATTGGGACTTTTAAAGGAAAAGTAAATCCTTCTACACTAAAATAAAACTCTGGCTGTGATTTCCTGACTAGCTTTGAATTGCTCAGGTAGCTCAGAGGTTAACCTTTCGAGTGCCAGAGGAGTACGGAATGTATTGCAAAGCAGTGCATTCCGTACCCCTCTGGCACTCAAAGGGTTAATACTTGCCAAGTCACATGATCAATTCAGTGGTGCTCCGCTAAGACTAGAGAGAGAGAGAGACATCTATCATGTCTGTTATGAGTAACTGGTGATAAGGAGGCTGGGACTGATGTCTCGAGTCTCAGTAGAGCCAGTCAGCTTGCGATGAGCAGGATATCGGCCCTGAGGAAGGGCACCGACTCTGTGGGGACTTGAGATGTCAGTGCCAGTTGCCGCTCACAGACAGAAAATGGAAGCTCCTTCTTCCAAGTCTTAGCGGAACACAGCAGGATCAGCCATGTGACTCGGTTCATGTTAAACCCTGAGTTACCACCGAAAGTTAGCAGTAGTCACAGACATACAGAAAATATCTTAGTATTGTGCAGGAGGGTTTATGGTTTCTTCAGCATTCAAAGGGTTATAAGCAGCACTTAAAAATTGAGACTTTTTTTTTTAAAGTTTGTCCTCTATTGCTCCCGAATGGCACCTCCTTAGCTACCTGAATTGCACCTTTAGAACAAAGTGATAATTGCATTTTAAATGGGAACTATCACATGCAGCTCCATGCAGCTCCAATATGCACACGGAAGCAAAGAAAATTATAAAAAGTCATGTCTTTTTTTCTTTTTGGCTTTGTATGTATTAAAAATTGACTTCATACATCCTGTATACAGCGTTGGCTTCGGCACGGCGGCACCAATTGTGGGAATGTATGACCACCCACCACCTTACCCCTTTTCCTCCAGCAGTTTGTCTAAACAGCTGCCTGCAGGCAGCATCGATGTGAAGGAGCAATCCAGGCAATTAATACACTGTAAACAGCAATATCCTGTTGCTTTTTACTGTGTATTCATTGCACGGCTTGCTACTTCACATCGATGCTGCCTTCAAGCAACTGTTTAGACAAAATGCTGGAGGAAAGGGGGAAGGCAAATGACGGGGAGAGCGTGAACATCATCTTAGACGGAGGAAAGATGGCTGCGCTCTCCGTCATCTCGGATCAAGATTTGGGTTATAGTTTCACCTACAGTGAAAAACTATAATAGGTGAAACTGGTCTCTATTAAATTTAAGAGTTAAGCAGTTGATTCCGGGGGGAAGTTCTTATTTGGTGACCTTTCCGCTTTAGCACTGCCACATGATGGGCTGTATACTATATTATACATACAGGTTGATAAAGGCACATTACCTGGCCCCCACGAGAAGCTGGTTCCTGTTCACGTCCAGCGCTAACTGAGAGAAATCTTGTACATCTGCATACGTGAAGTTAGACATCCACGGCTTGAGGTCTAAAGAGACAGACAGGAAAATAGAAAAATCAAAACTACTGAAAGGAAAATCTGCTATTACATGAAATGTGAAGATTTCCTCGATCGACCTTAAAGGTTCAGTAAAGTTTTATTTTGGAAAGAAACATGTACATTTCAGGTTTTTCTAGTGAATACAACAAGCTTACTCCCCATCGCTGTGTGCGGCTTTATTCAAATGTCATTACAGTTCGAACTATAAGGTTTTCTTCTGATGCCATATTTATATGTAGAACACATCATTTAGTTCCCTTTGTAGAACGGACATTCTCACAAAGACACAAATCCCTCTTTCCCATCCTAATGTCCCTCTTAGTAGGAGATCAGACTCCCTCCTGAAGTAGGGGATATCAATAACTTCTCCCGGTCCACACACACTCTCGCTCAGGATCATGACCCCACAAACACACTGTTTCACCTCCCACAGATAATTGTAACCCTCTATACACTCTGATTCAATAAGAGGATGTAATGTTTCCATAAAATACAAACTCAGGGATACACTTAATAGCAACTCTTTTATTTAACTCTTTTCATCTCTTCAGTCAACCTCACTAACTGTCTGTTTTCAACTGTCACTCCTCCACTTCCTGCTTCCTGATTCCCGCCCTTTCTCCTTAAAGAGAGAGGTGCTTTGCTGTATGTTACAGAGGGCAAGCCTGAAACACCACTTTCTATTTGTTCCCTCAGCATATTGCTACGTTGCCTCAACTGAAGAGCTACCCTGTGTTATATTGCTATGTTACCTCGGCTTAAGTAAGGAGGAGTTAATGCTCCCATTGGGTGATTCAATGGGGGAGTGGTTTAAATCATGCAGGGAGTTGGCCTGCCCCCACTATCCAGCTGCCCACCACTATCCAAGTGACTGAAAAAACAAAATGGCTGCCACACGCACACCACAGACACAAACACTTCAGACACAAACACACACTCACACACTCAATCACACACATTCACACTCTCTCTCACTCACTCTCTCAATCACACACACTCTCACACGCACGCACTCACACGCACGCACTCACACGCACTCACTCACACGCACTCACTCACACGCACTCACTCACACGCACTCACTCACACGCACTCACACCCCGGGAGCCAGCACAATCCACCTTCCACCATAGTCTCACTCTCACTCACACCCCGGAAGCCAGCACGATCCACCTTCCACCATAGTATGTGCAATTACCACATGCATTTCAACTACATGAATGAATGCCACAGTGGAGGCATAAGTACAAACACAAACTCATTACAATGACACATAAGTCACCCCCTTATGACTCACTTCTGTGTGTGTGTGTGTGTGTGTGTGCCTGTGTGTTCCATGTCTGTATCACACTCTATGTGTCTGTATGTTGTGCATTGCATGTATGTGTGTGTACAACTGTGTCGCTCTTTATGCATCTCAGTGCATGTATTTGCATTTGCGTGTGTCTTGCATCCGTGTGTGCATAATTCCCTATATAGCCTGACGGGCAGCGCCGTCCCACATTGCTAGTTATTTATATAGAAGTAGAATTATATACCTATACCCCATTTTATGCAGGCTGGTACCCTATTTGCTCTTGGAGCAGCTGAATGACTCTGCACACTACTGTGAAGTCTATTGTCTATCAGCACTCCTAAATCTTTCTCAGTGCAGTTCAAAAACTGACAACCGGATAAATATATTTATCTGTCTAGTGTCCATCTATCTCTGTATAAATGATCTATCTAGCAATCTATCTAGCGATCTATCTATCATCTATCAGTCTAGAATACATCTACCATATCCGTCTCTCTATTTAGTAACCATTTGTCTAATATCTATGTCATCTAATCTGTTATCCATCTATTTAGTAACTATCCATCATCTTTTTTTTAGTCAGTCTATCTACTGATCTGTCTCATATATCTATCTATCTATCTCATATCTATCTATCTGATATCTCTATCTATCTATCTGATATCTCTATCTATCTATCTATCTCTATCTCATATCTATCTATCTATCTATCTATCTATCTCATATCTATCTATCTATCTATCTATCTATCTATCTATCTATCTATCTATCTATCTCATATCTATCTCATATCTATCTATCTATCTGATATCTATCTATCTATCTCATATCTATCTATCTATCTATCTATCTATCTATCTATCTGATATCTATCTATCTATCTGATATCTATCTATCTATCTATCTCATATCTATCTCATATCTATCTCATATCTATCTCATATCTATCTCATATCTATCTCATATCTATCTCATATCTATCTCATATCTATCTATCCATCCACATGTCTCTGTCTGTCGGTATATAATGTAGTTATTACATACCCCAGGCAAAGTCATGCTGTATACAGATAGTATCTCTCTGTTTCTCTCTCTCTCACTATATATATATATATACATATCTTTGTGAATGTTACAATGTAATCTTGTAGGAGAGATAATTCAGCATTTTAGTATTTTTGTTCATTTAATCTGATTGGAGAGAAGGACTCGCAGGCGCAATCTCAGTAATCTGCTCACTGCTGCGTTCCTGCCGTTCTGACATCCTAATTGTGATGCGTGTGAAGGCTGTTATTACAAGTTACTAATCCTGGTACCCACGCTAGTGTAGCCTGCTGACTACACAGATAGGTTAACCCCTTAGGTATCAGCTTGAACGTCTACATGCATTTATAACTTTATTATTCATTACTGTCTGCTGCATATTGGTATCAAGTATATAGGCCCCAATGTGTTACACCTCTGCAGTGTGATTCTAGATTAGAGGGACCGCAGGTCATATTCAACTAAAAAGGTGCAATTCTGGAGAAATCCACATGCATTTTAACCCTCTGAGTGCCAGAGGGGTACGCAACGCATTGCTTTGCAATGCGTTGCGTACCCCTCTGGCACTCAAAGGGTTAAACTTTTGCCAAATCCTATTGATTTAAATGAGACTTTCAACGCAAGGACTAATAGGGAAATCTACAATGAACAGTGGAATGGCGTTGGGGACCTGTAGCTCTTAAGGGGTTAAACACCCCCATTTGAAATCACTTGGAACTTTCCTTTCGTCTCAGGGACATTTTAATGCGTAGCTGCAGCCTCCTGCCTCGGTGGGCATCAGTCTGGGTTTCCGACAGCCCCGGTTATACCGGAAGGAACCAGTTTAACCCTATGGTCACATGGTTAATGAGAAGTGAGGCTTCTCTGGGTGCACAGCACACAATCTCACAGACAGGAAGGGCATGATTTAAGGTTAACACTAAATGTAACCCCTTAACCCTTTCAGTGCCAGAGGAGTACGCAACGCATTGCTTTGCAATGCGTTGCGTACCCCTCCGGCACTGAAGGGGTTAAACCTGACATCAGGAGATCCGTGTTGGCGAACTCGAGGAGGCTCTTCAGCAGAGCCGAAATCACGTTATTTAAAAAGAACTACTTCATAAGAACGGTCTACAAAGTGAGCTTCCAAACCAGGGACACTTTGTGGACCTTTCCAATGAAGTCATTTTTTTTAAATAACGTGATTTCAGCTCTGCTGTAGAGCCACCGGCTGGTCCCCAGACCAGGATCTCCTGCTGTCAGCACAAATGGCATCATGAGAAGGGGAGGGAGGGGGAACTTTACATGCGAATATCTCACAAACCGAGGATTTGTGCCACATCATTTTTTTATACTCTACAAAACAAGAATAATTTTTTATGGGACATTAGTGTCTCTTTAAAGTGCCCCCCAAATCATTATGCACATGGCGATATACATATCAATACTAGTATTATTCTGAATAAATCCGGCGTTACTGAGAAATCCAGCATGTTCGGAGAAGCAATGGCAGGCATCTTAGTGTAGTGGTATCTGCACACCTCCACCGTCAGTCACTTCCTGTACCTTAAGGTACAATGCCACTCCCCCTCACCAATCCTAGAGGAGACTGGGACAGACAGAGCAGGCACACAGATGCTTATTCAGCAAAATGTCTGCACTGATGCCTACCTGTGTGCCTCCGAACAAGATGGATTTCTCAATAACTCCGGACTTATTCGGGATAACACTAGTATTGATTTGTATATCGCTATGTACAGAATTATTTTTTTGGGGGGGACATTAATTTGAGTGAAAGTTCCGCTTTACTGATCAGTAACGTGACATTCACAGTTGTTTTTCCCTTAAGGGCCGGTAACGGTTCGGACACATCACGTCCTTTGTGCTTATAGTTTCCCTGCAGTAGAGCTGGAAGCACAAACGGGGTCATGAGATTGACCACTCCAAGACCGGAGCGGTGTCTCTAAGTTCCCCGTTTGGTGCACCGGTACACAACATCAGTCAAGTGTGCCGGCGCACTGACACGGACAATGATCAAAGCGGTCCCTTAGATATATTGTATATATATGGTTTGTGTGTGTGAGTGTGTGTGTGTGTGTTATTAACCCTTTCAGTGCCAGAGAGCTCTGACACTGAAAGGGTTAAACATTCGTGAATTATTCCTCTTTAGGTTGATGAATGAATTGCCAAATATTCCTTTTACTGCAGGACAATTATGAAAAAATAGCAAAGTCTGTAAAAGAAAGAGTCGTATAGTTTATGGATTAACTCTTTTGATACCAGATGACGCTACAGTTTTACAGGGGGTGGAAAAAATAATGGAAACCGCAGTGAAATTCAATAAATTTCGGACACTATTCCTCCTAGCAGATGCCGTCTTCCCATAATCCGTGTGTCAGATCCTTGAACCAACAAACTGGTATCTCCAGCAATAAGTTCACCAACAATCTGTTGTCTTTTATAACCAGACAAATCTGTCGCTTTACAATGTTTTCCTACACTTTTACACTCCAGAAATCTATCATTTACTGAAACTAGCTCTAAACCACATAACCTGAAAAACAGAACAAAAGATAATCATTAGAAGCGTTCTTTCAGTGTTGTCAACAAAAAACATATGTTGCTAAATTCCCTAGGGTTTTCATTATTTTTGTCCTCCCCCTGTACATCTGAAATTCATCTCATCGTAATGCATTGAAGAGGGCTCTAGAATCCAAGAGTGTTAATGGGGATTGTGATTATCGAACAATATTTTTTAATTAACTCCACACGGTTGATTCTAACATGTGTTTGGCATAAAGGCCTCAGAGCATAACTCCTAGCAGACAATTGGTCCATATTTGTCTTAACAGATCTGTGTACAGTTTGATAGCATGCACTCAAATTATAGCACATTCTATGTTGCGTTACTGTTGCTTTAAAGGGACACTAATGCAAAGTACCTTATTTACATAAAGTGTCAGGAAGAGAGCACATGACATCATCACAAGGGAATCAAGATAAAACAGGACATCTCTTTAAAACAACAGATAATGTACATTACAAATTTGAGGAGACTTGGCTACAGTGAATATGAGAAGCTATCCAAGGAATCGAGAGTTAAAGGGATAGTAATACTTAAAATGTAAAAAAAAATATATTGTAGGGTTTATCCCCCTGAATAAAACAAGGGAACTCCCACTACTGAACGGTGTTTTAGTCAAAACTTATTACAGTTCAAACTGGAATTTTTTAGATGCAGTATCACAGTGGCCTGAAATTGTACAGTGGAGCTGTTGCTAAACTATCCTATGGAGATCTATGGTCAACTGACCAGATCTGTCCATTGGACGGTTTAGCAACAGTGCCCCAGTACAATTTCAGGCCATTGTGATATTGCACATAAAAAAGTCATGTTTGATTGGTAATAACTTTTGAATAAAACACATTTCAGCAGTGGGAGTACCCTTGTTTTACTCAGGGGATGAACCCTACAACATACATTTTTTTTTAGATTTTAAGTATTAATATCACTTTAACAATAAAGGTATATAGTTCAGTATTTATTATAGAATACTTAATTTAAAGCTATCCAGTACACAAAATCTTATATAATAATTCGCTAGGATGTTTGTCACGATGCAGTCATGTGCAGTAGAGACTGACCGCGTTCGGGCAGTCCCTACTGCGCACGATTGCATTGCGTGAGTGAGGCGACGCAAGAATGCATTGTGTGGAGCATGAGGTAGAGTCCACTTAACCCTTTGAGTGCCAGAAGGGTACGCAATGCATTGCAAAGCAATGTGTTGCGTACCCCTCTGGCACTCAAAGAGTTAACATTACCTGGACCTTGGCCCGTGTACACGGGCTTTTACACTAGTATAAACCATATTTCACTAACAGATATATTACAAACAATAAAATGCACAAGGTGACGGCTTCCCTTTAATTATAAGTCATGTGACCAGACTGCAGAAACAAGCCGAGTTCTCTCTCTAGAAACAGAAGACACTAAAGTGAATGTGACCTACAAACGTCAGCGATTCCATTTACAGTACAATATGGAAAAACATCAACGATGTTCACCAGTCATAGGAAACAAAGTGACTAGTCAGGAGATGAAGAGTTACTAGTTTGCACAAGAACAATTTAAAGGGACAGTAATGTCCCATAAAAAATGCTTATAGTTTTGTAGAGGTTAAAAAAATAAACGATATGACACAAATCCTATCTCTCAAACCGTTATTGTTTGAGAGATATCCTCCTCTAAAATTCCCTTTCTCCTGATATCAGCTGTAAAGGTGACAGAAAGAGATCCGTGTCGGCCGACACGAGGAGGCTCTTATGCAGAGCCGCAATAGCACGATTTAAAAATAAATACTTCTCTGGAACGGTCTAAAAACTGTGCTTGCAAACCAGGGACACTTTGTAGACTATTCCAATTAAGTATGTAGTTTTAAAGGGATAGTAATGTTTCATAATAAAAGTAGCTCTAATTAATCATCATAGTATTTGGACTTTGGAGAGTGTTATATCAATTCTGTCAGAGTTGTAATACAAGAGTAATTCAATGATAAAGTATCCCCCTTCCGCCCCTTTTACTGATGTAACACTGCTCAGCCAGATCAGGAGGGAGGTGCCCAGGTAGACTGCAGAGAGGGACAATCTTCAATTAAGATAAGGGAAAAACCTGAAAAGCTTGTCAAGGGGGGCAGGGCTTTCATTGTTCTCATAGGAAGAAGATTGTCCCCTTCTGTTATCTGTCTGGTCTATGGACTGGATTCCACATCTGAGAAGAGATGGCTTACACTAGGTAAAAGGGACGAGAGGGGAACTTTGCTTGTGAATATCTCTCAAACCATAAAGGTCTGAGAGATAAGACTTATATCATTCTTCGTGTTTTTTAATGCCTACAAAATAAAATAAAGTTAAAATGAAGTATTACTATCCCTTTAAATAACACTATTGCGGCTCTGCTGAAGAACCTCTTGTCGGCCCCAGACCGGGAACTCCTGCTGTCAGCTTATAGCTCCTTAAGGACCAGAGGGTGGTGTAACACATTTTGTAGCAATGTACTGCAGTCCCCTCTGTTCTTGAAGGAGTGAATTAAATGGTTAATAACACAACTGGCTGTTGATTTATTTAACCATTTAATAATCAAAGGGGAGTGCAATGCATTGTGTTGGGTTAAAGGGTTGGGAATGTTTCCTAACAAAAGCAGTTAAGATTGTTCTGCTGATCCATAGCTAGGTAAGTGTTTCTGTTACACACAGTAATCATACAGATACACCTGACTGCTGTGTGATGGACTCCTACCTAGGTAAGTGCTTCTGTTACACACAGTAATTGTATAGATACACCTGACTGCTGTATGATGGACTCCTACCTAGGTAAGTGCTTCTGTTACACACAGTAATTATGGACTCCTACCTAGGTAAGTCCTTCTGTTACACACAGTAATTATATAGATACACCTGACCGCTGTGTGATGGACTCCTACCTAGGTAAGTGCTTCTGTTACACACAGTAATTATATAGATATACACCTGACTGCTGTATGATGGACTCCTACCTAGGTAAGTGCTTCTGTTACATACAGTAATTATATAGATATACCTGACCGCTGTGTGATGGACTCCTACCTAGGTAAGTGCTTCTGTTACACGCAGTAATTATATACATATACACCTGACTGCTGTATGATGGACTCCTACCTAGGTAAGTGCTTCTGTTACATACAGTAATTATATAGATATACCTGACCGCTGTATGATGGACTCTACCTAGGTAAGTGCTTCTGTTACACACAGTAATTATATAGATATACCTGACTGCTGTGTGATGGACTCCTACCTAGGTAAGTGCTTCTGTTACACACAGTAATTATACAGATACACCTGACTGCTGTATGATGGACTGCTACCTAGATAAGTGCTTCTGTTACACACAGTAATTATATAGGTATACCTGACTGCTGTGTGATGGACTCCTACCTGGGTAAGTGCTTCTGTTACACACAGTAATTATATAGATACACCTGACTGCTGTGTGTTGGACTCCTACCTAGATAAGTGCTTCTGATACACGCAGTAATTATACAGATACACCTGACTGCTGTATGATGGACTCCTACCTAGGTAAGTGCTTCTGTTACACACAGTAATTATACAGATACACCTGACTGCTGTGTGATGGACTCCTACCTAGGTAAGTGCTTCTGTCGCACACAGTAATTATATAGATATACCTGACTGCTGTATGATGGGCTCCTACCTAGGTAAGTGCTTATGTTTCTCACAGTAATTATATAGATACGCCTGACTGCTGTGTGATGGACTCCTACCTGGGTAAGTGCCTCTGTTACACACAGTAATTTTATGGCAGCACGGAGGCTTCATATTATGCATAGATCTACTGGTATATATCTTTAACCCTAGTAATTACTATCTAGGCATGGATCTATTGCCATATATCTTTAACCCTAGTAATTCCTATCTAGGCATGGATCTATTGGCATATATCTGTAACCCTAGTAATTCCTATCTAGGCATATATCTACTGGCAAATATCTTAACCCTAGTAATTACTATCTAGGCATAGATTTACTGGCATATAGCTTTAACACTAATAATTGCTATCTAGGCATAGATCTACTGGTATATATCTTTAACCCTAGTAATTCCTATCTAGGCATGGATCTATTGGCAATGCATGGATCTTGCATATATCTTTAACCTGGTAATTCCTATCTGGGAATATATCTACTGGCATATCTATATTTTACCTTAGTGATTCCTATCTAGGCATGGATCTACTTGCATGTTTTTATCTCTTAATTCCTATGGGCATAGATCTACTTGCATTTATCTTTAACTCTAGTAATTCCTATCCGGGCATAGATATGCTTGCATATTTCTTACACCCTACTAAGACCTATCTGAATATGTATGTGTGTATGTATATATATATATGTGTGTGTATGTGTATATATGTATATATATGAAAGTATGTATGTGTATGTATATATATATATATATATATATATATATATATATATATATATATATATATATATATGTGTAGATATAAACCCTAGTAGTTTCGTATCTGGCCACGTGTGTTTATATGTGTATATTATGTTCCACTAACAGTACTCATCTTGTTACTTTGGATCTGCCTATATCTACTATACTTTGCTCCAGTGATGCTGGAGTGCTTTGCCTATCATACACCTACTTGACGCTGGCATTCTGTCTGGCAGGGCTGAGGGGGTTTCCAGTGACCCGGTCTGGGACTTCCCTCTGCTTTTGGCGCACAGACTGCGCAGTTCATCAACTTCATTGAGCAGTCCATGCTGTGCATGTTTATATATGTTTGCCTTCCTTTGAGTCATGTCTGCGGCTCTTTCACATGACCCGGCAGTGGGAAGTACTGCACATGATGCCCCCATCATGTCTGCACAGGCCGTCCCTCGGACGGCTGCTTCTGTCTATCCTGGAGGAGACCTTTCTACTACACGCAGACATACTGACCTTGACTCAGATGAATTTACTTTGGAAAGGCAAATTATGCTGGCGCAGGCTGTACCCTGCTTTGACACCGCAAACTGATGGCGGTCATGACTGGTGCGGCTCTGTCCCACTACCCAGACCCTCACCTCAGGAGGAAGTATATCTGAGGAGAATGAAGCATTCAGGGCTAAACCTGACCCCTACTGTATTACCAGTGCTTTTGTGAATGCCTCCCTGTAGCATTTACCTGCAATGGCCAGCTTTGATTTTGTGCGGCTTAGTTCCCACACCAGTGATCCTCTCCTCAAAAGGAAGATTTATTGAGGAAATGAGATCTAGAATGCTGAGTCTAATTTTGCCTATGACGAGTATGGGCAGCTTTAATTGTGCGGCTTAGTTCCCACATGAGACACTCACCTCAAGTGGAGGGTATTTGAAGAAATGAGATCCAGCAGGTTGAGCCCGGTCTCTGCATGTTCCCGATTCCTTGACTATGTTGAGTCTAATCTTGCCTATGCCAAGTATGGGCAGCTTTAATTGTGCGGTTTAGTTCCCACACAAGACACTCACCTCAAGTGGAGGGTATATGAGGAAATGAAATCCAGCGGGTTGAGCCCGGTCTCTGGATGTTCCCGATTCCTTGACTGTGCCACTTCTGGACAGCTTTGATTTGTGCGGGTTTGCCCCCACATGAGTACCTCACTACTCATGGTGCCCGTGCTTTTTTCTGTCACTCTCTGTGTGTTGCGCTCCCATTGGCCGAGCTTTGTTTGGCCCGCCCAGTGTGGCCTTCTTATTCCGGGCCTCTGGCACCTGTCGGGTGCCCTTTCGTGGTGTTCCTGTACCAGTGCTACTGAGTTACTGTGTTCCTGTGTACCGACTTGGCCCGTTTGACTACTTTTGGTTCCTGCTCCGTGATTCGACCTGGCCTGGCTGACGTTCCTGCTCCGTGACGTGACCTGGCTTGTCTGACGTTCCTGCGCTGAGATCCGGCCCAGCTATTCTGCTTCTGTTCTCCATGTCGCTTGGGCGATATTCTTACTTCCGCTTAGTTGGCCTAGAAGACTGAGTATCTCTGTGGCCTCCGTTACCACTGTGCCTTCTGTTACTCTTGCAGAGCACTGTTACCTCCGTTAACACTGAGCCTTCCGTTAACTCTTGCAGAGCACTGTTGCCTCCAATTACCACTGAGCCTTCCGTTATTTCTGCAGAGCTATTGTTGCCTCAGATTGCCACTCCGGCAGTTAGCCGTGGTTGCGTTCCGTTAGCTCTTGCTGTGTATGGTTACCTATGCTACAGCACCGGTAGGGTGCCATTGGCTCAATTTTACCAGCTCTTGCAGAGTATCGTGTCTCCGTTACTGCACCGGTTGGGTGCTATTGGCTCAAGTCCACCAGCTCTTGCAGAGTGCAGTGTCTCCGTTACAGCACCGGTCGGGTGCCATTGGCTAAAGTCCACCAGCTCTTGCAGAGTACTGTGCTTCCATTACAGCACCGGTCGGGTTCCCGTGGCTCAAGTCTGTGCAAGCTCTAGCAGTGAATTGTGGCCTCCGTTACTGCTCAGCAGAGGGTATAAGTCTCAGTCCAGATCTATGCCTAGATAGTAATTACTAGGGTTAAAGATATATACCAGTAGATCTATGCATAATATTCGCCTCCGTGTCTTTAATAAAATTCTGAATTTCCATCACAATAGTTAGGAAAATCCATGAATTATATAGATACACCTGACTGCTGTGTGATGGACTCCTACCTAGGTAAGTGCTTCTGTTACACACAGTAATTATGTAGATATACCTGTCTGCTGTATGATGGACTCCTACCTAGGTAAGTGCTTCTGTTACACACAGTAATTATATAGATACACCTGACTGCTGTGTGATGGACTCCTACCTAGGTAAATGCTTCTGTTACACACAGTAATTATGTAGCTATACCTGACTGCTGTGTCATGGACTCCTACCTAGGTAAGTGCTTCTGTTACACACAGTAATTATGTAGCTATACCTGACTGCTGTGTCATGGACTCCTACCTAGGTAAGTGCTTCTGTTACACACAGTAATTATGTAGCTATACCTGACTGCTGTGTCATGGACTCCTACCTAGGTAAGTGCTTCTGTTACACACAGTAATTATGTAGCTATACCTGACTGCTGTGTGATGGACTCATAAATAATTTTGTCACAAATACAGGTCCATAATATATGGTTCTGTTAACACTGCTGCACATTGCTGCCATCCTCACAGAACTAAATGGCTTAACATGCTATCAGTGACTCTGTTGTAGTTTTCACAGCTCACGGATAATGCCCCATGATTCATTTCCGTGAAATTCCTCTGATATTTCCACCTCCCCCCCCCCCAACCCCAGCTCATCTGGTCTGGACTGGTCACCAACGCAGGGCCTGTCAGCACAAGGTTGGAGAAATGCTGAGTGGCCGTTAATCACAGAGTCAGCCCTGGGCCGCCAGAGCTTGCAGGAAGTCTGGCCAGGAACTGAATCTCTGGATGCCTGGAATGAACTGGGAATTTGCCTAAGAGCAAAGCCTAATAGGAAAAAGCATAACTCGCAAGTATCCCTCTTTAGGAAAAACAGTCCCCCTTTTCTACCTAAATCCCTCTGACCCTCTTTCCTATACAACTACACAATTACCACTGATATCAATAGAATTTTAACTCCTTGAATATTCATCCCAAATATCCCTCTTTAGGAGATATTAGGGTTCTGTACCTCCCATGTGTCCATCATTAGGAGATAATAGTGGTACATACCTCACGACTGTCCCTCTTTAGGAGATATCAGGGGTACATACCCCCAAGTGTCCCTCTTTAGGAGATAGTAGGGATCCATACCTCACGAGTGTTCCTCTTTAGGGCAGAAAGTCCCTCTTTGAGACCCAAATGCCGCTGTCACTGTCCCACCCTGGTGTCCCTGTGTATAGGAGATCAGACTGTGTGGTGTGTATAGAAGTGTATCACCCTGGTGTCCCTGTGTTTAGGAGATCAGACCGTGTGGTGTGTATAGAAGTGTATCACCCTGGTGTCCCTGTGTTTAGGAGATCAGACTGTGTGGTGTGTATAGAAGTGTATCACCCTGGTGTCCCTGTGTTTAGGAGATCAGACTGTGTGGTGTGTATATAAGTGTATCACCCTGGTGTCCCTGTGTTTAGGAGATCAGACTGTGTGGTGTGTATATAAGTGTATCACCCTGGTGTCCCTGTGTATAGGAGATCAGACTGTGTGGTGTGTGTATAAGTGTATCACCTGGTGTCCCTGTGTTTAGGAGATCAGACTGTGTGGTGTGTATAGAAGTGTATCACCCTGGTGTCCCTGTGTTTAGGAGATCAGACTGTGTGGTGTGTATATAAGTGTATCACCCTGGTGTCCCTGTGTTTAGGAGATCAGACTGTGTGGTGTGTATAGAAGTGTATCACCCTGGTGTCCCTGTGTTTAGGAGATCAGACTGTGTGGTGTGTATATAAGTATATCACCCTGGTGTCCCAGTGTTTAGGAGATCACACTGTGTGGTGTGTATATAAGTGTATCACCCTGGTGTCCCTGTGTTTAGGAGATCAGTCTATGTGGTGTGTATATAAGTGTATCACCCCGGTGTCCCTGTGTTTAGGAGATCAGACTGTGTGGTGTGTATAAGTGTATCACCCTGGTGACCCTGTGTTTAGGAGATCAGACTGTGTGGTGTGTATAGAAGTGTATCACCCTGGTGTCCCTGTGTGTATATAAGTGTATCACCCTGGTGTCCCTGTGTTTAGGAGATCAGACTGTGTGGTGTGTATATAAATGTATCACCCTGGTGTCCCTGTGTTTAGGAGATCAGACTGTGCGGTGTGTATAGAAGTGTATCACACTGGTGTCCCTGTGTTTAGAAGATCACACTGTGCGGTGTGTATAGAAGTGTATCACCCTGGTGTCCCTGTGTTTAGGAGATCAGACTGTGCGGTGTGTATATAAGTGTATCACCCTGGTGTCCCTGTGTTTAGGAGATCAGACTGTGCGGTGTGTATATAAGTGTATCACCCTGGTGTCCCTGTGTTTAGGAGATCAGACTGTGTGGTGTGTATAGAAGTGTATCATCCTGGTGTCCCTGTGTTTAGGAGATCAGACTGTGGGGTGTGTGTATAGAAGTGTATCACCCTGGTGTCCCTGTGTTTAGGAGATCACACTGTGCGGTGTGTATAGAAGTGTATCACCCTGGTGTCCCTGTGTTTAGGAGATCAGACTGTGCGGTGTGTATATAAGTGTATCACCCTGGTGTCCCTGTGTTTAGGAGGTGAGACTGTGTGGTGTGTATATAAGTGTATAACCCTGGTGTCCTTGTGTTTAGGAGATCAGACTGTGTGGTGTGTATATAAGTGTATCACCCTGGTGTCCCTGTGTTTAGGAGATCAGACTGTGTGGTGTGTATATAAGTGTATAACCCTGGTGTCCTTGTGTTTAGGAGATCAGACTGTGTGGTGTGTATATAAGTGTATCACACTGGTATCCCTGTGTTTAGGAGATCAGACTGTGGTGTGTGTATATAAGTGTATCACCCTGGTGTCCCTGTGTTTAGGAGATCAGACTGTATGGTGTGTATAGAAGTGTATCACCCTGGTGTCCCTGTGTTTAGGAGATCAGACTGTGTGGTGTGTATATAAGTGTATCACCCTGGTGTCCCTGTGTTTAGGAGATCAGACTGTGTGGTGTGTATATAAGTGTATCTCCCTGGTGTCCCTGTGTTTAGGAGATCAGACTGTGTGGTGTGTATATAAGTGTACCACCCTGGTGTCCCTGTGTTTAGGAGATCAGACTGTGTGGTGTGTATATAAGTGTATCTCCCTGGTATCCCTGTGTTTAGGAGATCAGACTGTGGTGTGTGTATATAAGTGTATCACCCTGGTGTCCCTGTGTTTAGGAGATCAGACTGTATGGTGTGTATAGAAGTGTATCACCCTGGTGTCCCTGTGTTTAGGAGATCAGACTGTGTGGTGTGTATATAAGTGTATCACCCTGGTGTCCCTGTGTTTAGGAGATCAGACTGTATGGTGTGTATAGAAGTGTATCACCCTGGTGTCCCTGTGTTTAGGAGATCAGACTGTGTGGTGTGTATATAAGTGTATCACCCTGGTGTCCCTGTGTTTAGGAGATCAGACTGTGTGGTGTGTGTATATAAGTGTATCACCCTGGTGTCTCTGTGTTTAGGAGATCAGACTGTGTGGTGTGTATATAAGTGTATCTCCCTGGTGTCCCTGTGTTTAGGAGATCAGACTGTGTGGTGTGTATATAAGTGTATCACCCTGGTGTCCCTGTGTTTAGGAGATCAGACTGTGTGGTGTGTATATAAGTGTATCACCCTGGTGTCCCTGTGTTTAGGAGATCAGACTGTGTGGTGTGTATATAAGTGTATCACCCTGGTGTCCCTGTGTTTAGGAGATCAGACTGTGTGGTCTGTATAGAAGTGTATCACCCTGGTGTCCCTGTGTTTAGGAGATCAGACTGTATGGTGTGTATAGAAGTGTATCACCCTGGTGTCCCTGTGTTTAGGAGATCAGACTGTATGGTGTGTATAGAAGTGTATCACATTGCTCCACAGCAATAAAACTCACATTAATGTTTGTGTAAACGTCAGTATATGTGTATATAAATTAGTCTGTGTAAATAAAATACTTTTGTCATGTTCAAAATAATATATTTGGTGACAAAAAGGTAAATCCGGAGTAACTTACTGCAAAGCGATAAATGTTCACAATATCACTAACAGCGACACGATACTTTGCAAAACGGACACAAAATTCATCACCGTTTGCTGCGTGTTCTGACTCGCGCTTTGGGCCATAAGCACTAACAGTGAAAGACAGTAATTCTGGGGAAACCAAACAGCACCATAGGGAACACACAAAAATCCCCAATGATTTAAAAAGGCCCTTGAATGCAATGTGCTGAAGACTTGTTTAGCATTCAAGGGATTAATTCTCATTTAACTCAAAGGAAATTTGGGGAATTTGTGTTAGTTTGCTTAAAGGAGAAGTAAACTTTTTTATGAAAAAATATATATTGTAGGGATTTTCCTATTGAGTAAAATAAGGGTACTCCCACTGCCGAGAGATTTATATTTCCAGAGTTATTACAGTTTAAACCCATGTTTTTTTACATTAGCAGTGCCCTCTAGTGGTCAAATTCTAATTAGATTTCCTGTTAGATTCTAATGGAGAGGAAAGTCAGAAAAGTCAGAGACATACAGTTCTCCATAGAATGTGATAGAAACTGCCTGTCACTTCCTGTCAGTTAGAACTATCAGGAAGTAAACACAGTAAATTCACTTCATGTCAGTTAGAACTATCAGGAAGTAATCACACAGTAAATTCACTTCCTGTCAGTTAGAACTATCAGGAAGTAACACAGTAAATTCACTTCCTGTCAGTTAGAACTATCAGGAAGTAACCACAGTAAATTCACTTCCTGTCAGTTAGAACTATCAGGAAGTAACACAGTAAATTCACTTCCTGTCAGTTAGAACTATCAGGAAGTAAACACAGTAAATTCACTTCCTGTCAGTTAGAACTATCAGGAAGTAACACAGTAAATTCACTTCCTGTCAGTTAGAACTATCAGGAAGTAACCACAGTAAATTCACTTCCTGTCAGATCTATCAAGAAGTAATCACAGTAAATTCACTTCCTGTCAGTTAGAACTATCAGGAAGTAAACACAGTAAATTCACTTCCTGTCAGTTATTACTATCAGGAAGTAAACACAGTAAATTCACTTCCTGTCAGATCTATCAGGAAGTAATCACAGTAAATTCACTTCCTGTCAGTTAGATCTATCAGGAAGTAAACACACAGTAAATTCACTTCCTGTCAGAACTATCAGGAAGTAAACACAGTAAATTCACTTCCTGTCAGTTAGAACTATCAGGTAGTAAACACAGTAAATTCACTTCCTGTCAGTTAGAACTATCAGAAAGTAAACACAGTAAATTCACTTCCTTGTTATTTAAACTGCTATACATTTTGAATAAAACATCTGACAGCCATGGGAGTGACTTTGTTTTATTCAGCAGGAAATGTTCTATAAAATGTGTTTTCATAAATAAAAGTTTACTGCTCCTTTAAGTGTTTCCCTATGGTACAATAATTTTGCCACACAATAGGTTCATTTCTACCTCTGTGCATAATGCCCTTTACATTATTAAAGGGATAGTAATACTTAATATGAAAAAAAATATATATTGTAGTGTTTATCCCCCTGAGTAAAAAAGGGGTACTCTCACTGCTTAAAGGTGTTTTATTCAAAGGTTATTACAGCTCAAAGTTTAATTTTTTAGGTGCAATATCACAGTGGCCTGGTCCATAGACCGTAAATCTCCATAGGATGGTGTAGCAACAGCGCCACTATACAATTTTAGGACACTGTGATATTGCACCTAAAAAATTCAACTTTGAGCTGTAATAACTATGGAATAAAACACCTTTCAGCAGTGGGAGAACTCTTGTTTCACTCAGGGGGATACAACCTACAACATATTTTTTTTTACATTTTAAGTATTACTATCCCTTTAACCTTTTAAATGCCAGAGAGCTAACTCATTGCAATGCTTGATAATTCTCTGGCACTCAAAGAGTGAAAAGAAGCAGAATTATTTTTTAATTTAAAAATACATTACAGTAAAAAAAGGACATTATCACCTCTAGGTGATGCTTCATTGAAAATGAATTACACCTCAAGTGTGTCTTTTTTTCTTTTTACATTAAACTGTAATGTTCTTTTGTGGTCACCATAAGGTGGTGCTGTTTCTATAACTTACTATGGACAACTGTAGTCTATGATGCATGAATAACGGCACAGCAGCTGGACCTGATAAAGTTACTATTGAAATGTTCAAAGCTGGAGGCCAACACTTATTCAAAGACCGAGCTAAACTATTTTCAAAATACCTGCCACTCGGTAACGTGCCTGAAACATGGAAAAATTCAGAAGCCCACCTACTGCACAAAAAAGGTGATAAGGTGGATTAAAAAAGTATTGACGATGAGTCTAATGCACCTAATGTCATCCGCAAGGTCTTCACAAAGGTACTATCAAGAAGAATGGACCCGATACTTAAAGGAGCAGAAAACTTTTTTTTTATGAAAAAATATATATTGTAGAGATTTTCCTATTGAGTAAAATAAGGGTACTCCCACTGCTGAGAGATTTATATTTCCAGAGTTATTACAGTTTAAATCCATGTTTTTTTACATTAGCAATGCCCTCTAGTGGTCAAATTCTAATTAGATTTCCTGTTAGATTCTAATGGAGAGGAAAGTCAGAAAAGTCAGAGACACACAGTTCTCCACAGAATGTGATAGAAACGGCTGAGTCACTTCCTGTCAGTTAGATCTATCAGGAAGTAAACACAGTAAATTCACTTCCTGTCAGTTAGATCTATCAGGAAGTAAACACAGTAAATTCACTTCCTGATTATTTAAACTGCTATAAATGTTGAATAAAACATCTGACAGCGATGGGAGTGACCTTGTTTTATTCAGCAGGAAAAGCTCTATAAAATATGTGTTTTCATAAAAAACAGTTTACTGCTCCTTTAACAAGCCACAACTTAAAGTACAAGTAGGCTAGAGAAGAAGTTGCAGTACAATGATCCACATCCAAACAGTACAACAAGAGCGACATAATGAATACAACCTTCCATTATGCATAGCCTTCACTGACTAGAAAAAGGCCTTAGACTCAAGTGAAAAAGTGCAATAATCGATTCCCTGTATAACTGGAACCCAAGACGCTGGGAAGTCCTGGGCCGTCGTATCCGGGTCTCTCTCTGTCGAGGTCGGCTGGAACACGTCAAATGTCTCGGTCAGGTCGTGGAACTGAAGCGTCGAACACCTCGATCGAACCGGAGACCAGCTGCAGCGGCTTCTTCGAGGCAGTCACCCCTCCAAGGTTCGATATTGCGCCGAACGAGCTGTGTCGGTCCTGCGGAGCAGAGCAGGAGCGGAGATGATCGATGTCTTTGGATGAGCGGGTCGGCGTCGTAAGCTCCAGCAAGCGGACAGTGAATCAGCTTGATTGCCCTAAAGGGATGGGAGTCAGAGAGGACTCTTTAACCCCTTAGGGACCCTTGACGTACCAGGACCGTCACGGTCCTTGAACTACTCAAGGACCGATGACGGTCATAGTACGTCACGTACTTTTTACTTACAGCGCTCTACCGGGAGCGCTGTAAGTAAAAATAGGGCATGAAATAGACCGCTCCAAGATCGGAGCGATCTCTTTCAAGCCCCATAGTGACGCTCTGATACACGTGACAGGTCACGTGTACCGGCGCGTCAAAGTGCCCCTATGCGGTCGTTATGGGACGGAAATGTCCCATAACCTCCGGTCCTTAAGGGGTTAAACCACCCAGGCAGGAAGTAAACATGTAGACTGCTTACTCCAAATGAACACACTTTATTGCCAGAAAACACACTCTTTTATACACAAGTTACACAAAAGAACAATGAACTGGGAGGGACCAGATATGCTAAGGGCTGGAGTTACTCTAGGGGCCAATGAGCAGGGGAGCGACCATACTAAACAGAATTCGACTGGTCGCTTCTCAGAACTACTTTTGAGTAGGGTGGGACATGAGACACAAAGGGCCAGACTTGATGAAATTATCTCCCAATGGGGGGCACAGTTCCCAATGAGTCCTAATACACATCTCGGCAGACAAAGCTTGAGGCTCAAGAGCCGTTACTATTAGTTCAAAAATAGCCCGCCTTTTGTTCAGCCAACTGTAAGTCCCTGAATGTTCATTTGTCCAATCCCGGCTAGGAATGTTGCGGTCGTACGATACTGTGTCGACCGATACCGCCTTCCCGGGACCCGCCGACATAACTATCAAACAACCAGAGTTCTAGGGTTTTGAATAGGAATCGTATAACCCTGACTCACCATAATGTCGAATAACTGCCCCAAAGTTCATAGTTCGATTCCATAGTCCCAGTAACGGCCTATGGCCAGTTACACCTGTTCAGCCAAGCAATATATAGAGCTTACCTCAATATCCTTCACCCAATATGTGAAAATGCATCTGCATCAATACAGGACAACAATCAAAGTCCAGATCAACATACAAAAAGGCATCCGAGAAGGAGACACCATCTTCCCAAAACTATTTTTATTATTATAATTCGGACAAAAAAATGACTTAAGATCAACAGACACTACCTACATCACTTATGATTTGCAGACGATATACCCCGTCAGTAGTCCTGAAGAACTGCAACCACAACCAAGGACAGCAGGATCCAGGGACAGGGAGTCAAGACCAGGACAGCAGGATCCAGGGACAGGGAGTCAAGACCAGGACAGCAGGATCCAGGGAGCCACAACCAGGGACAGCAGGATCCAGGGAGCCACAACCAGGGACAGCAGGATCCAGGGAGCCACAACCAGGGCCAGCAGGATCCAGGGACAGGGAACCAGAACCAGGGACAACAGGACACAGGGACAGGGAACCAGAACCAGGGCCAGCAGGATCCAGGGACAGGGAACCAGAACCAGGAACAACAGGATCCAGGGACAGGGAACCAGAACCAGGAACAACAGGATCCAGGGACAGGGAGCCAAGATCAGGGCCAGCAGGATCCAGGGACAGGGAGCCAAGACCTGGGACAACAGGATCCAGAGACAGGGATCCAAGATCAGGGACAACAGGATCCAGAGACAGGAAGCCAAGACCTGGGACAACAGGATCCAGAGACAGGGAGCCAAGATCAGGGACAACAGGATCCAGAGACAGGGAGCCAAGATCAGGGACAACAGGATCCAGAGACAGGGAGCCAAGATCAGGGACAACAGGATCGAGAGACAGGGAGCCAAGACCAGGGACAACAGGATCCAGAGACAGGGAGCCAAGATCAGGGACAACAGGATCCAGAGACAGGGAGCCAAGATCAGGGACAACAGGATCCAGAGACAGGGAGCCAAGATCAGGGACAACAGGATCCAGAGACAGGAAGCCAAGACCAGGGACAGCAGGATCCAGGGACAGAGAGACAGAACCAGTGATGGCAGGACCAGGAACTGTTCCTTAAAATCAGGCACAGCTGACAGCCGTATATTATATATGTATATGTATATGTGAGTATATTTGTGTGTGTGTGTGTGTGTGTATGTATATAAATGTGTGTATATGTTTGTGTATATGTCTGTGTGTGTGTATGTGTGTGTGTGTGTGTGTGTATGTATATATATATGTGTGTATATGTTTGTGTATATGTGTGTGTGACTTGATTTTAGCATTACAGTTCCTAAACCCCTTAATGATCAGTGATCCTGGGGTTGGATTCCCCATATGGACCCCACTGAACGATCACGTGTGTCGCCGCGCCAAGCGGGGGTCTGTTGAGGACTAGTCCTGACTTGGAGCGGACAATTTCAGACGCCGCTAATGCTCACAGACCTCCCGCAGGAGAGCTGTGAACACAAAATACATGACGTGCCAGGACCGTCACTGGGCCTTTAGGCAAGGACACGTATGACAGTCCTGACACATCAATAGTCCTTAATGGGTTAACCATTTAGGTGTCAAATAGATGGACTGCACACCCTGCACACATTCCTAGTTAAACAAGCCTCTCTTCTGCCTCCAAACACTGCGCGATCCTGCACTGCCCCCCCCGTCAGGGACACTGATCATCTCATATACTTCAAATGAAAACACCATGGCATTGACGCTACCTGAATCTTATTGGACAGGCACGTAGCACCATTACACACCGCTAATTCCAAGGCCGAATCCGTGGGTTTCAGCAAATTAATCTGGTTTTATAGAAATAAGAACAGAGTGAGATTTAATTAAGGATAAGCATCAAAAACAAACCAAAAACTGGATTAGAATTCTAAATCACTAACGCAGGGCGAGGGACAGAAAACAAGTGCAGGAAGGCTGATGCACTAAGAAAAAATTGGAGAAATTACAAGGGGGAAACAACTAAAACCTAGGGACAAAACAGACATCCCACAAATTCATATGATTAAAAGTTTCCTTGTTTGTTTGTTTGTTTTTAACACTTTCAGGGTACATTGGTAATACCAGTGTATCCCTGCAGGATGTAGTGTGTATTTATATACAGGTACCAGTGTGTCCCTGCAGGATATAGTGTGTATTTATATACAGGTACCAGTGTGTCCCTGCAGGATGTAGTGTGTATTTATATACAGGTATCAGTGTGTCCCTGCAGGATGTAGTGTGTATTTATATACAGGTACCGGTGTGTCCCTGCAGGATGTAGTGTGTATTTATATACAGGTACCAGCGTGTCCCTGCAGGATGTAGTGTGTATTTATATACAGGTACCAGTGTGTCCCTGCAGGATGTAGTGTGTATTTATATACAGGTACCAGCGTGTCCCTGCAGGATGTAGTGTGTATTTATATACAGGTATCAGTGTGTCCCTGCAGGATGTAGTGTGTATTTATATACAGGTATCAGTGTGTCCCTGCAGGATGTAGTGTGTATTTATATACAGGTATCAGTGTGTCCCTGCAGCATGTAGTGTGTATTTATATACAGGTACCAGTGTGTCCCTGCAGGATGTAGTGTGTATTTATATACAGGTACCGGTGTGTCCCTGCAGGATGTAGTGTGTATTTATATACAGGTACCGGTGTGTCCCTGCAGGATGTAGTGTGTATTTATATACAGGTATCAGTGTGTCCCTGCAGGATGTAGTGTGTATTTATATACAGGTACCGGTGTGTCCCTGCAGGATGTAGTGTGTATTTATATACAGGTACCAGTGTGTCCCTGCAGGATGTAGTGTGTATTTATATACAGGTACCAGCGTGTCCCTGCAGGATGTAGTGTGTATTTATATACAGGTACCAGCGTGTCCCTGCAGGATGTAGTGTGTATTTATATACAGGTACCAGCGTGTCCCTGCAGGATGTAGTGTGTATTTATATACAGGTACCGGTGTGTCCCTGCAGGATGTAGTGTGTATTTATATACAGGTACCGGTGTGTCCCTGCAGGATGTAGTGTGTATTTATATACAGGTACCGGTGTGTCCCTGCAGGATGTAGTGTGTATTTATATACAGGTACCGGTGTGTCCCTGCAGGATGTAGTGTGTATTTATATACAGGTACCAGTGTGTCCCTGCAGGATGTAGTGTGTATTTATATACAGGTACCAGTGTGTCCCTGCAGGATGTAGTGTGTATTTATATACAGGTACCAGCGTGTGTCCCTGCAGGATGTAGTGTGTATTTATATACAGGTATCAGTGTGTCCCTGCAGGATGTAGTGTGTATTTATATACAGGTATCAGTGTGTCCCTGCAGGATGTAGTGTGTATTTATATACAGGTACCAGCGTGTCCCTGCAGGATGTAGTGTGTATTTATATACAGGTACCAGCGTGTCCCTGCAGGATGTAGTGTGTATTTATATACAGGTATCAGCGTGTCCCTGCAGGATGTAGTGTGTATTTATATACAGGTACCAGTGTGTCCCTGCAGGATGTAGTGTGTATTTATGTACAGGTACCGGTGTGTCCCTGCAGGATGTAGTGTGTATTTATATACAGGTACCGGTGTGTCCCTGCAGGATGTAGTGTGTATTTATATACAGGTACCAGCGTGTCCCTGCAGGATGTAGTGTGTATTTATATACAGGTACCAGCGTGTCCCTGCAGGATGTAGTGTGTATTTATATACAGGTATCAGTGTGTCCCTGCAGGATGTAGTGTGTATTTATATACAGGTACCAGTGTGTCCCTGCAGGATGTAGTGTGTATTTATATACAGGTACCAGTGTGTCCCTGCAGGATGTAGTGTGTATTTATATACAGGTATCAGCGTGTCCCTGCAGGATGTAGTGTGTATTTATATACAGGTACCGGTGTGTCCCTGCAGGATGTAGTGTGTATTTATATACAGGTACCGGTGTGTCCCTGCAGGATGTAGTGTGTATTTATATACAGGTACCAGCGTGTCCCTGCAGGATGTAGTGTGTATTTATATACAGGTACCAGTGTGTCCCTGCAGGATGTAGTGTGTATTTATATACAGGTATCAGTGTGTCCCTGCAGGATGTAGTGTGTATTTATATACAGGTACCAGTGTGTCCCTGCAGGATGTAGTGTGTATTTATATACAGGTATCAGTGTGTCCCTGCAGGATGTAGTGTATATTTATATACAGGTACCGGTGTGTCCCTGCAGGATGTAGTGTGTATTTATATACAGGTACCAGTGTGTCACTGCAGGATGTAGTGTGTATTTATATACAGGTACCGGTGTGTCCCTGCAGGATGTAGTGTGTATTTATATACAGGTACCAGTGTGTCCCTGCAGGATGTAGTGTGTATTTATATACAGGTATCAGTGTGTCCCTGCAGGATGTAGTGTGTATTTATATACAGGTACCAGCGTGTCCCTGCAGGATGTAGTGTGTATTTATATACAGGTACCGGTGTGTCCCTGCAGGATGTAGTGTGTATTTATATACAGGTACCAGTGTGTCCCTGCAGGATGTAGTGTATATTTATATACAGGTACCGGTGTGTCCCTGCAGGATGTAGTGTGTATTTATATACAGGTACCAGCGTGTCCCTGCAGGATGTAGTGTGTATTTATATACAGGTACCGGTGTGTCCCTGCAGGATGTAGTGTGTATTTATATACAGGTACCAGTATGTCCCTGCAGGATGTAGTGTGTATTTATATACAGGTACCAGTGTGTCCCTGCAGGATATAGTGTGTATTTATATACAGGTATCAGTGTGTCCCTGCAGGATGTACTGTGTATTTATATACAGGTATCAGTGTGTCCCTGCAGGATGTGGTGTGTATTTATATACAGGTATCAGTGTGTCCCTGCAGGATGTAGTGTGTATTTATATACAGGTACCGGTGTGTCCCTGCAGGATGTAGTGTGTATTTATATACAGGTACCGGTGTGTCCCTGCAGGATGTAGTGTGTATTTATATACAGGTACCAGTGTGTCCCTGCAGGATGTAGTGTGTATTTATATACAGGTACCAGTGTGTCCCTGCAGGATGTAGTGTGTATTTATATACAGGTACCAGCGTGTCCCTGCAGGATGTAGTGTGTATTTATATACAGGTACCAGTGTGTCCCTGCAGGATGTAGTGTGTATTTATATACAGGTACCAGCGTGTCCCTGCAGGATGTAGTGTGTATTTATATACAGGTACCAGCGTGTCCCTGCAGGATGTAGTGTGTATTTATATACAGGTACCGGTGTGTCCCTGCAGGATGTAGTGTGTATTTATATACAGGTATCAGTGTGTCCCTGCAGGATGTAGTGTGTATTTATATACAGGTATCAGTGTGTCCCTGCAGGATGTAGTGTGTATTTATATACAGGTACCAGCGTGTCCCTGCAGGATGTAGTGTGTATTTATATACAGGTACCAGCGTGTCCCTGCAGGATGTAGTGTGTATTTATATACAGGTATCAGCGTGTCCCTGCAGGATGTAGTGTGTATTTATATACAGGTACCAGCGTGTCCCTGCAGGATGTAGTGTGTATTTATATACAGGTACCGGTGTGTCCCTGCAGGATGTAGTGTGTATTTATATACAGGTACCGGTGTGTCCCTGCAGGATGTAGTGTGTATTTATATACAGGTACCGGTGTGTCCCTGCAGGATGTAGTGTGTATTTATATACAGGTATCAGTGTGTCCCTGCAGGATGTAGTGTGTATTTATATACAGGTACCGGTGTGTCCCTGCAGGATGTAGTGTGTATTTATATACAGGTACCAGTGTGTCCCTGCAGGATGTAGTGTGTATTTATATACAGGTACCAGTGTGTCCCTGCAGGATGTAGTGTGTATTTATATACAGGTATCAGTGTGTCCCTGCAGGATGTAGTGTGTATTTATATACAGGTACCAGCGTGTCCCTGCAGGATGTAGTGTGTATTTATATACAGGTACCAGCGTGTCCCTGCAGGATGTAGTGTGTATTTATATACAGGTACCAGCGTGTCCCTGCAGGATGTAGTGTGTATGTATATACAGGTACCAGCGTGTCCCTGCAGGATGTAGTGTGTATTTATATACAGGTACCAGTGTGTCCCTGCAGGATGTAGTGTGTATTTATATACAGGTACCAGTGTGTCCCTGCAGGATGTAGTGTGTATTTATATACAGGTACCAGTGTGTCCCTGCAGGATGTAGTGTGTATTTATATACAGGTACCAGTGTGTCCCTGCAGGATGTAGTGTGTATTTATATACAGGTACCAGTGTGTCCCTGCAGGATGTAGTGTGTATTTATATACAGGTACCAGCGTGTCCCTGCAGGATGTAGTGTGTATTTATATACAGGTATCGGTGTGTCCCTGCAGGATGTAGTGTGTATTTATATACAGGTACCGGCGTGTCCCTGCAGGATGTAGTGTGTATTTATATACAGGTACCAGTGTGTCCCTGCAGGATGTAGTGTGTATGTATATACAGGTACCGGCGTGTCCCTGCAGGATGTAGTGTGTATTTATATACAGGTACCAGTGTGTCCCTGCAGGATGTAGTGTGTATGTATATACAGGTACCGGTGTGTCCCTGCAGGATGTAGTGTGTATTTATATACAGGTATCAGTGTGTCCCTGCAGGATGTAGTGTGTATGTATATACAGGTATCAGTGTGTCCCTGCAGGATGTAGTGTGTATTTATATACAGGTATCAGTGTGTCCCTGCAGGATGTAGTGTGTATTTATATACAGGTACCAGTGTGTCCCTGCAGGATGTGGTGTGTATTTATATACAGGTACCAGTGTGTCCCTGCAGGATGTAGTGTGTATTTATATACAGGTACCAGTGTGTCCCTGCAGGATGTAGTGTGTATTTATATACAGGTACCGGTGTGTCCCTGCAGGATGTAGTGTGTATTTATATACAGGTACCAGCGTGTCCCTGCAGGATGTAGTGTGTATTTATATACAGGTACCGGTGTGTCCCTGCAGGATGTAGTGTGTATTTATATACAGGTACCAGTGTGTCCCTGCAGGATGTAGTGTATTTATATACAGGTACCAGTGTGTCCCTGCAGGATGTAGTGTGTATTTATATACAGGTACCAGTGTGTCCCTGCAGGATGTAGTGTGTATTTATATACAGGTACCAGCGTGTCCCTGCAGGATGTAGTGTGTATTTATATACAGGTACCAGCGTGTCCCTGCAGGATGTAGTGTGTATTTATATACAGGTACCAGTGTGTCCCTGCAGGATGTAGTGTGTATTTATATACAGGTACCAGTGTGTCCCTGCAGGATGTAGTGTGTATTTATATACAGGTACCGGTGTGTCCCTGCAGGATGTAGTGTGTATTTATGTACAGGTACCAGTGTGTCCCTGCAGGATGTAGTGTGTATTTATGTACAGGTACCGGTGTGTCCCTGCAGGATGTAGTGTGTATTTATATACAGGTACCGGTGTGTCCCTGCAGGATGTAGTGTGTATTTATATACAGGTACCGGTGTGTCCCTGCAGGATGTAGTGTGTATTTATATACAGGTATCAGTGTGTCCCTGCAGGATGTAGTGTGTATTTATATACAGGTATCAGTGTGTCCCTGCAGGATGTAGTGTATTTATATACAGGTACCAGTGTGTCCCTGCAGGATGTAGTGTGTATTTATATACAGGTACCAGCGTGTCCCTGCAGGATGTAGTGTGTATTTATATACAGGTACCAGTGTGTCCCTGCAGGATGTAGTGTGTATTTATATACAGGTACCAGCGTGTCCCTGCAGGATGTAGTGTGTATTTATATACAGGTACCGGTGTGTCCCTGCAGGATGTAGTGTGTATTTATATACAGGTACCAGTGTGTCCCTGCAGGATGTAGTGTGTATTTATATAGAGGTACCGGTGTGTCCCTGCAGGATGTAGTGTGTATTTATATACAGGTACCGGTGTGTCCCTGCAGGATGTAGTGTGTATTTATATACAGGTACCGGTGTGTCCCTGCAGGATGTAGTGTGTATTTATATACAGGTACCGGTGTGTCCCTGCAGGATGTAGTGTGTATTTATATACAGGTACCAGTGTGTCCCTGCAGGATGTAGTGTGTATTTATATACAGGTATCAGTGTGTCCCTGCAGGATATAGTGTGTATTTATATACAGGTACCAGCGTGTCCCTGCAGGATGTAGTGTGTATTTATATACAGGTACCAGTGTGTCCCTGCAGGATGTAGTGTGTATTTATATACAGGTACCAGTGTGTCCCTGCAGGATGTAGTATGTATTTATGTACAGGTACCAGTGTGTCCCTGCAGGATGTAGTGTGTATTTATATACAGTACCAGTGTGTCCCTGCAGGATGTAGTGTGTATTTATATACAGGTACCAGTGTGTCCCTGCAGGATGTAGTGTGTATTTATATACAGGTACCGGTGTGTCCCTGCAGGATATAGTGTGTATTTATATACAGGTATCAGTGTGTCCCTGCAGGATGTAGTGTGTATTTATGTACAGGTACCGGTGTGTCCCTGCAGGATGTAGTGTGTATTTATGTACAGGTACCGGTGTGTCCCTGCAGGATGTAGTGTGTATTTATATACAGGTACCAGTGTGTCCCTGCAGGATGTAGTGTGTATTTATATACAGGTATCAGTGTGTCCCTGCAGGATGTAGTGTGTATTTATATACAGGTACCAGCGTGTCCCTGCAGGATGTAGTGTGTATTTATATACAGGTACCAGTGTGTCCCTGCAGGATGTAGTGTGTATTTATATACAGGTACCAGTGTGTCCCTGCAGGATGTAGTATGTATTTATGTACAGGTACCAGTGTGTCCCTGCAGGATGTAGTGTGTATTTATATACAGTACCAGTGTGTCCCTGCAGGATGTAGTGTGTATTTATATACAGGTACCAGTGTGTCCCTGCAGGATGTAGTGTGTATTTATATACAGGTACCAGTGTGTCCCTGCAGGATGTAGTGTGTATTTATATACAGGTACCAGTGTGTCCCTGCAGGATGTAGTGTGTATTTATATACAGGTACCAGCGTGTCCCTGCAGGATGTAGTGTGTATTTATATACAGGTACCAGTGTGTCCCTGCAGGATGTAGTGTGTATTTATATACAGGTACCAGCGTGTCCCTGCAGGATGTAGTGTGTATTTATATACAGGTACCAGTGTGTCCCTGCAGGATGTATCAGTGTGTCCCTGCAGGATGTAGTGTGTATTTATATACAGGTATCAGTGTGTCCCTGCAGGATGTAGTGTGTATTTATATACAGGTACCAGCGTGTCCCTGCAGGATGTAGTGTGTATTTATATACAGGTACCAGTGTGTCCCTGCAGGATGTAGTGTGTATTTATATACAGGTACCGGCGTGTCCCTGCAGGATGTAGTGTGTATTTATATACAGGTACCGGTGTGTCCCTGCAGGATGTAGTGTGTATTTATATACAGGTACCGGTGTGTCCCTGCAGGATGTAGTGTGTATTTATATACAGGTACCAGCGTGTCCCTGCAGGATGTAGTGTGTATTTATATACAGGTACCAGCGTGTCCCTGCAGGATGTAGTGTGTATTTATATACAGGTACCAGTGTGTCCCTGCAGGATGTAGTGTGTATTTATATACAGGTACCAGTGTGTCCCTGCAGGATGTAGTGTGTATTTATATACAGGTACCAGCGTGTCCCTGCAGGATGTAGTGTGTATTTATATACAGGTACCAGTGTGTCCCTGCAGGATGTAGTGTGTATTTATATACAGGTACCAGTGTGTCCCTGCAGGATGTAGTGTGTATTTATATACAGGTACCAGTGTGTCCCTGCAGGATGTAGTGTGTATTTATATACAGGTATCAGTGTGTCCCTGCAGGATGTAGTGTGTATTTATATACAGGTACCGGTGTGTCCCTGCAGGATGTAGTGTGTATTTATATACAGGTACCAGTGTGTCCCTACAGGATGTAGTGTGTATTTATATACAGGTACCAGCGTGTCCCTGCAGGATGTAGTGTGTATTTATATACAGGTACCAGCGTGTCCCTGCAGGATGTAGTGTGTATTTATATACAGGTATCAGCGTGTCCCTGCAGGATGTAGTGTGTATTTATATACAGGTACCAGTGTGTCCCTGCAGGATGTAGTGTGTATTTATATACAGGTACCAGTATGTCCCTGCAGGATGTAGTGTGTATTTATATACAGGTACCAGTGTGTCCCTGCAGGATGTAGTGTGTATTTATATACAGGTACCGGTGTGTCCCTGCAGGATGTAGTGTGTATTTATATACAGGTACCAGCGTGTCCCTGCAGGATGTAGTGTGTATTTATATACAGGTACCGGTGTGTCCCTGCAGGATGTAGTGTGTATTTATATACAGGTACCGGTGTGTCCCTGCAGGATGTAGTGTGTATTTATATACAGGTACCGGTGTGTCCCTGCAGGATGTAGTGTGTATTTATATACAGGTACCAGTATGTCCCTGCAGGATGTAGTGTGTATTTATATACAGGTACCAGTGTGTCCCTGCAGGATGTAGTGTGTATTTATATACAGGTATCAGTGTGTCCCTGCAGGATGTAGTGTGTATTTATATACAGGTATCAGTGTGTCCCTGCAGGATGTAGTGTGAATTTATATACAGGTATCAGTGTGTCCCTGCAGGATGTAGTGTGTATTTATATACAGGTACCAGTGTGTCCCTGCAGGATGTAATGTGTATTTATATACAGGTATCAGTGTGTCCCTGCAGGATGTAGTGTGAATTTATATACAGGTATCAGTGTGTCCCTGCAGGATGTAGTGTGTATTTATATACAGGTACCAGCGTGTCCCTGCAGGATGTAGTGTGTATTTATATACAGGTACCAGTGTGTCCCTGCAGGATGTAGTGTGTATTTATATACAGGTACCGGTGTGTCCCTGCAGGATGTAGTGTGTATTTATATACAGGTACCAGTGTGTCCCTGCAGGATGTAGTGTGTATTTATATACAGGTACCAGTGTGTCCCTGTAGGATGTACTGTGTATTTATATACAGGTACCAGCGTGTCCCTGCAGGATGTAGTGTGTATTTATATACAGGTACCAGTGTGTCCCTGCAGGATGTACTGTGTATTTATATACAGGTACCAGTGTGTCCCTGCAGGATGTAGTGTGTATTTATATACAGGTACCAGCGTGTCCCTGCAGGATGTAGTGTGTATTTATATACAGGTATCAGTGTGTCCCTGCAGGATGTAGTATGTATTTATATACAGGTACCAGCGTGTCTCTGCAGGATGTAGTGTGTATTTATATACAGGTACCGGTGTGTCCCTGCAGGATGTAGTGTGTATTTATATACAGGTACCAGTGTGTCCCTGCAGGATGTAGTGTGTATTCATATACAGGTACCAGTGTGTCCCTGCAGGATGTAGTGTGTATTTATATACAGGTACCGGTGTGTCCCTGCAGGATGTAGTGTGTATTCATATACAGGTACCAGTGTGTCCCTACAGGATGTAGTGTGTATTTATATACAGGTACCGGTGTGTCCCTGCAGGATGTACTGTGTATTTATATACAGGTATCAGTGTGTCCCTGCAGGATGTAGTGTGTATTTATATACAGGTACCAGTGTGTCCCTGCAGGATGTACTGTGTATTTATATACAGGTACCGGTGTGTCCCTGCAGGATGTAGTGTGTATTTATATACAGGTACCGGTGTGTCCCTGCAGGATGTAGTGTGTATTTATATACAGGTACCGGTGTGTCCCTGCAGGATGTAGTGTGTATTTATATACAGGTACCAGCGTGTCCCTGCAGGATGTAGTGTGTATTTATATACAGGTACCAGTGTGTCCCTGCAGGATGTAGTGTGTATTTATATACAGGTACCGGTGTGTCCCTGCAGGATGTGGTGTGTATTTATATACAGGTACCGGTGTGTCCCTGCAGGATGTAGTGTGTATTTATATACAGGTATCGGTGTGTCCCTGCAGGATGTAGTGTGTATTTATATACAGGTATCAGCGTGTCCCTGCAGGATGTAGTGTGTATTTATATACAGGTACCAGTGTGTCCCTGCAGGATATAGTGTGTATTTATATACAGGTACCAGCGTGTCCCTGCAGGATGTAGTGTGTATTTATATACAGGTACCGGTGTGTCCCTGCAGGATGTAGTGTGTATTTATATACAGGTACCAGCGTGTCCCTGCAGGATGTAGTGTGTATTTATATACAGGTACCGGTGTCTCCCTGCAGGATGTAGTGTGTATTTATATACAGGTACCAGCGTGTCCCTGCAGGATGTAGTGTGTATTTATATACAGGTACCAGCGTGTCCCTGCAGGATGTAGTGTGTATTTATATACAGGTACCAGTGTGTCCCTGCAGGATGTAGTGTGTATTTATATACAGGTACCGGTGTGTCCCTGCAGGATGTAGTGTGTATTTATATACAGGTACCAGTGTGTCCCTGCAGGATGTAGTGTGTATTTATATACAGGTACCGGTGTGTCCCTGCAGGATGTAATGTGTATTTATATACAGGTACCAGCGTGTCCCTGCAGGATGTAGTGTGTATTTATATACAGGTATCAGTGTGTCCCTGCAGGATGTAGTGTGTATTTATATACAGGTACCGGTGTGTCCCTGCAGGATGTACTGTGTATTTATATACAGGTACCGGTGTGTCCCTGCAGGATGTAGTGTGTATTTATATACAGGTATCAGTGTGTCCCTGCAGGATGTAGTGTGTATTTATATACAGGTACCAGCGTGTCCCTACAGGATGTAGTGTGTATTTATATACAGGTACCAGTGTGTCCCTGCAGGATGTAGTATGTATTTATATACAGGTACCAGTGTGTCCCTGCAGGATGTAGTGTGTATTTATATACAGGTACCAGTGTGTCCCTGCAGGATGTAGTGTGTATTTATATACAGGTACCAGTGTGTCCCTGCAGGATGTAGTGTGTATTTATATACAGGTACCGGTGTGTCCCTGCAGGATGTAGTGTGTATTTATATACAGGTACCAGTGTGTCCCTGCAGGATGTAGTGTGTATTTATATACAGGTACCAGTGTGTCCCTGCAGGATGTAGTGTGTATTTATATACAGGTATCAGTGTGTCCCTGCAGGATGTAGTGTGTATTTATATACAGGTACCAGCGTGTCCCTGCAGGATGTAGTGTATATTTATATACAGGTATCAGTGTGTCCCTGCAGGATGTACTGTGTATTTATATACAGGTACCGGTGTGTCCCTACAGGATGTAGTGTGTATTTATATACAGGTACCAGTGTGTCCCTGCAGGATGTAGTGTGTATTTATATACAGGTATCAGTGTGTCCCTGCAGGATGTAGTGTGTATTTATATACAGGTACCAGCGTGTCCCTGCAGGATGTAGTGTGTATTTATATACAGGTACCAGTGTGTCCCTGCAGGATGTAGTGTGTATTTATATACAGGTACCAGCGTGTCCCTGCAGGATGTAGTGTGTATTTATATACAGGTATCAGTGTGTCCCTGCAGGATGTATCAGTGTGTCCCTGCAGGATGTAGTGTGTATTTATATACAGGTATCAGTGTGTCCCTGCAGGATGTAGTGTGTATTTATATACAGGTACCAGCGTGTCCCTGCAGGATGTAGTGTGTATTTATATACAGGTACCAGTGTGTCCCTGCAAGATGTAGTGTGTATTTATATACAGGTACCGGCGTGTCCCTGCAGGATGTAGTGTGTATTTATATACAGGTACCAGTGTGTCCCTGCAGGATGTAGTGTGTATTTATATACAGGTACCGGTGTGTCCCTGCAGGATGTAGTGTGTATTTATATACAGGTACCAGCGTGTCCCTGCAGGATGTAGTGTGTATTTATATACAGGTACCAGCGTGTCCCTGCAGGATGTAGTGTGTATTTATATACAGGTACCAGTGTGTCCCTGCAGGATGTAGTGTGTCCCTGCAGGATGTAGTGTGTATTTATATACAGGTACCAGTGTGTCCCTGCAGGATGTAGTGTGTATTTATATACAGGTACCAGTGTGTCCCTGCAGGATGTAGTGTGTATTTATATACAGGTATCAGTGTGTCCCTGCAGGATGTAGTGTGTTTTTATATACAGGTACCGGTGTGTCCCTGCAGGATGTAGTGTGTATTTATATACAGGTACCAGTGTGTCCCTACAGGATGTAGTGTGTATTTATATACAGGTACCAGCGTGTCCCTGCAGGATGTAGTGTGTATTTATATACAGGTACCAGTGTGTCCCTGCAGGATGTAGTGTGTATTTATATACAGGTATCAGTGTGTCCCTGCAGGATGTAGTGTGTATTTATATACAGGTACCAGTGTGTCCCTGCAGGATGTAGTGTGTATTTATATACAGGTACCAGTATGTCCCTGCAGGATGTAGTGTGTATTTATATACAGGTACCGGTGTGTCCCTGCAGGATGTAGTGTGTATTTATATACAGGTACCGGTGTGTCCCTGCAGGATGTAGTGTGTATTTATATACAGGTACCGGTGTGTCCCTGCAGGATGTAGTGTGTATTTATATACAGGTACCGGTGTGTCCCTGCAGGATGTAGTGTAGGATGTAGTGTGTATTTATATACAGGTACCAGTGTGTCACTGCAGGATGTAGTGTGTATTTATATACAGGTACCGGTGTGTCCCTGCAGGATGTAGTGTGTATTTATATACAGGTACCAGTATGTCCCTGCAGGATGTAGTGTGTATTTATATACAGGTACCGGTGTGTCCCTGCAGGATGTACTGTGTATTTATATACAGGTACCGGTGTGTCCCTGCAGGATGTAGTGTGTATTTATATACAGGTATCAGTGTGTCCCTGCAGGATGTAGTGTGTATTTATATACAGGTACCAGCGTGTCCCTACAGGATGTAGTGTGTATTTATATACAGGTACCAGTGTGTCCCTGCAGGATGTAGTATGTATTTATATACAGGTACCAGTGTGTCCCTGCAGGATGTAGTGTGTATTTATATACAGGTACCAGTGTGTCCCTGCAGGATGTAGTGTGTATTTATATACAGGTACCAGTGTGTCCCTGCAGGATGTAGTGTGTATTTATATACAGGTACCGGTGTGTCCCTGCAGGATGTAGTGTGTATTTATATACAGGTACCAGTGTGTCCCTGCAGGATGTAGTGTGTATTTATATACAGGTACCAGTGTGTCCCTGCAGGATGTAGTGTGTATTTATATACAGGTATCAGTGTGTCCCTGCAGGATGTAGTGTGTATTTATATACAGGTACCAGCGTGTCCCTGCAGGATGTAGTGTATATTTATATACAGGTATCAGTGTGTCCCTGCAGGATGTACTGTGTATTTATATACAGGTACCGGTGTGTCCCTACAGGATGTAGTGTGTATTTATATACAGGTACCAGTGTGTCCCTGCAGGATGTAGTGTGTATTTATATACAGGTATCAGTGTGTCCCTGCAGGATGTAGTGTGTATTTATATACAGGTACCAGCGTGTCCCTGCAGGATGTAGTGTGTATTTATATACAGGTACCAGTGTGTCCCTGCAGGATGTAGTGTGTATTTATATACAGGTACCAGCGTGTCCCTGCAGGATGTAGTGTGTATTTATATACAGGTATCAGTGTGTCCCTGCAGGATGTATCAGTGTGTCCCTGCAGGATGTAGTGTGTATTTATATACAGGTATCAGTGTGTCCCTGCAGGATGTAGTGTGTATTTATATACAGGTACCAGCGTGTCCCTGCAGGATGTAGTGTGTATTTATATACAGGTACCAGTGTGTCCCTGCAAGATGTAGTGTGTATTTATATACAGGTACCGGCGTGTCCCTGCAGGATGTAGTGTGTATTTATATACAGGTACCAGTGTGTCCCTGCAGGATGTAGTGTGTATTTATATACAGGTACCGGTGTGTCCCTGCAGGATGTAGTGTGTATTTATATACAGGTACCAGCGTGTCCCTGCAGGATGTAGTGTGTATTTATATACAGGTACCAGCGTGTCCCTGCAGGATGTAGTGTGTATTTATATACAGGTACCAGTGTGTCCCTGCAGGATGTAGTGTGTCCCTGCAGGATGTAGTGTGTATTTATATACAGGTACCAGTGTGTCCCTGCAGGATGTAGTGTGTATTTATATACAGGTACCAGTGTGTCCCTGCAGGATGTAGTGTGTATTTATATACAGGTATCAGTGTGTCCCTGCAGGATGTAGTGTGTTTTTATATACAGGTACCGGTGTGTCCCTGCAGGATGTAGTGTGTATTTATATACAGGTACCAGTGTGTCCCTACAGGATGTAGTGTGTATTTATATACAGGTACCAGCGTGTCCCTGCAGGATGTAGTGTGTATTTATATACAGGTACCAGTGTGTCCCTGCAGGATGTAGTGTGTATTTATATACAGGTATCAGTGTGTCCCTGCAGGATGTAGTGTGTATTTATATACAGGTACCAGTGTGTCCCTGCAGGATGTAGTGTGTATTTATATACAGGTACCAGTATGTCCCTGCAGGATGTAGTGTGTATTTATATACAGGTACCGGTGTGTCCCTGCAGGATGTAGTGTGTATTTATATACAGGTACCGGTGTGTCCCTGCAGGATGTAGTGTGTATTTATATACAGGTACCGGTGTGTCCCTGCAGGATGTAGTGTGTATTTATATACAGGTACCGGTGTGTCCCTGCAGGATGTAGTGTAGGATGTAGTGTGTATTTATATACAGGTACCAGTGTGTCACTGCAGGATGTAGTGTGTATTTATATACAGGTACCGGTGTGTCCCTGCAGGATGTAGTGTGTATTTATGTACAGGTACCAGCGTGTCCCTGCAGGATGTAGTGTGTATTTATATACAGGTACCGGTGTGTCCCTGCAGGATGTAGTGTGTATTTATATACAGGTACCAGTGTGTCCCTGCAGGATGTAGTGTGTATTTATATACAGGTACCGGTGTGTCCCTGCAGGATGTAGTGTGTATTTATATACAGGTACCAGCGTGTCCCTGCAGGATGTAGTGTGTATTTATATACAGGTATCAGCGTGTCCCTGCAGGATGTAGTGTGTATTTATATACAGGTACCAGTGTGTCCCTGCAGGGTGTAGTGTGTATTTATATACAGGTACCAGTGTGTCACTGCAGGATGTAGTGTGTATTTATATACAGGTACCAGTGTGTCCCTGCAGGATGTAGTGTGTATTTATATACAGGTACCAGTGTGTCACTGCAGGATGTAGTGTGTATTTATATACAGGTACCGGTGTGTCCCTGCAGGATGTAGTGTGTATTTATATACAGGTACCAGTGTGTCCCTGCAGGATGTAGTGTGTATTTATACACAGGTATCAGCGTGTCCCTGCAGGATGTAGTGTGTATTTATATACAGGTACCAGCGTGTCCCTGCAGGATGTAGTGTGTATTTATATACAGGTACCGGTGTGTCCCTGCAGGATGTAGTGTGTATTTATGTACAGGTACCAGTGTGTCCCTGCAGGATGTAGTGTATTTATATACAGGTACCGGTGTGTCCCTGCAGGATGTAGTGTGTATTTATATACAGGTACCAGTGTGTCCCTGCAGGATGTAGTGTGTATTTATATACAGGTACCGGTGTGTCCCTGCAGGATGTAGTGTGTATTTATATACAGGTACCGGTGTGTCTCTGCAGGATGTAGTGTGTATTTATATACAGGTACCAGTGTGTCCCTGCAGGATGTAGTGTATTTATATACAGGTACCGGTGTGTCCCTGCAGGATGTAGTGTGTATTTATATACAGGTACCAGCGTGTCCCTGCAGGATGTAGTGTGTATTTATATACAGGTACCGGTGTGTCCCTGCAGGATGTAGTGTGTATTTATATACAGGTACCGGTGTGTCCCTGCAGGATGTAGTGTGTATTTATATACAGGTACCAGTGTGTCCCTGCAGGATGTAGTGTGTATTTATATACAGGTACCAGTGTGTCCCTGCAGGATGTAGTGTATTTATATACAGGTATCAGTGTGTCCCTGCAGGATGTAGTGTGTATTTATATACAGGTATCAGTGTGTCCCTGCAGGATGTAGTGTGTATTTATATACAGGTACCGGTGTGTCCCTGCAGGATGTAGTGTGTATTTATATACAGGTACCAGTGTGTCCCTGCAGGATGTAGTGTGTATTTATATACAGGTACCAGTGTGTCCCTGCAGGATGTGGTGTGTATTTATATACAGGTACCAGTGTGTCCCTGCAGGATGTAGTGTGTATTTATATACAGGTACCGGTGTGTCCCTGTAGGATGTAGTGTGTATTTATATACAGGTACCAGTGTATCCCTGCAGGATGTAGTGTGTATTTATATACAGGTACCGGCGTGTCCCTGCAGGATGTAGTGTGTATTTATATACAGGTACCGGCGTGTCCCTGCAGGATGTAGTGTGTATTTATATACAGGTACCAGTGTGTCCCTGCAGGATGTAGTGTGTATTTATGTACAGGTACCAGTGTGTCCCTGCAGGATGTAGTGTGTATTTATATACAGGTATCGGTGTGTCCCTGCAGGATGTAGTGTGTATTTATATACAGGTACCGGTGTGTCCCTGCAGGATGTAGTGTGTATTTATATACAGGTACCGGTGTGTCCCTGCAGGATGTAGTGTGTATTTATATACAGGTACCGGTGTGTCCCTGCAGGATGTAGTGTGTATTTATATACAGGTACCAGCGTGTCCCTGCAGGATGTAGTGTGTATTTATATACAGGTACCAGTGTGTCTCTGCAGGATGTAGTGTGTATTTATATACAGGTACCGGTGTGTCCCTGCAGGATGTAGTGTCTATTTATATACAGGTACCGGTGTGTCCCTGCAGGATGTAGTGTGTATTTATATACAGGTACCGGTGTGTCCCTGCAGGATGTAGTGTGTATTTATATACAGGTACCGGTGTGTCCCTGCAGGATGTAGTGTGTATTTATATACAGGTACCGGTGTGTCCCTGCAGGATGTAGTGTGTATTTATATACAGGTACCAGTGTGTCCCTGCAGGATGTAGTGTGTATTTATATACAGGTACCAGTGTGTCCCTGCAGGATGTAGTGTGTATTTATATACAGGTACCAGCGTGTCCCTGCAGGATGTAGTGTGTATTTCTGTACAGGTATCAGTGTGTCCCTGCAGGATGTAGTGTGTATTTATATACAGGTATCAGTGTGTCCCTGCAGGATGTAGTGTGTATTTATATACAGGTACCAGCGTGTCCCTGCAGGATGTAGTGTGTAGTTATATACAGGTACCAGCGTGTCCCTGCAGGATGTAGTGTGTATTTATATACAGGTACCAGTGTGTCCCTGCAGGATGTAGTGTGTATTTATATACAGGTACCAGTGTGTCCCTGCAGGATGTAGTGTGTATTTATATACAGGTACCGGTGTGTCCCTGCAGGATGTAGTGTGTATTTATATACAGGTACCTGCGTGTCCCTGCAGGATGTAGTGTGTATTTATATACAGGTACCAGTGTGTCCCTGCAGGATGTAGTGTGTATTTATATACAGGTACCAGTGTGTCCCTGCAGGATGTAGTGTGTATTTATATACAGGTACCAGTGTGTCCCTGCAGGATGTAGTGTGTATTTATATACAGGTACCAGTGTGTCCCTGCAGGATGTAGTGTGTATTTATATACAGGTACCAGTGTGTCCCTGCAGGATGTAGTGTAAAATCTAGTGTATGGAAGATGCCGGTCTTACTTGCTTTACCACATCAGCCTTGATAGATATCCCAGAAATGATACGGCTCTACTAATGTTCCTCTATAAGGTACCAGCCATTCTCAATGCAAGAGCAGCAGGTAGTAATCTCAATAAAATAAATGATTGGTTCTTACCTCTCATGGCAAACAGCTGTCACAATTAACCACGAGGTGACTGAATAGGACAGACTACAATAAAGGTTTAGAGGTTATGTTTCAAAATAAAAACAGCTACGATTATTCTTCATAGTATTTGGACCATGGAGAGTGTTATTTCACTACTGTCAGAGTTGTAGTACAAGAGTAATTGAATGACAAAGTATCCTCCTCCTGCCCCTTTTACCTAGTGTAAGTCACCTCCCCTCAGATGTGGAATCTGGTCTCTTGACCGGACAGATCACAGCGAGGGACAATCTTCTTACTGTGATCATAAGGAAAACCCTGCCCCCTTGACAGGTTTTTCAGGTTTCCCTAATGATCACTGAAGATTGTCCCTCTCTGCGATCCATCCGGACAGTCTTGCTGCTCTGAGGTGAGCAGTGTTTTTATCATTCAATTACTATTGAATTACAGCTCTGACAGTATTTAAATAACACTGTCCATGACCCAAATACTATGAAGATTAATTGGAACTTCTTTTATTCTGAAACATTACTACCCCTTTAAGTAATCCAACAGTAAAATAAGCCTTTTTATAGATGCTATCAGATACAATTTTCAAGGGTACATCAACCAATTCTATGTTTAGGTGCGAGTACTTCTTTAACCCCTTGAGTGCCAGAGGGGTACACAATGTATTGCTCTGGCACTGAAAGGGTTAAGGTGACAGGTCAACCTTAAAGTGAAAAAAGAGATTTAAAAATAAAAAAGAATGACAGAGCGAAGCTGGCGGGTACTTTAAGGGAACATTTTGAGATGTAATTAAAAGGTGAACATCTCTTTTCTCTGGAAAGGTCAGGTTTAGAGATAAGCCTCGGAGATCAGTCAATGTTCCGCTGAGGCTCCTGGGTAAACCGCTTGAAAAGGTCAGAATAAGATTCTTTCTTAAAAGGTGAGTGAAATTTTTTACAAAAATTAATGAAAGGGGAAAAAACCCTCAGATACATATTAACTCTTTTTGCTTCTAATCTAGAACAGTGAATCCTTTGTGTGCCATATGTGGTTTGTGCGCATCCCGCCTGGTATTCACAGGATTAAAGGGATAGTAATACTTAAGATGTAAAAAAATGTATGTTGTAGGGTTTATGCCCTCAAATAAAACAAGGGTACTCCAACTGCTGAGAGTATTTTATAAAAAAAAAAAAATTTAGCTGCTCAAATTTAATTTTTAAGTGCAATATCACAGTGGCCTGAAAATTTACAGTGGCGCTGTTGGTACACCATCCTACGGAGATTTATGGTCTACAGACCAGAGCAGTCCATAGGATGGTGTAGCAACAGCGCCACTGAAAATCTTCAGGCCACTGTGATATTCCACCTAAAAAAAAAATCAAGTTATAATTTTTTAATAAAATATCTCTCAGCAGTGGGAGTACCTTTGTTTTACTCAGGGCGATAAATCCTACAACATATATTTTTTTATATTTTAAGTATTACTATCCCTTAAAAGAGGAGATGTATCCTAGTAATAAGTGGCTTTTTTAATCTTTATAATGGCTTGACTTATCTTAGTAGGTGTCCTACACACAGAAGTCAGGGTTCTCCATTAACCCCTTAAGTACCAGAGGTTTATCCAGAATATCAAAGCACTAGTGTAAAAGCCCGTGTACACAGCCAAGGTCCGGGTGATGTTAACCCTTTGAGCACCAGAGGGGTACACAACGCATTGCTTTGCAATGCATTGAGTACCCCTCTGGCACTCAAAGGATTAAGAGGTCGGGCCTGCTCTGCGTCCTGCCACTGACGCAGTCATGCACTGTAGAGACTTCCCGAAAGCACAGAATGCTCCCAGCACAGAACTCCCAGCATTCCGTGCTCCCAGTATTCCTATACCTCCCAGCATTCTGTGCTGTGCATTCTCTACTGCGCATGAACGCTTCTGACAAACATCCTAGCAAATTATTATATAGGATGACATTCATTAAAATTAAAATGCCCCCCAAATCATTTTTCAAATAGAGATATGCATAACAACACTAGTATTATCCTGAAAAAGTCCAGTGTTATTGAGAAATACAACGTGTTCGGCAGGCATCAGCGGGCAACAGAGGAGAATCACAGATGTCTTTTAGTCAAGATGTCCGTCCTTCACGATCTCCTCCAGGACTGGTAAGGGGGGAGCTCCACTGTACCTTAAGGTATACGTAGTTACTGACGGCGCAGGTGAAAAGAGCGTCTACAGCAAGAAGCCGATACCTGGCGAACATGTCGTATTTCTCAATAATGCCGGACTTATTCAGGATAACAAAAGTATTTATATGCCTATCACTATGTTAATAATGAGTTGGGGGGGCACTTTAATTTTAATTAAAGTTCCGCTTTAAGACGCAATGCGTTGTAGAGCCTTCTAGTCCTGAAGGGGTTAATGTATTTTTGCATTATGTCTGCAGTTTCCTGTGTTTAGTTGAAATCTGCCGGTAGACCACATCAAATCATAACAAACAATGGGCTTCAATAGGCCTGAATGACTTGTAAGGGTCAACTGTCTTTATCTGATTGTAAATTGAATAAATTATTAGTAGACTGCAACACATATCAAATGCAAGCAAACACGTGTATAACATATCCTGTTTGGGAAGTCCTTATGTTCTAATGAATTACAAGACACTTTTATCCAGTGGCACAGTTCCACTTTAAGCAAGTTTTGTATTCATATAGCGTAATTCTTTATTACCCCTTTAAAGGGATAGTAATACTTAAAAATGCAAAAAAAAAAATATATATATATTAAAATAAGATATGTTGTAGTGTTTATCCCCCTGACTAAAACAAGGGACCTCCCCCACTGTCGAGAGATGTTTTATTCAAAAGTTACTACAGCACAAACTTGAATTTTTTTTTAGGTGTAAAATCTCAATGGCCTGAAACTTTACAGTGGTGCTGTTGTTACACCATCCTATGGAGATTTATGGTCAAATGACCAGATCTGTCCGCAGGATGTTGTAGTAACAGCGCCACTGTACAGTTTCAGGCCACTGTGATACTGCACCTAAAAAAATGTCAAGTTTGAGTTGTAATAACTTTTTAATAAAACACATTTCAGTAGCGGCAGTACCCTTGTTGTACTCAGGTGGATAAACACTACTGTATATATATTTTTTTACATATGAAGTATTATTATCACTTTAAGAAAATTTCTACTTCACTCTGAGCACCAGCTGCGTGTGCAATATGTTGCATCTCCTGACACTCAAACTTAATGGGATAGTACTGTTTCATAATAAAAGCAGCTCTAATTAATCATCATAGTATTTGGACTTTGGAGAGTGTTATTTCAATTCTGTCAGATTTGTAGTTCAAGAGTAATTCAATGATAAAGTATCCCCCTCCTGCCCCTTTTACTGATGTAACACTGCTCAGCCAGATCAGAAAGGAGGTGCCCAGGTAGACTGCAGAGAGGGACAATCTTCAATTAAGATAAGGGAAAAACCTGAAAAACTTGTCAAGGGAGGCAGGGATTTCATTGTTCTCATGGGAAGAAGATTGTCCCCTTCTGTTATCTGTCTGGTCTATGGACTGCATTCCACATCTGAGAAGAGATGGCTTACACTAGGTAAAAGGGGCGGGAGGAGAAACTTTACTTGTGAATATCTCTCAAACCATAAAGGTTTGAGAGATAAGACTTATATCGCTCTTCATGTTTTTTTAATGCCTACAAAATAAAATAAAGATAAAATGAAGTATTACTATCCCTTTAACCCTTTGAGTCTCAGAGGGGTATGCAGCTAGGCTGACCATACCTCACCTTTAAAAAGGGACATACATGAAAAATGCATACCACAGGGTTGCTTTGATTTTGGTGTGCTCCTGAAATATGCCTATTTCATATGTGTCCCTTTTTAAAGGTGAGGTATGGTCAGCCTCTATGCAATGCATTGAGAAGCAATGCATTGCGTACCCCTATAGCAATCAAAGGGTTAAAAATATTTTTGTAATAAGCCCTCTGAGTAAAACGGCCTCCAATTTCTTTCACAACCTACCAGACAAAGGAGTGCAGATACATCACGATTATCTACTCACCACCAAAACCGACCAGGATTTTACCAAAACCTCCAGCTCACAGATCATACCAAGAATTCCATTCTGTGAAACCTATTAACAGCCTCCTCTTGTGTAGGTTACATCTGTCATTTCAATTCCTTTATAATTGTGTTGTCCATATTAAATAAATATTAATCCTTTCAGGGACACAGAGGTGCTCAACGCATTGCGTATCAATGCGATGCACACCCATCTGGTCCTTCACAGGTTAAAGTTAAAATGCAAGCAGCTGTTACATTAAAACACATGTTGTGAATGGTCTGCCTAATGCCCCATAACCCCACAGCCAGACCTTGCGTACTGCAACTTTAATGTGTTCCTGAAAGAACTCAGTAATGAAGTAGTAGCATGCCGGAATTTGGTCCAGTCACACAAGGCGATAGTCACCTATTTGAAAACCACCATAGCCCAGCATGTTACCATTCACCATAACGGAACTTACAGGTAATACTAAGTCGCCATGCATTCATTAAAGGAGCAGTAAACTTTTTTATTAAAAAATATGTATTGTAGGGATTTTCCTATTGAGTAAAATAAGGGTACTCACACTGCTGAGACGTTTATATTTCCAGAGTTATTACAGTTTAAACCCATGTTTTTTTACATTAGCAGTGCCCTCTAGTGATCAAATTCTAATTAGATTTCCTGTTAGATTCTAATGGAGAAGAAAGTCAGGAAAGTCAGAGACATACAGTTCTCCATAGAATGTGATAGAAACTGCTGAGTCACTTCCTGTCAGTTAGATCTATCAGGAAGTAAACACAGTAAATTCACTTCCTGTCAGTTAGAACAATAAGGAAGTAAACACAGTAAAGTCACTTCCTGTCAGTTAGAACTATCAGGAAGTAAACACAGTAAATTAACTTCCTGATTATTTGAACTGCTATAAATTTTGAACAGAACATCTGACAACAGTTAGAGTTCCTTTGTTTTATTCAGCAGGAAAAGATCTATAAGATATGTGTTTTCTTAAAAAAAAGTTTACTGCTCCTTTAAACGCATGGCGACTAACTTGAAAATAGATGTCTTATCCGTCCGTTTGGAGACCGGAACCCAGGCTACAACGTAGACATCTTGTCTGTGTGCCTGCGTCGTCAGTCCCAGTCTCCATTGAGTAGACTGCATTGCATATGGTCACCGAAAGGGACTGATGGCGCAGACGCACAGACCACACTAACCTGTCCATCAGTCCCGAAACGGGATAGATTACTTTAGACACAGCTATTATTTAATGGTAAGAAATCTATTTTCAAGCTAGTCGCCATGCGTTTAATGGATGCATGGCGATTTGGTATTACCTCAAAGTTCCACTTTAACAGATCCAGCTCAAAGCTGCAGTGTGGGTTTTGCCTGTGTGAAACGACAGACATCATGCTCACAGAATAATTAGGATTCTTTGCCGATACAGTTGAGTCACAGACCTTTTTTAAAGACTGCAGGCAGAGGGCGCTGACATTATTGCAGTATGGAGAAAGCATCCCTTGCAGTGTTTTACTCGCTGAGGTGCTGACAGGCGTCTTATTTAAAAGTTATTTTACCTTTTTTTGGATGCGATGTATTATTGCATTAAATGTTTTCAGCAGCACTGTTGCTATAGGAATCTATAAGGTATCAACAGGCTACCAGTAAGTTTCAGGTCAGGGATGTACTGAACCCAAAAATACCAGTTTCAGCTGCAATAAAACAGATCTCATTGGCAGGAGTACCCTTGTTTTACTTAGCAGGTTTAACGCTACAACATATATATATATTTTCCACATTACTTGATACAATGGCTTGAATATTTAGATTAAACACATGGATTTTCACCAGGGTGGAAGAAACAATTGTCTTTGTGCTCCCCACTCCCTGCCATGTTTAACAGTCTCCTGACCAAGACATGCAAAAAAAAAAAAAATGACTCTCCCCACATATATATATGTATGTATAAACTGGTATAAGGACAATGAGATTGCTCTTTCCAACCCACAATCCATAATGTGGGTACGACCAGCACAGCTGAGGAGCCCCTCAAAATGTTGAGCTCTATCTAGGCAGTTGTCTACTCTGTCTACTGAGAAATCCAACTCTGGATGATGAAAAAATAAAAATCAACTTAACTTTACATAAGCACTTGCAGAATATGTAAAATCAAAAAGGAGGTTGGCAGTCACTTTAACTTATTATGGACTACTTGCACATCCCTCTGGTCCGTAAAGGGTTAAACTACAAAATGAACACCTAGCGTGCTTTGGGGGGCTCACCTTGGAAGGTAAGGATGGGGTGATCTCTCCTGAAGCACTCCTCTTGCGTCTCCTTGTCCGTGTACTCGGCCGGTAACACTGAGAGGTGGAACAAGAGGATTGAGACTGTCGATAATGACAACGAGAGCAGCCGCGCACTGCATACGCTCATGGTGAAGACCAGCAGCGGCTCTATCTTCCACGGGACGTCCAGCAGCAGCACCTGAAGAACAGAAATAAACCGTCATTAGAGAATGAAAAGACATTTCTCAGGAGAACCATTTACCATTCATCTGCAAATCGTCACAAACATAGATCATATTGTTTACCACCTAACGAAGCAGTACTATATCGAGAAACGCGTTGAGGTATTTTTTAGTCTTGTGCAGGGGGGTCTGTGTATATACCTCTATATTTTTATTGAGTATACAATATACGTATATTCATATTTTATTATTAAAGTACTAGTGTAAAAGCCCGTGTACATGGGCCAGCATTGTCTGCGTTCAGGCAGTCTCTACTGAGCATGACTGCGTCGGACAAACATACATCTGGCCTTTTATATTATAGGATTCTTGTAACAATTAGCCCACCACAGACATCTTTTATTTTGTTTTATTATCCCTTCCCTTATCCCTTCCATATTATTGAAATATTTAATTGAATAATCATAATACACGATTGCCTAATTGGGACCGGGCTTAACGTTTTTCCCATTATGCATACCAGTGTTAATGAACATAGGTACACCAGGGAGAATATTGTAGGAGTGGAATTATATTGCTTTAAGGCAGTGGTTCTCAACTCCAGTCCTCGGGACCCACTAACAGGCCAGGATTTGATGATTTCCTTGTTAGAGCACATGAGAGTTAATGAATGTGAATGAGCCTCTCATCACCACACCTGTTCTCTAGCAGAGAAATCCCTAAGTCCTGGCCTGTTAGCGGGTCCCGAGGACCGGAGCTGAGAACCACTGCTTTAAGGGCTAGTAATGTTTTATAATAAAAGCAGCTGTAATTAATCATCATAGTATTTGGACTTTGGAGAGTGTTATATCAATTCTGTCAGAGTTGTAGTTCAAGAGTAATTGAATGATAAAGTATCCCCCTTCCGCCCCTTTTACTGATGTAACACTGCTCAGCCAGATCAGAAGGGAGGTGCCCAGGTAGACTGCAGAGAGGGACAATCTTCAATTAAGATAAGGGAAAAACCTGAAAAACTTGTCAAGGAGGGCAGGGCTTTCATTGTTCTCATAGGAAGAAGCTTGTCCCCTGCTGTTACCTGTCTGGTCTATGGACTGGATTCCACATCTGAGAAGAGATGGCTTACACTAGGTAAAAGGGGCGGGAGGGGGAAACTTTGCTTGTGAATATCTCTTAAACCATAAAGGTTTGAGAGATAAGACTTACATCGTTCTTCATGTTTTTTTAATGCCTACAAAATAAAATAAAGACAAAACAAAGTATTACTATCTCTTTATGTGTTGAGCGCCCTTGATCTGGTTTTCTTTATAGTTACAAGTAGACTGCTGCAGCAAGAGAGCCACCATAACGTTTCAGGTCATGATGCTACTGTACCCAAAATTGAAGTTTAAGCTGCAATAACATTTTATAAAACAGTAGGATAAACTTTGCAATATATATATATTTTTTTTTCAATACTAAACATAACAATCACTTTAATTAGTTGACAGACACACAGATGACCCCATATGTAGTGGTATTAGTGAGGTTGTTCTCTGCCAGCACTTAATGTGTTAACCCCAAACTGTGATGTGGCTTCACAGCGTGATGGAAGGTGTGGCTTGACACAGAGCTCTCTGTTCTCTCACTGTGCCAGCCGGGCACAGATTGGTACGGATGTTCAGACTGCAGCAGTCAAACAATGAATCCAGCCTGGTCCAGATTCCTGCCTTCAGATTATACACCTCTGCATCCTACTGCCCTCCCAGACGCTCGCTGGCACCAGAAAGCTTTGTTCTGCTGTCTTCCATATCACACTGTCACATTAATAAGGCTGTAATCTCATGTTCACAGCGAGAACGTGCCAGTCAAGTCAGAGATGTGTGTCGGCTACAGGACAGGAGATAAGAACATCGCAGATCCTCAGAAGAATTCACAGCCTCCAAAGATCACACATCTCTGATGTGCTGGGGTCAGACGGTGCTACATTAGAGAGCAGCATTGTATAAATGCAACCACCACGTCACGTGTATAAAAGTGATACTATTCTTTACAAGGTCGCTATACAAATATTCATATGTAGGCGACTAAAACGATATTATACATGATGGCTACACAAAATGTAATTTATAAACAGCTAAATCTAGACTTTCCATGATCATTACGCAAAATCTAAAAAGTGCACATGTTAAACTAGACTTGACATGATCACAATAAAAAACTATATGTAGACAGTTAAAGGGATAGTAATACTTCGTTTTATCTTTATTTTATTTTGTAGGCATTAAAAAAACATGAAGAACGATATAAGTCTTATATCTTCTCAGATGTGGAATCCAGTCCATAGACCAGACAGATAACAGCAGGGGACAATCTTCTTCCTATGAGAACAATGAAAGCCCTGCCCCCCTTGACAAGTTTTTCAGGTTTTTCCCTTATCTTAATTGAAGATTGTCCCTCTCTGCAGTCTACCTGGGCACCTCCCTTCTGAGGGAGGGGAAACTTTGCCTGTGAATATCTCTCAAACCATAAAGGTCTGAGAGATGAGACTTATATTGTTCTTCATGTTGTTTTAATGCCTACAAAATAAAATAAAGATAAAATGAAGTATTACTATCCCTTTATAATAACTTTTGTTCTTTCAGTGTTTGACACTCCCCTTGAAGGAAGGTCAGTGGAGGAGTAATGAGGGAGCTGCACAGTGACACACTACTTCTATTTACACTTATTTATCAAGCAAAGTGTAACCAAAAACGGCCCTCACTGACCCCCATGTGCAACAGAGATAAGAAGGTTTTAATTGTGGCTGTGGGTACAATTAACATCCAGTCACAGGTCATTTAGAAGAACAAAGGGAATGCATTAAATACATGGAGGAGAAATAAATGTCCAGTGCAGATTAAATACCATGCCTGCTAATTAAATCATTCTGTACAGGGACCTCCCTGCACCTTGAGGTCACAATGTGTCTGCTGCGTGTGCTGACTGACACAAAGTCCTCTCTTATCCCTGATGAAATCTTAGTATTAATGAAAAAGCATGTACATGTTAGACTTAAAGGGGATGGATCACCTCTATATAAGTTAGCTTAAATAGTTAGGTTATATATCGAATATGAGTAAAAGTGTCCTAATTTTTTTATTTTTAAGTGTTATTTGGTTGAAAATTCCAGTTATAAACACTGCCCTGCACCTACTTCCGCATAGACTGCAGTTACCAGCTCTGTAACCACAGTCTGTCACTCTGCCTCTGCTCTCCTCCCTCTATCCAGCCTCCACTGATGACGGAGGCTTCTATCTGTAAGATGGAGCGATCTCATTGGCAGAGATCGATATCTAGCCAATAAGACCGCTCCAGCTTACAGACAGAAGCCTCCGTCATTGGAGGAGGGAGAACAGCAGAGGCAGAGTGACAGACTGTGGTTACAGAGCAGGTAACCGCAGTCTATGTGGAAGTAGGTGCAGGGCCGAGTTTATAACTGGAATTTCGACAAAATAACGCTTAAAAAAATTAAGACACTTTTACTCATATTCGATATATAACCTAACTATTTAGGCTACCTTATATAGAGGTGATACATCCCCTTTAATAACACATTACTACAGAGCATGCACATCAGTTTTAACCCGGTGAAACACTGTGTTGGACTCACCAACAGGCATTCAAACGGTAAATTGCAGATCTATGCATGTCTGGGTTAACTACAGGGCACTGCTTGTATATGGGACTGATATATTTAAAGGGATAGTAATGTTTTGCAGTAAAAGCAGCTCCAATTAATCTTCATAGTATTTGGTCCATGGAGAGTGGTATTTCAATACTGTCAGAGTTGTAGTTCAAGAGTAATTGAATGATAAAATATCCCCCTCCCGCCCCTTTTACTGATGTAACACTGTTCACCTCAGAGCAGCAAGACTGTCCGGATGGATCGCAGAGAGGGACAATCTTCAGTGAGCATAAGGAAAAACCTGTCAGTGGGGTAGGGCTTTCCTTATGATCACAGTAAGAAGATTGTCCCTTGCTGTGATCTGTCCAGTCAAGAGACCAGATTCCACATCTGAGGGGAGGTGGCTTACACTAGGTAAAAGGGGCAGGAGGGGGATACTTTATCATTCAATTACTCTTGTACTACAACTCTGACAGTATTGATATAACACTCTCCATGGTCCAAATACTATGAAGATGGTGAAACATTACTATCCCTTTAACTCACATGTGAGACCATATTCTAGTAGTAGGAAACTGACGGCCCTAGGAATGGGAATGGTCTCCTGCGGCCCCCAGTCTGTTCTCTAGTACAGTAAGAAGATACATTTCCATCCCACTCATCACATGCATCCCCCTGTCACCCCAAAACCACCTCCCTATCTATTTTGCCTTACAGCTTCCTTCCCTTTGTACTTATACTATTCCACATTAACCCACTGGATGCTGGAGAGGTCTCCAACACATTGCAAAAAAATATGTTGGAGACCTGTAGCACCCAAGGGGTCAAGTTACTTTTTTCAACCCTAACGCCTCTGCCCACTCGCTGCAGGTGTTTCCCCTAATGGCAGGCCCCGCCCACTCTCTGCAGGTGTTCCCCTAATGGCAGGTCCCGCCCACTCACTGCAGGTGTTCCCCTAATGGCAGGTCCCGCCCACTCTCTGCAGGTGTTTCCCTAATGGCAGGCCCAGCCCACTCACTGCGGGTGTTCCCCTAATGGCAGGCCCAGCCCACTCACTGCGGGTGTTCCCCTAATGGCAGGCCCAGCCCACTCACTGCAGGTGTTTCCTTAAAGGCAGGCCCCGCCCACTCACTGCAGGCGTTCTGCTAATGGCAGGCCCCGCCCACTCACTGCAGGCGTTCTGCTAATGGCAGGCCCCGCCCACTCACTGCAGGCGTTCTGCTAATGGCAGGCCCTGCCCACTCACTGCAGGTGTTCCTCTAATGGCAGGCCCCGCCCACTCACTGCAGGTGTTTCCCCTAATGGCAGGCCCCGCCCACTCACTGCAGGTGTTTCCCCTAATGGCAGGCCCCGCCCACTCACTGCAGATGTTCTGGTAATGGCAGGCCCCGCCCACTCACTACACATGTTCCCTTAAAGGAGCAGTAAACTTTTTTTTATGAAAACACATATTTCATAGAGCATTTCCTGCTGAATAAAACAAGGTCACTCCCAACGCTGTCAGATGTTTTATTCAAAATGTATATCAGTTTAAATAACCAGGAAGTGAATTTACTGTGTTTACTTCCGGATTGTTCTAACTGACAGGAAGTGACTCAGCAGTTTCAATCACATTCTATGGAGAACTGTATGTCTGATTTTTCTGACTTTCCTCTCCATTAGACTCTAACAGGAAATATAATTAGAATTTGACCACTAGAGGGCACTGCTAATGTAAAAAAAACCATGGCTTTAAACTGTAATAACTCTGGAAATATAAATTTATCGGCAGTGGGAGTACCCTTATTTTACTCAATAGGAAAATCACTACAACATATATTTTTTTATTAAAAAAAGTTTACTGCTCCTTTAAGAAATGCTAGTTAGTATATTACAATGTATACATTTCTAATCGCCCAAACAATACAAATGAGAGACGGTGGAGAGATGCTGCCTGTTTGGTATTGACCCGGATTCCCTAGAGAAGATAATTACTCAGAGTGACAGTCCCCAGTTCTGCGCAGAGAGGGATGTCAATCAATCCCACGTAACAAAAAATTCACCAAATCAATACCTTAGTCACTCTGATGCACGGCTGATATCCTCTGAAAATCAATATTCTGCATCCACAAAATGGTGCAAAGTTTCATCATCGAAACAAGATGAAAAAATCCTTCTGAGTGGAGGGAGGGGGTAGAGAGGCTGTTTATCAATATGTCCTCAATGCAAAATAAATCGCAGAAAAAAATAGATCCTGTTACAGACCGGGAGGACTGGATTAACATACAGCGCAAATGCATTCCTGGCATCAATTCACAGGCAGTCCATGTGTTGGTGGTTCACTTTTTAAAACGTTGCATTTAAAACATTGTGTGGCTACACACCGCATTAAGCATGCCGCCGTGATGAAAAGGGCGACATGCGATTCTCGCCCTGCAGAAAAGAGCGAGATTCTCATGTTGCGTCCTTGAACGGAGGTTCAACTCAGCCCGCAGCATTTCCCACATACCTAAGGAACGACAGGCAACACTGGCGCTACAATTGTAGCCTGGTTAACCCTTTCAGTGCCAGAGAGGTCCCCAATCACTGGGAATCTCTCTGGCACTCAACGGGTTAAAGCGGAACTTTCACCCGCTATAAAGTCGTCCTGCAATAATTAACCCTTTTAGGGCCAGATGGGTAGGCAACACATTGCTCTGCAATGTGTTGCGTACCCCTCTGGCACTCAAAGGGTTAAGCAGGTTGTGACTAGCTTTGTAATAGATATGTTACCTCTGAAATGTATCAGATTATAAAGAAATCCTTTATTGTAGGAGACCAGAAGCCAGGCATCAGCGCAGACATCTGATTTAAACAGGGTTTTTAACCCATTAAATGCTACAGAGGTCTAGACACATTGCATAGCAAAGAGCTGGAGATCTCTCAAGCATCCAAGACGTTAAAACCCTCAGTTAAATCAGTGTGGAATCCACTTGGCCCTTTGCAGATAAAGTCCCCAGAATTGACACTTTTTTTTTGCTTTGTCACAAACTGTACATAAGACCCATTATCTACAACAGAGAGTTAAATGCCTCTGATTGACTGCTAATTAAGTTAATGTTAATTTTATGCCATGCAGTTTGTTTATTGGTAAACGATACAATTACAGCATATTAAATCTAAAAATACCCCAAGGGTAAAATAATGATAATTATGTTATTCATTACAACAAAGAGAGAAATGCTGGAGGCATTCTGGTGTCTGGATTCATCTCTTGGTTCAGGCCATTTGATGAAATTAATTTTCTTCTTTAATCCCTTAAGGACCAGTAGGGTGAATAACGCATTGCAGAGTACACCCCTCTGACACAAAAGGGGATAAATAAATCAGAAACCGAGGACCAGGTGCTTTAAATCCTTCAGAGACGAGGTGGTCTTGCAGGAATGTACCAATAAATCAAGAAATTATTCATTTCCGCAACGACAGAAAAGGTTACAAACTGAAAAGAAAATGTACACTTTCAATTAGGAAAATATAAATCCATATACCTCCCAAGTGTCCCTCTTTAGGAGATATTAGGGGTCCATACCTCCCAAGTGTCCCTCCTTAGGAGATATTAGGGATCCATACCTCCCAAGTGTCCCTCTTTAGGAGATATTAGGGCTCCATTCCTCCCAAGTGTTCCTCTTTAGGAGATATTAGGGGTCTGTACCACCCAAGTGTCTCTCTTTAGGAGATATTAGGGGTCCATACCTCCCAAGTGTCCCTCTTTAGGAGATATTAGGGGTCCATACCTCCCAAGTGTCCCTCTTTAGGAGATATTAGGGGTCCATACCTCCCAAGTGTCCCTCTTTAGGAGATATTAGGGCTCCATTCCTCCCAAGTGTCCCTCTTTAGGAGATATTAGGGGTCCATACCTTCCAAGTATCCCTCTTTAGGAGATATTAGGGGTCCATACCTTCCAAGTGTCCCTCTATAGGAGATATTAGGGTCCATACCTCCAAGTGTCCCTGTTTTTATTTTAATAACTAAATTTACTTTTCTAGAATTCTGTGTGCTTACATTGTATCAACTTAAATTCCTTCAATTTTTGCTAAGACATGAGAACACCCTCTAGCTGCAGTCTATAAAAAGAGCTTGTGACTCAATAGTGTCTGCATAGTATGATGGACCTTACATCCAGGACCGAATGAGCATGTTATGTCCTGAACAAAATTTCATAGGAGACATTTTCTGTCTACTGTAAGGTAAATGGAAGGTCATTGTTATAATTATTAATATTAGGTGTTATTTTCTTCTTTAAAATTAAAATGCTCAGACCTTTACTTATAATTGCTGCTAGTCCACCCTGAGCCTGTAGCAACATTATAAACTTACAGCTGATGACTCCTAATGGCTGATCTCACACCCACCTACACAGCCAGTAGGAATGAGGCTGCCACTGGCTGCTTCCCCTCTCACCAGAGGTGGGACAAGAACAGGGTTGCCACCTTTTCTTCAAAAAAATACCGGCCGTGGCATTCCCTCCATAGACTTAACATTGGACAGAAGCCAATTTTTCACCGGCTGGGTGGCAATCCTAGACAAGAAGCCGGGGACAGAGGTGTACAATTAGGGCTGAGCGTTTTAATACATATATATATATATATATATATTTTATTTTTTTCCTTTAGTCCAGTGTTGCCTTGTAAATTGCACTTGAACTCTAAGACCAAAAGGCTGTTCATGTGGTGCTTGACCAGAGATAGATACATCATAATAGACCCACCCTCCAGCTACTGCTAAACTGCAACTCCCATCATCCTCAGCTGGCTGAGCTAGGTACTACGAGCATGAAGGTGACTGAAATGTTATGATGACAATTCTGACAAAATCTGGCACTCACATGGACCCATACTGATTGGATGTTGTGATGTAGACTGCAGCAGTCTAACCCCATTGTGAACATCAACACGGCAGCACCACAATCTGCTGTGCAGTCAATCCATGCTACAACTTCCTTGTAATCTGTACTAACTGCAGGAAGGTTACAGAATGTTGTGTTTGGCCAATACTACAACATGATGTTTAGTGTAGGGCGACTGAAGAGGCAATTTCCAAGCTGTGCTAAAGTCACCAGTGTGACCCTATCTTTAAAGAGGCACCAACACCTCCTAATCATAAGCCTCCCTTTCCCTTAATTTGGGCAGAAAATACTAATGTCCACTACAAATTCATTCTCAGTGCAAAATTAATTGTTAATTAGTAGTGGGAACCATGCCCATAGAGGCATTTAGTGGCCACTGCTCTTGTGTTCAGAAGCTCTGTTATCTTATCTCAGCCCATTTACAGATAATACTGGACAATCAATGGGCACTCTGGGAAAAGGCAGGAAACTCTGCTCCATCAGAGTTTATGTAACAGTAAATTTTAGGCCTCACACGAGAGACAGAGGATTGTTCCAGATGCTGAATGAAGTGGGTTATTAAGTGTATATAATCCCTGTTCATTTCTAGGTGTTGTATTCCTTTTAATTTGAATTGTCCCCCATGGCGCAGTAGGTTAAACCCAGGATTTCTTCAATTTATCTCAGTCCAACCATCACACAAACACCAATTCTGCTAATTTTTTTGTGTGATCATGTGACTAGATCTGATTCTTCCTGACTTCTAGTGAAGTCTTATAGCCGAGCCTTCGCCATACAGAACAGGGCCTTATGTATCAAGCTAAAGTGGTACCATTGTGGGCAAATCAAGTAAGCCATAAGGAATCAATGACAATTCCCATGGACTCAAATGAGACTTTTAACACCTTGTATGTTAGACATCTTCAATGCATTCTGTTTGTTACAATACAGTGGAAGGGATTATTTAGGGTAAGGACAATAAAGACATGGAATTCACTGCCCGAGGAGGTGGTGCTATCGAATACATTAGAGATGCCTTTAAAGGGATAGTAATGTTTCATAATAAAAGCGGCTCTAATTAATCATCATAGTATTTGGACCTTGGAGAGTGTTATTTCAATTCTGTCAGAGTTGTAGTACAAGAGTAATTCAATGACAAAGTATCCCCCTCCCGCCCCTTTTACTGATGTAACACTGTTCAGCCAGATCAGAAGGGAGGTGTCCAGGTAGACTGCAGAGAGGGACAATCTTCAATTAAGATAAGGGAAAAACCTGAAAAACTTGTCAAGGGGGGCAGGGCTTTCATTGTTCTCATAGGAAGAAGATTGTCCCCTGCTGTTATCTGTCTGGTCTATGGACTGCATTCCACATCTGAGAAGAGATGGCTTACACTAGGTAAAAGGGGCGGGAGGGGAAACTTTGCTTGTGAATATCTCTCAAACCATAAAGGTTTGAGAGATAAGACTTATATCGTTCTTCATGTTTTTTTTAATGCCTACAAAATAAAATAAAGTTAAAATGAAGTATTACTATCCCTTTAAAAAGGGGACTGAATACTTTTTTAAAAGAACAAAACATAGAGGGCTATGTACGTTAGTATTGGGATTAATATTTAGTTAGGGCTTGTTGATCCAGGGAGAAATCTGATTGCCATTTGGAATCAAGAAGGAATTTTTCCCCCCCATTCAAGGCAGAATTTGACATTTCTGTATTGAGGGTGTTTTTTGCCTTCTTTTGGATCAACGATGGTAAACAGACATAGGAAAAGGGTTGAACTTGATGGACGCAAGTCTTTTTTCGACCTAAACTACTATGTCACTATGTAACTAATACATACATCAGTAGTGATTACAGATGGATCATAGAGAGGGACAATCTTCTGTTAGCATAAAAAAAACCTGCTGTTCTCCTTCAAGGGGCGACAGCTTACAATATGGGAGGGGAACACTTTATAATTTAATTACTCTGGAACTACACATCATAGTGAATGATAATACCGCTCTACACGGGCCAAAAACCATAAAGAATAATTGGAGCTGCATTTATTTTGAAACATTACTATCTCTTTAAAAGACCTATTCCCCCGATATCCTATTCTTGTATTCAGACAATCACCGAATCTAAAGCAAACATTGGTCAATAGAAAACTGATCAGTGAACACACAGTGATAACAGGACTAAACCATGCAACAAATCATATCAACACATTTGTGAAAACAAAATACTGATCAACACAATGACAAGACATAATGGATCATATTCATGTACATCAATAAATGTTGTATATATGATACAATGTATTGAATGAGAAACTGGCTGTTACATTGGTGAAACAGGCCTACAGCTTAAAGCGGAACTTTCAGATAATAGCCAGTCGCCGTGCATTCATTAAATGCATAGCGACTAGCCTGAAAATAGATGTCTTACTGTAAAAAAATACGTCTAGCGGAATCCGTCCCGTTTCAGGACTGACAGGCAGGTTAGTGCGGTCTGTGAGCCTGCGCCGTCAGTCCCTTCCGGTGACCATATGGTGCAGAGCGGTCTACTCTATGGAAACCAGGACTGATGGCGCACGCTCACAGACAAGATGTCTGCGCTCTAGCCTCAGTTCCGGTCTCCAAACTGGATGGATTCCTTTAGACACAAGTATTTTTTTTATGGTAAGACATCTATTTTCAAGCTAGTCGCCATGCATTTAACCCCTTAAGGACCCTTGACGGTCATAGTACGTCAAGGGTCGATCTGACTGAACGACCCATGACGTATTATGACCGTCATGGAGTTTCGGGCTCCCCCCGCGGCTGCACGCTGTTCGGGGAGTCCGGAACCGGAAAATGGAAAAAAAAAAAAAATGCTCCGCAGACATTCAGTCATGTCGCTGCGCCGATCCCCCGGTCATTAAGGGGTTAACCCCTTAAGGACCAGCCGTGCACGCATGGTGTGGTCACTTAAGGACCATTTTTTTTTTCTCATAATCCGATTCCGGACTCCCTGAACGGAGTGCAGCCGCGTAGGGAGATCATCATGGGTCCTTAAGGGTATAACAACCCATGACGGTCCAGGACTGTCATGGGTCCTTAAGGGGTTAATGAATGCATGGCGACTTGCTATTATCTGAAAGTTCAGCTTTAACCGAAGAATGAATTTACACAGACAGAAATATAATGAAGAAATGAACCATACCCCCACTGGTCATCATTTCATCCAGATAAACTACTCCATCCAGAAACTCAAAGTCAAAATACTCAGAGGGACTTTCAAAGTTACCCAAGAGAGAAAGAAATTTGAAATAAAGATAATCCGTTTTCTCAGCACCAAACACACTGGAATTAATAAAGACTTGGGATTCCTCTCGCATTTCCAAAACATCATATACCATCTCCTTTAATTTCTTCCAGCTCATACCGAACCATCTTCCTTTTTTTTCCAAGATCTATGTTTGTGTATAATAGATTTCCTTCTATCCCCCTCTCTTTGCCTGTCACCACCCCCCTTCTCCACATTCTTTTCACACTGACAAAGGGATTTTATGATCCTTAACCTGGTGTGATCTGTAGTTTTATCTGTTTGTGTTTCCTTAACCTATGCATTGCTTCTCTCATCTGACGTAGGTGTTTAATTTTGAGGATAGTATTGCTTTTGACCTGATGAAGGGAGGTTGTTGCTCTTGAAAGCTTGTCCTGAAAACTTAATGTAGTCCAGTAAAAAAAAGGTAATATTGTGTACTGCAATACTCATTTTTCAACTACTCCACTGAACTAACACGGATATCCTAAGTTAAGGATATACACACACATATACGTGTGTGTGTGTTTTTTTTAAAGTGTTAGTAATGTCCACAAAAAAGTGTTTTGCATTTAGAAGAGCTTAAAAAGCTGAGCTAAATGCAAAAAAAAACATATCTCTCAAACCGCTATGGTTTAAGAGATACAGGCGTTTAAAATTTGATCTTTCCTACTGACAGCTGTAAAGCTGTCAGCAGGAGATCCGTGTCAGCGGACCCGGAGGCGCTCGAGAAGTGCCGCAATCTCGAATGGTCTAAAACGTGTTCCTGTTTTTCAAGCACTCATTTTAGATCATTCCAATGAAAGGATTCGTGGTAAATAACAAGATTGCGGCACTTCTCAAGCGCCTCCGGGTCGGCCGACAGGGATCTCCTGCTGACAGCTTTATGCTGTCAGTAGGAAAGATCAAATTTTAAACGCCTGTATCTCTTAAACCATAGCGGTTTGAGAGATACGTTTTTTTTGCATTTAGCTCAGCTTTTTAAGCTCTTCTAAATGCAAAAAAACTTTTTTATGGACATTACTAAGACTTTAACACATATAGTCTGTTTTGTTCGGTTTGGATATGCAACACAACTACAACCCTCTGAAAAAAAAATGTAAACATAGATGTAGTACAAACTATTGACTTACCCCACGAGCGCAGACTCTGGTCATTAAGACATATGAGCATCCCCAAACGCCACAAATGTAGCATGCGCAGAAAATGGCATAACGTTACACCCCTTTTGTCCGTGCCATGCGCTTTTCCTAGAACTTAAAATGACAGTCATGTTTCACAAAAACAGCAGCTCCAATTATTCTTCATAGTATTTGGTCCATGGAGAGTGTTATATCAATACTGTCAGAGTTGTAGTACAAGAGTAATTGAATGATAAAGTATCCCCTGCCCCTTTTACCTAGTGGAAGACACCTCCCCTCAGATGTGGAATCTGATCTCTTGACCGGACAGATCACAGCAAGGGACAATCTTCTTACTGTGAGTATAAGGAATACCCTGCCCCCCTTGACAGGTTTTTCAGGTTTTTCCTTATGATCACTGAAGATTGTCCCTCTCTGTGATCCATCCGGACAGTCTTGCTGCTCTGACAGTAATGAAATAATACTCTCCATGCCCAAATACTATGATGATTAATTGGAGCTGATTTTATTGTGAAATATTATGATCCCTTTAACAAGACCCCACATGCGTCCACATTGCACTCTCCACTGTGCAAGAAAAAAAATTAAGAGGAGAAATTTTGGAGTAAGAATACTAGTACATAGGGTTTAGACAGGAGCTGCAACAATAACCTGATTTCAGTGGAACTGTATTAGTAAATCCCACTTACCCTGTTGGGGAAACTCGTGCAGTTGTGAAACTGAAAACCGTGCTACACTATGGTCGTATAAATAACAAAGGATTATACAGAAAAGTAGTGGCAGCTCCCTTTTACTTCTTAACCACTTAATGACCAGGGTCCTGGGAAGTAACCTTCCCTTAAAGGGGAACTACCACCCCGCAAAAACTTTACATTAATCAAGTCTTCATCTGGCGACTAGCTGCTTAGTAGCGCTAGTCGCCAGAAATATTACCTGGTTTCAAAGATTTTGGAGTTTTTCGGAGGCTGATAGTAGCAGGAATCACGGACATCTTGCCATAGTGATGTCCGTGCTTCC